>CAUEEP010000757.1:295000-672500 GCA_958450365.1 Mesorhabditis belari | reverse complement strand
GCTTAATTTGAGAACATGCATCGATTCAGCTGTAAAACGGACTACGACCTTTCCTAAGGCCTTTTCCAGCAAAAAAAAGGTGCGCAAATGTCCAGGTGCGCAAAAAAAAGGTCGCATTTGTCCCACCCCCACAAGAATTTAAGCTGAGTAATGATCAACTTTTTTAGCTATTCAATACATGCAAAACATACAATACATGCATGAAAGGTGTTTGCTTTTTACACAGGAGTTTTTTTGTTACTTTTTTGAGTGTTTTAAATGTCGAGAAAACTTTCTAACACATATTTTCACATGAAAATTGATATTTTAAATGTAATTATTGGCATATTATTGTTTTTTATTTTCAGTAACAATGCTGATATGTAGTTTTTCTTTTTTTTGACATTTAAAACACTCAATTAACAAAAGACTTCAAAAAACAAAGAGTTTGGTGAAAAGAGATCCGGGATGAAAAGTTTCAAAGCCAAGCGGACTGCTCGCTAAACGGTAATCGGCGAGACGGACTCATAAGTACGAATCTTTCTTAGATTTCCAAAATGCCAACTTTAAACGCTTGTTTCTCAGCTAATTTGAAATTTAAGCAAAAAATAAAACAGCATTGTGATCTACATATCAAAAATTTGTTTTTTAACCTGACCTTTCCAAAAATCTTCATTTGTTTTGTCATTTATTTTTAAGTTTTTGGATAGTCTGATGTGAGTAAAATTAACGTAAAAAGTTAAAGTGAAAAGTTTATTTGAAATAACAGCTTATATTGGAGTTGTAGTTGCAGAAACGACGATCATTCATTTCCACCGTCTTATTTTTAAACGCTTGTTTCTCAGCTAATTTGAAATTTAAGCAAAAATTAAAAACAGTATCTTGATCAAACTTATTTGAAATACAGTCGAGCCTCTCTATAAAGTAACTCACGGGACGGCTATAGCTTACGTTATATAGAGGTTTACGTTATATAGAGTGCCGTTTTATATAGCTTAACGTCGGCCGGGACCGGTCACGCCTTACGTTATAGAGAGGTTTACGTTATATCGAGGTTCGTTATAGAGAGGTTCGACTGTAGCAGCTTATATTGGAGTTGTAGTTGCAGAAACGACGATCATTCATTTCCACCGTCTCAAAAAGTATCAAAAAGTTGCTTTTTAACTTGATCTTGCCAAAAATCTTCCTTTGTTTTGTCCATTTATTTTTAAGGTTTTTGGATAGTCTGATGTGAGTAAAATTAACGTAAAAAGTTAAAGTGAAAAGTTTATTTGAAATAACAGCTTATATTGGAGTTGTATTTGCAGAAGCGACGATCATTCATTTCCACCATCATTCAACCTGAAATCGGATAATTTAGTTTTCTAAAAAGTGCTCTTGAAAAGTTTACCATAACTCTTTAGCCATTTATTGGACTCTAAATCGTGCGAATCTAAAGGAAATCAAGCAAATTCAGAGCACCTACAGCAAATTAGATGATGTAAATTGAACAATCCTAGTATGATAGCTTTTTTAAAGCGCATCTTTTAGAAAACAAAGTCTATTTACAATTTTCTCAAGTTCAACTTTTATTTTATCTTTTATTTTACTCACCCGGACTTCTCTAGCTCTCTGCAAGTGATCTCTTTTAACAGCATCGCTCTCTCTAATCGCACTCGAACCAATTTCGTTTGCAGCTTTGATCTTTTCAACTCCTCTAATAACAACTTTTTCTTAATCATTCCAAAATTTGTTCGTTTCTGTCGACGATTTCTTCTCATTGAGCTTTTAATCCAGTAATGATTGGCTAAATTTCTTTTATTCAAAGATTTGTATGTTTGCTGACCTGTTGGCTGAGAATGTTCATTCGCTTGGCTGGTCTCTTCGTAAATTTCTGAATTCATTTCTAAGTTAAGTTATTTTCAGCTTAATCATTAGAGTACTGTAAAGCTTGTTTATTAAATTTTCATCAAAGATTACCTCCAGCACTTGTCTCTGATGGAAAACTCAGCAATTGTTCCAAGTCTAGCGGCTTTCCAACTTTCACATCCATGAAATCATTGGGGAAATTTGAATAATCGTTTGATGTGGGCACATCTAAAGTTGTTTTTTGAGGTTAAATTCATTGTTTCTCATACCAATAATCTCATCTTTCAGTTTATTGTAATCAAAGGATGAAGTAGATTGAAGATCTTCATAAATTTTTGGGAATGAAGATGGCAATCCGAGATTTGAAACTGATTCACTGAAAAGAATTTGATAAAACCAATAGAATTCTCTCACAAACTTTTCCATTTTCTCATACATTGGTGACAAAAATTGAAGCGCTTCCCAATAAGGCCATTTGACGATTGTTTGAGTACGAAGGCGCTTTCGATGAACTCGATAATAGCAACGTTGAGAGTCAAAGAGCTTCTTGCAATCAACTCCTAGACTTCTAGATTTGCATCGGTGCTTATTTTTCTTGAATTTTTACCTGTAATTTCGATTGAGAATCTTTCGGACAACGTTTTTCCGACATCTTCCCATCCTTGATACATTAAATCAGCTTTTTGATAACCGAACGAGTCTCTATTCCATAATTCGGGATGCTTTTCAACGAGTTTAATCAAATCCAAGCGAAATTTCAGTGTTTCAGTCACTGTTTGCTGAAATGGATTTGGATTTTGATCGAGATTTTTCAAGCTACCCTTTCATCTCCAAATAAAATGATATGTTTCTTGCGGCCGGCTGTCAATCTCTTTGGTCGTTGAGGGTATGGAGTGGTTGATCCGGAAAATGAGGGATTCTCGCCAGTCTGCAAATTGAGTTTAACGATGGAGCATTCAAAGTTTTAAAGTTTTCAATGCAAACTCTGGTACTAGGTTACTTTCAAATCCTTATTTTTCTCCCCCTTGCCTTTCCTTCTTTCTCTTGGCAAGTTAAGGTACCGAATAGCTCAGTGGTTAGAACAATTGCCTGAAAAGAGGTCGAGAGTAGACTTGTGTTTCGGTTGAACCGAAACTGAACCGAATCGAAAGACTCATCTTTTCGGTTCAACCGAACCGAACCGAACCGAAAGATTTCGGTTGACTTCGGTTGAACCGAAACCGAAACTGAACCGAAAAGAGCCAACCGAAACACAAGTCTAGTCGAGAGTTCAATCCCCTCTCCGGAAATCGACCTTTTCTTGCCAATTCTTTATTCCTACCAATTCCACAAAGATCTCTGGATGTTCAATTCTGATGTGTCTCTTGAGATGTCCCGTTCCTCCTGTTGGATCCTTTTTATAAATTCCTCGTTGCTGATTCATCTCTCGACATTTTAAGCACACAACTTGCTCTCCATTTGGCTCAAAATACTGCCAAACTGAAAATGAACAAGTTGAAAGCATTTGAATGATCAAGTTGCTTATTTCCTGAGAAAAAAAGCTTTAAGATACTCAACAAGTTAGCCATAAAAGATCGAATTTCTTAGCCAAATCGTTTTTAGAAGATTTATAAGCTTTTATTTTTATTAACAAACCTTTAGATGAGCTTCGCATTTTGTCGTTTTTAATCCAAGAAAAGCAATGAGTTCAAGAAATCGAAAGATTAGCGGGAAAATCGCTTTTACTTTGGAAATCAACGCCGAATTGACGCCCCGTTGGTGTCGATTGGAGTGACGCGTTTTCGCAGGCAGAGAAATCCTTCACCAATTACAGCTATTCTCTCAAAGCCAATTACAGCTAATTTTTTATATTAATTTCTACTCAATTTGAATAATTTTCAATCAAGTTGACAATTTGAATAAACAAATTGCACAAATTGCCTTGTGTGAGATCATTAATTGCCTCCATCAACCTTTAGCTTTTTTTCGTTTATAAAATTTTTGACCTTTTTGTAGTTTAAAATTGCATTAAAGTATCGTTTTTCATTTATCTCGCTAACTATATGTCTTTAAAATTCTAATCCATTAAACTCCAAGCAAAAACCACTTTACAATCGTTTCCCCCAATCCGTGTCGATAAGCATGCAGCGTCCGTTTTACAGCTGAATCGATGCATGTTCTCAAATTAAGCTTCACCTTTTTTTTTGCATCTTATAATTAAATAGTTAAAAGTTAATCATTACTCAGCTTAAAGTCTTGTTTCTTTTTAAAATCTCTTCTTTTCATTTAAAACAAATCAAACTTTTTCACTGGTGATATGCAAATTTTCGATTTTTAAACATAAATTCTCAAATTTCTTTTGCTTAAACTTCAAAATACAAAATAATTCTCTTAAATTCAAATTTCAGATGAGTCTCAATGGCTCGGGTGACGGGAATCGAGAACTCATCGATTCGAGGATGATAAAACAAGAAAATGAAGATGGAGTCAATGAGAAAAGTCCGAATCAATCAAATCAAGCACAAGATACCACTGCTTTGACCCCAAAGGTTCTTAATAAAAACAAGTTTTCCATTTATTATATTAAATTGATTATTTAAGAGCAATGCTTCGGGCGAAAGGGAAGGAGTCGTTGTGAAGAAAGAAGAAACACAAGAACCAGACTATATGCAATCATATCAGGTTAGGATTGAGTTCGTCAAAAGTTACAACATCAATTTCTACCAAAAAGCTAAATGAAAAGGCGAAAAAGCTGTTCTTAAATTAGAAAAGTTCTAAAGCTTAACAATTTTCAGCCTCTACCAAAAGAAGAAGGTTTTAAAGTCCCGGGAATCAAATACGAAGATGATGAAGATTTGCCGGAGATTGTTTGGAGTGAATGGATGCAAAAAACGGACACAATAAGAATTCCTGATTTGAATGCAAAGCAAAAGAAACGATCAGAGGAACTATCATCGTGAGTATTGAGAAGATATTGAGAGTTAAAAGGGAATAGAATTGATAATGAAAATCAAATACAATAATTTTAGACTCCTTTGGCAGGAATTCTACAACAACGGTGATCCGACAACTCATCCTGAAAGAGAGATTCTGTATCGAGTAAGTTTATAGCAATTTGTTCAGCTCAATTTCACATACTACAGCTTTATTGACAATGAAATAAGACAATTTTCTTGCAATTTTCTTGTCAAACAGTTCGTTTTTGTAAATATTATTCTAACTAATACATTGTAGAACAATTTTTTTTGTATTTTTAAAGTCAAAAGCCTTTCAGGAATATAACGATTGCTCACTTTAATATTAAATTGAATTAATTTATTAGATATCTTCAATTTTAGACCTTTAAAATTCGAGAAGCTGAAGTGTCGTACATTCAAGAGAAACTCGGCACAGATGAAGTGAAAAAAGATCCAATAAAGCTGAAAAAGTGGAATCATTTGCTTTTCAAGTCGATGATCTCAATGGCTCATGTGACATTGTTGGGACAAGATTGGGGCAGAGGTGAGTAGTGAATTTCAGAAATGTTTTCAAGAAAAGTCGCTTTTTTTCTATTCTAGTAAACGTTTATGGGGAGAAAATTTAGCGCACGCTGCTTTCAAATTGTGTTTCCGTTTGGATCAAGAGGCTTTCGGGAAAGATCCCGGTGCATACTATGGATTTGGTCTCGTCTATTATCATTTCAAGAAGTTCAAGCTGTAAGTTTTAAACAATAGATATCAATTTAACACTAGATATCATTAGATATCAATTTAACATTAGATATCAAATTGGTCATTGTTTAATAACCGATTTAACCATTCAAATGGCTAAATCTTTTTATTCCAGTACGGGGCAAGAAACTGGTTGTCTTTGACTCGAAATTTACTGTTAAATCCAGATTTTTGGAACTTTAATTGAGTCTTTTCTATATTCTAGTTTCTAATCGACTTTCCATAAAACTTTTGTTCTATTGGAGAAAGCAATGTACCATTGAAAAGCTTTCGTCACTCACTCTTCACTCCAGACATTTGACTCGAGTGTACAGCGTACATTTGATTCAAGTGTACAGCGCACATTTGATTCAAGTGTACAGCGTACATTTGATTCAATTGTACAGCGTACATTTGATTCAATTGTACAGCGTACATTTGATTCAAGTGTACAGCGTACATTTGATTCAATTGTACAGCGTACATTTGATTCAATTGTACAGCGTACATTTGATTCAAGTGTACAGCGTACATTTGATTCAATTGTACAGCGTACATTTGATTCAATTGTACAGCGTACATTTGATTCAAGTGTACAGCGTATATGCCATTCAAGTGTCCAAAGACATTCAAATTGGTCATAACGATTTAACCATTCAAATGGTTAAATCTTTTTATTCCAGTAAACTGGGAATCTTTGACTTGAAACTTCCTATTAAGTCCAGATTTTTCCGATTTTGACTCAATCTTTCCTAAATTCTAGTTTCTAATCGACTTTCCATAAAACTTTTGTTCTATTGAAGAAAGCAGTGTACCATTGAAAAGCTTTCGTCACTCACTCTTCACTCCAAAGACATTCAAATACCTTGTGTGCTCTCATGTTTTGATTCTTTTCCTTGTTCGATACACCCTTCTTTACCCCTTTCTTTTCTTTTCTTTTCTTATACCATTTTCTCTTTTCGTAACTGGGTACAAGAAGGGTATTGACCGCTAGGGAAAAAGAGGATTGGTATTGAGAAGAGAAATTGGGGGAAATGGAGAGGTGATTGATTGAGAAAGGAACCCTTTTCTTGTACAAAGAGATGACCCTTCTTTTCACTCATTCAACCACCACAATCTTTGCCTCATTCAAATCTTACATATTAAAAATCATTTCTTGTTTTGTCCAATACCAGAAACCTTTTTCGATTCACTTTTTAGTGAATTCACTTCGTTTTAAGTTTATTTTCTTCTTGTAGAAACTAACAATAAGCTAAATATTTTTATATTTAAAGCTTCTCAACAATTCTCAACTCGATTCTTGAAATTTCAGAGCCGTTGAGGCGTTCACCACTCAACTCTACCTATTTCCCGATTCGGATCTTGTTCCTGATATCCATTGTCGACTCGGATCTTCATACAAACATCGAGAACAGTACGCACTTGCTTTAAAGGTGATTTTGAATTAATTTTAAGTAATTAAAGATCAAGAAACTATTAGAAATTGATATTATATCTACTTGCTTACTTTAAAGATTAGCTAATTCTCGTAAGTTTACAGTACAAGTTTGAATTGTATAAGAAAAAAAAGCAGAAATATAGAATTCAAGTCATCGTTTTGAAGAAAATCATAGAAAATCTAGAATTCAAGTCAACGTTTTAAGAAAATCATAGAAAATCTAGAATTCTTAGTCACCACTATTCGAACGTCTTTTCAAATCTTGTTCTCAATCAAAATAGGAGCCGTTATTTCCCCTTCTTTCCAGTTTTTTCATTTATAAAATCTAATTCTCTATGGTCAATGGTTGGCATAACGCCAAAAGGCAAAAGGGGTACCCTGAGAGAAAGGAAAGGAGGGGAAGGGGTGCCTCTCATTGATGGCCTTCACCACGTCTTATTCGGCTCGTTTCTCTGCACTCTAGCAATGTCTCTTGATATTTTCACAATGGTGCCAGCTGGACAGTCTCTCTCTCTCTTGTGGGTAGAGAGGCGCGCTCTACTCTCCTTTCTCCCATCCATTTACCCACCAAACACCAAATGTTAACCCAACAAATCCCCTTTGGCAATCGAATTTTCAATTAGCTTACACATTTTTCCGTTTTATTTGTTTTTCATGGGCTAGTATTTGATTTCATTCAAAAAGATTCTGAAATTAGACAGCCACTTGTTTGTTAGATTATCTATTGATAGTTTTTAGCCTACCGTAAATCCTGTAATAGTACCCCACTCCCATAATGACGGTGCGGAGTGTTGCGTAGTCTAGCTTTGAACGAGTTTTTCTCGACATTGGTTTATGCTACAATGCGCGCTTAGGTATCAAAAAATAGCTCTGAATTTCAGCTTTCATTTAATACTTAAACGAACACTGTAGCATAAATGGGTGGCGAGAAAAATGCATTTAAAGTTCGACTACGCGATGCTCCGACCGGCATTATCGGGGGGAGGGGCTACTATTAAAGGTATTACGATATGCTTTTCTTAGTTTAGCTTAACCTTTATCTACTATAATTCAATTTAGAACTATAATTTAAACCTACCGTAAATCCTGTAATAGTACCCCACCCCCCATAATGACGGTGCGGAGTGTTGCGTCGTCTAGCTTTGAACGAGTGTTTCTCGACACTGGTTTATGCTACAATGCGCGCTTAGGTATCAAAAAATAGCTGAAATTCAGGGCTATTTTTTGATACCAAAGACGCATTTTTTAAAAGTACGGATGCTTTGCAAAAAATGAAATACTAAAAAACTTCTGCAACTACGCGACTGTACGAGGGTGGTGGGGTACTATTACCGGATTTACGGTAAGTATTGATATAACTGGATCGATTGCTGTAGAACAATAGAGCTAGAAGTATTGGTCTATGAATGTTTGCTGAAATGCCAATACTGCTTTGGTTTTGGCCTATATTAACATTGATCTATCAGTCTTGTACATTCGATGTAATCGTAGTCTCTTGGTTTAAAGAATCATCAATTCTAGATCATCAATTCAAATTCCTCAATTAAGTTCCCATTCAAACCGTGTCCTTCGCCTTTTCACTCGGATTTCTTTCCCACGCCTCTTTGAACATTCCCCCTTTTTCTGCCATTGTTTGGCTGAAAATAGTACGACAAAAAAAAGCAATTCATATTCATATTTTCTTCACATTTCGTTTTATAAAAGCATTTGATAAAAATGGAAACATTTAAAGGAAAAGAAAAATGAAATGAAAATGGATTATTAGCTTTTTCGATAGATTTTTTTAAAAGATAAGAAAGATAAGAAAAATAATATTTTTATTTAAAAAGCTTTCTTTCTTTAGTGAATTGTTTTCTTTATATAAAAAAGTGATAGTTTTCAAAATCAAAATCAAAAGTTGTTAGTTGCAAGCAATTCCGAGCAATCCAATTTTAGTATTGACTTGATCTTGTGATTCTTTATTAAATAATACCAAAGTTTTACTGATAGAATGAAAAATGGCTTGGTTACAGTAATCAAGGCTTTAGAAAACGAATCAATTGTGCTTTTGTATTTAATTTTACTTCATATTTGGTCTTTACATTTGTTTTTCAGTCTTGAGAAACTAAATCAATATCAGTTTCCAACTAAAATCATATATTTTCCTATTTCAATCTCAAGATCTTTCTCTCACAAAAAACTTCTCGTAAACACGGGACAATTCCGTACAACCTTCACCAAGGAGAGAAGCTGGGTGGCCTTTTTGTGGTATTGTGTAGAAAGTTTTACTGATAGAATGAAAACTGGCTTGGTTACAGTAATCTAGGCTTTAGAAAACGAGTCAATTGTCCTTTTTTCCTTAATTTTACTTCATATTTGGTCTTTACATTTGTTTTTCAGTCTTGAGAAACTAAATCAATATCAATTTCTAACTAAAATCATGTATTTTTCTATTTCAATCTCAAGATCTTTCTCTCACAAAAAACTTCTCGTAAACACGGGACAATTCCGTACAACCTTCACCAAGGAGAGAAGCTGGGTGGCCTTTTTGTGGTATTGTGTAGAGTTTTTTTTGGCCGAGTAAGAAAAAAAAGCTTTAAAACGAATGGCGTTCGATTCCCTTTCCCCCTTCTTTTCCTATTCTTTCATTCTTTTAACCCTTTCCTATTCTTTCATTCTCTTTAGGTCACCCCGTGCCAGGGATCTTTTTTTTGTCCTTCACTACCCTCCATTTCTCCCAATCTTCCTCATTCTCTTCTATTCTCAATCTTTGCACTATTTCCCCTTCTTTCTTTGAAAATTTACTCTCTGCGGTTACCCTTTTTCACATTTTTTTTAGCGTAACAACCTAGAGAATTTGACTTAGATTTGACTGGACTTGGAAAAGTTGGCTTTGACTCGATCAGAACAGATTTTAGGCTTAGAATTTAATACAATAAGTGTAGAATACACAATGACTTTAATTTTACTAAAGCTACGGTTTAAAGCCATTTACTTTTGCTGTAACAATCACCAATACACTAAATTCAAATTTCCTCCTTTTTCTCTCAAATCTTTCCCTTTCTAACTCTCCGATTTTTGAACACATCACATTGAGTGACCTTTTCTTTCACTCTTTTACACTTTTCCATTTTTGGGTTTTGCTCTGTCTCTAGCTTTGGCTAGTTCTTCCTCTCTTTCACCAAATTCATTCACATCTTTTGGCATATCACGTCATTAAATCTTTCGACAAGAAAGAAAGACAAGCTATGACTTAGCTTTTTGTTTCAATTTCTTTCATAAATCATCTTTAGTAGTTATAATAGTTAATTTTAATCATGTATTACAGAAATTTGGGAATTTCTGCATTGGAAATTCTGTATATCTAATTCAACAAGCATATCCTTATTCAGTTTTAGCCTAGTAACTAAATTTCAAATTCTTTTTCATCAAATCTATCCATTTCATGGCTAAACTTTGATTCTTTACATGACCACAATCAAAGATTTTCTTCCAAATTCTCAAAACACCCCGTTTACCTCATTCATTTGCTTATTGGTCCCTGGAGCTTTTGAAAAGTTTTCCCCGCACAAATCTCTTCAAATCTCAAATCTCAAATCGGATAAACTTTTTCATTGACATCACTCATGAGTCAATTTTTTTTTGACGCAAATTAGCCAACTGTAATCGCGTAAAACATCAACAAAAAGACTTGAATTTTGCTGGCACAGAAGGCGGATAATTGGATTTTTTCGTGAAGATTTGTTGAAAAAAAACACCTGCAGAATTAGCGATTGTTGCAACTTGTGATTAGATGAAAAGACAAGGAAATATTTTTTTAATCAAAGCTTTCAGAGAACAATTTGGTGACTAATTTTAGAGAATTTCTGTTGTTTTAAAGATTTGAAAACAATTCTTAACCAAAATTCATTTCAGCACTACACAGCGGCGTTCGCCGATCAACGCGAGGCGTGGTTTCACTCGAAGACACAATTAAGGATTTGTATTGCACTGTGTCATTCATTGAGTGGAGATCTACAGAAAGCGTACGACGATCTGAAGTGAGTTACAATCGGATTTGAAGATCTAGATTTCAAAGTGGAAATTGACCTTGGGCCTACAGATCTTGGGCCTACAGATCTTGGGCCTACAGATCTTGGGCTTACAGATCTTGGGCCTACAGATCTTGGGCCTACAGATCTTGGGCCTACAGATCTTGGGCCTACAGATCTTGGGCCTACAGATCTTGGGCTTACAAAGGTCAACCTAGTCAGCTGATGAATATTTTGAGCTTTGATTGTAATTGGAATCACTTTCAGACGGCTTGAGGTCGAACTAGCCAATCAACTGCAATCCCTTTCCGGCCCACCCATCCCCGGTTCTCCACTTTTCTCTGATCGTGCAACCGTTCTCCGTGAACTCGGCTGGGTCTGCTATCAATTCGACAATCCCCAAGAGACTCGGCATCAGAAATTAGAGGTAGACAAGCACCTGATCAATGAGTAATTTGCAGATTATCCTAATCAAGTTGAACTTTTCCATCAAATTTTTATGATGACTCTAGTTTTGTGGATTGGAAAATTTCTTGAAAATAGAAGAAGCCGAGATAAAGTATATTGTTTTTATTCAATTTTTCTAGGAAGCGGAACGATATTTAATTCAAAGCCGGGATCTCGAGCCGAATCACGGGAAAACCTACTATTATCTGGGACGTTGTTACGGGGAGAATAAACAGAGAGTGAGTTTTAGATCTAAGACTTAGTCTTATGCTGAAGTAGCTGTCTTATGCTGAAGTCTTATGCTGCTTATTCATTTCCATTTCCAGGCTCACGACGCCTTTCTCCACTACCGACAAGCGATCGACAAATCCGAGGGTGACGCCGACACGTGGTGCTCCATCGGATTGCTCTACCAGGATCAGAATCAGCCTATGGATGCTTTGCAAGTGAGTTTTAGCTATAAAGGACATAATGCTTTAAATAGAGCAACAGTACTTTAAATATTGACCGTTTAGAGCTAAAGGTTGTAGAATTCTTGAGCTTTCGAGCTTCACTTTAAACCAAAAATTCTTCTTGTTTCTCTCTCCGGTTCAATTGCCCATCCCAAGACCAATGTTTTAGCTAAACATCTAACCAGCTAACAAAGACCAAAGCTAAACATCTAACCAGCTAACAAAGACCAAAGCTAAACATCTCCATTTCCCGATTCTTTCACAGCTAATCCGTTGCATCTTTTCATTGACGTAATCAGAAAGATTTGAGGAAAGATCACGTGGAAATTTTGGAAGAAAACATTTTTCTTTTCGGGGAATTCCCATCTGCCCATTTCCTGTCCTGATTTTCGATAATTTAATAGGAAAATGAGTAACAAATTGATCAAAGAACAACTAGATTTTACTGAAATTATTCATTGAGAGCATTGAAACAATGAAACCTTTTTTTAAGCTAAAATAAAATTTTAAAAAAACAAAAACTGGATTGTTTTAGATTTTAGATGTATAAAACTAACTAAATTTATTGCTTAGGCATTCATTTGCGCCGTTGAGTTGAACCCTGAGCACAGCCCCGCGTGGACGAATCTCGGTCAACTCTATCTACAACAACACCAATTTCAAGACGCTCTTCAGTGCTTCAAGAACGCTTTACAACACAATCCCGGTTGGTTATTGAGATTAAAAAAAGTGCTCTTAGTAGAAGTAGAAGAAAGTAGAAGTAGAACTAGTAGAAGAAAACAGATTGAGAGAAAACAGACGCGAGAGATTGCGTGTTTACAAGAACACAAAGTCTTGTACTTTGTTCTAAACCCAGCTTCTTTGGCATACTGACAACCTTTGAGTATCTAGCACAAAGAACAAATGTTTTGCTTTGAATATGATCTTGTATCTGTATCGAAAACAAAACAATCCAGCAAGCCAGCTTGTACTTTGTTCTCTTGTAAACCCAGCTTCTTTGGAATACTGACAATCTGTACTCAAGAGTATCTAGCCCAAAGAACAAATGTTTTGCTTTGAATATGATCTTGTATCTTTATTGATAACAAAACAATCCAGCAAACGAACAATGCGCCAAAGAGTAGGCTGTGAGCTTAAAGTGCAGTCTAAAACTGGAAAAGATAAACCATTCTGGTTTACAAATTTACAACAAACAAGTTCCATTTTTCCAGAATATCACTTTTAGTAGATTTGAAAAGAAATAATTGTAAAAAATGAGTTAGTTTGATATGAAAATTAGGCGGATTACCTTTCTTTCCATTCATAATCCCTGTACTATTCACTAGATCATCGTTTCATCTCCTCAAGCTTTTCCATTTCCATTTCCCATTCAAGTTTCAATTATCTAAAATCATTTTTTTCTTCTTTTAACTTCTTCGCTCTCAAAAATTAGTTAGAATAGATTTATTAGTTATCATCTTTTTTTTCATTTTCTCGACTTGGATAACTTTTGGTGTAAACAAGCTTTTTGAGGGGAATCATTTGATATTTGATATCATCGTTGAAATCTTTCTAGTAATTGTAGGTTTTCTTTTGTTTTATTGATTTATTGACGATAAATTCATAAAATTACTTATGAAATATAGTAGGAGCATAGGTAAGCTATATATTAGAAAACAAAGTTCATACCATCATCCCTATCGGACTCCTAGTATCATTATGTAGCTCTGATTTTAAAATAAAATCAAAGCTAATCAAAGCTAAAAGGTTAGCTGGTTAGCTGGTTAGCTGGTTAGCTGGTTAGCTGCTCGGGCTGGTTAGCTGGTTTGCTCCAAAGTCACTGCTCGGGTTTTACATTTGAAACTTTGAATGAACCTTTGTCATTTTGCAAACATCAATCAACCCCAAACCAATCAGACATCCAAAAATTGAGATCCGTTGATGTTGATGCGATCCTTTCCTCGCCATTCTTTTCTCACCTTGTCTCTTTGTCCTTTTTTAATTCTTTCCCCCTCTCCGGGTTATCCTTTTCCACTTATCAGTTATCTCAATCCGACTTTGGAAGCTCTCTCTCTTCCCCTCTTTTCATTTCCATTAAATCCCTTTTATATCTACCTTCATTTCTTTTTTCATCTCATCAACTCATCACTTTATCATAACAATTCGAGACAGTTATTCTAGAATTTCCATTTGTTCAAGTCGATTTTTGTAAAAATGTGTTGTCCTTGACCTAAAGGCAAATTTAGGCAAAAGTGTTGTCAAATTGATTCTACTTGAAATTTTGCCGACAAGATCTTATTGAATTAATAATAAATGAGCTTAATCTTGTAAAATCGTAAAAAAAAAGTTCAAATTCCTTTCATCTAGAGAAATTGGTCAATTTCTTACTACGCTTAAAATCAAAACCAGTATTCCCAGGTCAGATTTTGAGTTTCCAAATCTGGCACAAACTGTTGAAGAACCGTAGACTTAATCATTGTTTTGTTGTGAAACTTTGAATAGAATTGTTTCCTTCCCAGAAAAGCATCTTAATAGTTCAATCATTTTTCCTTATCCACATTGCTACAATTTTAGTAGCTTTTCTTCTAAAATTCCGAACGATTCTCCTCCATTTTCCTTTCTTCTTCTTTTCTTTGTGTTTTATCTCATTTATTTCCCTCACAATTTCTTAGCGGAAACTCTTATTTCCTTCTTTTTAGCCTTTCCTGTCCACTCATCGATCAATTGATAAGCCGAATTTATTCATGAGAACAATTTGTCAAGACTTTTCTTCCAGAAAAGCTCTATTGAGTCATCAATTAATAATCTTTAAGATTTTACGCATTTTCTATCTATAATTTTTAGCGAAAAACTAGTTAATTTTGTAAAATAGTCAAATTTTACGTATGCAAATGAGCCAAAATTTCGGGGATGGGACAAATGCAACCTTTTTTTTGCTGGAAAAGGCCTTAGGCAAGGCCGTAGAGCTTCGAAAATATTTCCATATAAGGGAATCTTATGCGTAGATTCCGAATTTCGACAAATCAGACCTCGCTGACACGTCAAATTTGGCCTAAAAGGCAAAAACTGCGGAAAAGCGTTAAGTTGCGTAGTTTTTGCCTTTTAGCCCAAATTTGACTTGTCAGCGAGGTCTGATTTGTCAGAATTCTGAATCTACGCATACGATTCCCTTCTATGAAAACATTTTTGAAGCCCTACGACCTTTCCTAAGGCCTTTTCCAGCAAAAAAAAGGTGCGCAAATGTTCAGGTGCGCAAAAAAAAAGGTCGCATTTGTCCCACCCCCAAAATTTCTTCTTTTTCAACTCTAGAAAATTTGCCCGTACTTCATTCGCTTCCGAATGTTTATTTGAACTTAAACTTTAAAAATTCTAACACAAAAGCTGAGCTCAATAAGTGAATTTTGGGAAATTGCTTTATGTTGCCGAAAAAAAAAATTTCAATTTTCAAATATTTTCTCGCGTATTTGCTTTTGTGGGCACTCTTTGGTCAACGTCAACGCGCAAAAAAATCCATTTTCCCCTTTCTTTTCACTATTTTTTCACTAACTTGAAAGAATTTTAGACTTTTTCAAACAAATATTAAACTAATGACTGTTTTTTGAAAGCTTTTTCTTGAATAACGTAGAAATTCACAGTTTTTTGCCATTTCCTTTTGTTTCACGCTGCTTTCCGGTCGATTTTTTTGAGCTTAGGGATAAGATTTTGATTGGATTTAGAGTAGTTCATTAAAAAACATAGCAAGACTTTATGTGCTCTTTCTGGTTCCTCTTGTAAACGCGAGCTTTCTGCTGCAGGGATAATTAGTTTTAAAATCATTCTTCTATTTACCCAATATCGACTTTCAGAAATAATAATAATACTTTATTCAAACGATAAAGTGAAAGAAATCATAGAGAAATGCACAGTGATACTTAATCATACAATACATACTGAAATCAATAAGCTAATTACTTACGGCAAAGAGCCACTAGATCTAAAGCATCGATACGTTTCTTGAATATGAAAAGCGACTGAATTTAATGAACTGAATTAAGAAATGTCAAAAAATCGTTTTTCCCAAAATTCCTAGAACCATTTTTTTAATTTTTAAAATAATCTAGTTCCTATTCTGTTCCCCAAATGACCACTCAAAATCTAAAAAATCTTTCCCTTTACACGATTCAAAAAAATCGAATCAAAACAAGTAAACAAGATCAATTTTTTCGGTTTCCGATCCATTCTCTCAATTTTTGCTATCTGATCGAGAAAAAAAACGAACTGGGAAAAAGCAATGTGGGTGAATCGATTTGCTAGTATGATCGAAAAGAAAGAAAAATCTCGACTTCCTCCGCGCAGTCTTTTCTTTTCCTTTCTTTTCTTTTCCATTTCATTTCTCCATTCTTTCATTTCCCTTTTCTCCTTTATAACCGGCACCCGCCGGGCGCTTCTTTTCACCAAAAAGAACTGTTTTACACTTCTACATCTTATGATGAAGGTTTCGACATTGAAGGTTAACTATTGATTATTTAAATAGTTAACTATTGATTATTCAAATAGTTAACTATATCTATAGACTCTACTTTAAACTTCCACATTTTATGATGAAGGTTTCGACGTTGAAGGTTAACTATTGATTATTTAAATAGTTAATTATATCTATAAACTCTGCTCTGCTTTATCTATAACCTCTATTTTATTATGCAAGTGTTCCTTGCATTTATTAGCTTTAGTTTACCTACTTTAAATCAAAACTTCTCGCCTCCCCCCTAGCTCTTCACATATAGGATTTGTAAGCTCTTCTGTAAAACTTATCTATTATAGTTATAAAAAGAAGCTTGAAGTGGAGTCATTCTTGTCGCATTTTTGAATCTTCACTTAGATAGCATCTTTAGCAACATTGAGATTCTAAAAATAAGTACTTTGGCTAGTTTTTCCCTGACCAAACTCAATCAATCGATCGATCTTTCCTTTCCTGCTTCCTAGCTTTCATTTTTCTAGAGCTTTTAAAAGAAAATCAATCATTTTTCCTTGATTGATTGCTTATTTATTTCCCACTTTCACTTTTCACACCCCCGCACATCTTCTTCTCAACAAAAAGTTGTTCTATCGCAAGTTTTCATCAATTTCCCCCCTTGTTTCCGAGCAAAAACGATTGGAAAGCTTGATATAATGCGAAAAAAAAATCTAGATTTTAAATTAAACTTTTGACTAAATGACCCAAAAAAACCAATTTTTACAAAAAAAAATGCCTACTTAATTTCATTTTTTTTGCATTTGTTTTCTGCAACATTTTAGGATTTTCCTCCTAAACAAACCCCACAATTTTCAGTGAATAATCGAGAAAAGAAAAGTGTTTTCAATTTGGCTAATCACAGGTTTAATCTATGAATGAATGAATTAAATGAATTAAAGCGGAATTAAATTAAATGAATTGCCAAGCTTTGTAACGAAATCGAAACGATTTATAATGCGAAAACTATAGGATTTCTTTTGTAATCCGTTGAAAAATTGGATTCAAAAATTCCAGATTCAAAAATTGAGAAAGTATATAAATTGGTGACACAAAAGTCACCTTATTTGATAAATGAAGCGGGTAAATGACAGCAAATATAAGTTCATTAGGGTTTTTTTGAGTTTAAGACTAAAGGAGAGTGCAGAGAAAGCAAAACAAAACAAAACTTGAGATGCTTTTAAGCGATAAGTTTATATGAACCGGAAAAAACAAAACAATAACTCAAGCAGTGCATCGAGCAGTGCATCGAGCAGTGCATCGAGCAGTGCATCGAGCAGTGCATCGAGCAGTGCATGCAGCGTTTAGAAAGCCATTTTAACATTAGCCACTCACTGAAACCATCACTTTTTGTCTTAATTTTCAAAAAGTTTTGACCAAATTCTGCCCATTCGCCCGTCATTCACTTTTCTCCAATTACTCTATTACGCAAAATTTTCGCACAAATTAAATTCCAAGAAAATGTATGAATGAAGAAAAAAAAATGAGTGCAAATTATTGTTGGTTGCCATGGGGTTATTCTCTTTTTTTTCTTTTCAGACAGACGTTTTTTAGTGATTTTTAAGCGTTTTTCTAATCTAACCCACCTCCTCAATAATCTGAGAAAATGGGATTAAAAAGCTTAAAACATGTACAATAGATCTCCCCCTCATTTTCCAGAGAAATCTACATATGATGAAGGGGGGGGGGGGGGGGGAAAAAAAAAAAAAAAAAAAAAAAAAAAAAAAAAAACAACAACCTAAAAAAAAGGGCTTTTCGTTAAACAATTTAGATCATAAGACGGATTAGAGAATATTCAAAAAAACACTAGCTTTCGTTAAAAAGCACCACTTCTTTGACAAAAAGTTAACAGAATTTCAACTAGAAACTAAAAACAAAGCTTTTTTTATTAAAAATAAGACCTCCCCCCAAGATGACAACAAGGTTTTCCCCTTTACAGGTTGCAAAAAAACCTGTTGTCATCTTGGGGGGAAGTCTTATGCGCTATATAATACTAATAGAAAAGATCTACCGTGCCTCGCGTGCAGTTTGATCCAGAAGCTTGGAGAATTAAAAATTGAAAATGGAAACCAGCCAATTTCTAAATTTTTTATTTGATTCATTCAAAGAATACAATCTAGTTAACAAGTAAAAAAACAAGAAAATAGCGGAAATTTGTAATCTATTGTTTTTACCGGAAATTGTGCGAGTACATCAATCACCATGATTGTTTAATTGGATAAGTGAGCAATCGGATATTATTATTTAAGAAAGTATAAAAGTTACTAATTATTTGATTGCTTATAACAAATCAATTTTAAAAATTTGGAAAAAAAGGCTATAAAGTGATTGCTGATTGTTAAAAAAAGCGCTAGAACAATTTCACTACGTCACCTCCACCCACACACTTTATTTAGCTCTCTATTTAACTCTTTATTTAACTCTCTATTTAACTCCTTATCTTTACTCGTAATCGTTGACCAGATCAATGGCCAAACACGTCAATTTCCCCCTTTTTCTATTTAGTAAAAAGAGTGTCGTCACGATGGCCTTGAACTAAAATTCCTCGCTATTTTTCTCTAGTTTCTCTTCAGATTTCCCGAAATTCCCTTCCTTATCAGTTCTTTTTTTTTCTGTAATCCGTCAATAAACTCTATCCAGCTTCATGACTCGTCGAATCTTTGGTAATTCGGTGAATCGGTAAGAATTTCATGTAAGAAAACCCTTAAATTCCTTTTTTGATGCTCTAAATTGCCTAAATTGCCCTAAAAAACTCTAAATTTTTCAAACAATTTCATGAAATTCACAGCCAAACTCTTCCAGAAATTACGTAATACTTAAAATTTTGATTTCTAAATGATTTCCCCGATTTTTGAACCGATTATTGGCGCTTCTCCAAGTCATATAGTGATCCCTTCTTTCAAGAGATTATAGACTTTGATCTCTTCCAGAAAACTTTGCACTTTCTCATGAAAACAAATGTAGCCAAAGTGAAACAACGATCAAGTTAAAAGCTAGTCAAAACAAAGATTTCACACCTGTCTTAATCCGAATTTTGTAATTGGGAGTGAATGAGAGACAACGAGGCTGGACCTGGGTGAAGTCCCGCCCCCTTTCAGCCATCTCCTCCTTTCCCCTTCCATTTCTATATGACCAGAATCTCTCCACCCCTCACTGACTCACCGCAAAAGTCAGAAAACTCTTTATTCACTTCATTTACCTCTATTTTTTTCAAATTCTATACCTCTACAACTATTTCTAACTGACTCTATTCCAAAATGAAAGTAGCTGGTGGGTTTTTAAGCGCTCTGATGATAGCGCTTTGCCTTAAAATAAATGCTAAACTTTAAAAATTAAGTTCACTCTTAAATTTTTGATCAAAGAGTTTTACAAGTTACACTGTGATTAAAAATTCCCATTCTTTGGCCTTTTTTTGAGTGATTTTCAAGAATTCTTATCACCTAGACTGCCAAAAGATACGTATTCTTTTCGCGTCTGAACCATTTTAACTATTTTGACGTTTTTTTTCCAAAACCAAGTCTTTCTTCAGACTTTTCCACTTTTCCAAAATAAATTATTCTTTGATTTCCTCAAAAAAATTCCCATAACAATGAAGAAAAAGCTGCATTTTCTTTGCAAATTTTGTTTTTATCGGTAAAAATTGACTTCTTTTATCCAATTAACGTTACAATTAGCAAAAATTTATGAAAACTTACCAGAAAAATGTGTTTATATTCAAAAACGGTCAAACTTCAAGCTTGAATTTTTATTTCATCAAAATTATTAAAAAGTATTTCATCAAAATTGGGCGACAAACTGAAAAACCTCGTTTTTCTTTAGAAATTGACTCTTTTTGAGCACCAGTTTGACGGTTTTTGCATATAGACCATTTTTCTAGTAAGTTCTCACAAATCTTTGTTAATTGTAAGGATAATTGGACAAAAGCAGTCAATTTTTACCGATAAAAATAAAAGTTGCCAAGAATATGTTCGCTTCTGTACGTCGTTGGCAAATTAAGCTACTAATCATTACCAAAATTGATGAATTGTGAGAATGATTTAAAAATATTGATAATTGATAGAATATTTTTATAAATTATTTTATTTACAGTTTGCCCGGCTCCATTGAAGCAACACATCGCGATCCTCGAACGGGAACTCAATATTTCTTCGGCTCATTCACAAGCGGGAAATCGGAGTGTCGCACCGGGAGTCAAGTGAGAGATTTTGAATTGTTAGATTTAGATAATAGATCTAGAATAGTTAGCTTTAGATATAGATATTTAGATAATAGATTTTGTATAGTTAGCTTTAGATCTAGATATTTAGATGATAGATTTAGAATAGTTAAATGATAAGATTTCTATAATTTTATAAAAATGTACTATTCTTGATAATATTTATAAGAATACCAAACTTGAATTAGAACTTTGAGTACCGGAGAAAGAGCCAAGTAAAAGATCTTCATAAAACTACCATTTCGTTCAGATTTAGATTCAGATTTTTAGACGTTTTGATAGATTTCAAATAGTATTTCACTGTTTTATAACCAAATTTTTGATAATCTTAAAGCTTTTCACTTTTCCAATCGAATTCTTTATATTTCAGACTTCCCATTCTTCAAGAAGCTTGGAAACAACCGATCCCCAGTGAGCTGCGACAACGACAAAACGAGGCGAATTTGGTGAGAAACAGTTTGAAATTCGTTTTTTTTTTGCTAGTTCTTAAATGAAAATCCATTGTCATATAAATTTTGCAAATTTCAGTTGAAACAATTCCGTTACCGTGAGGGATCCCCTCTCTGGAAGATGGCCGAGTTGGGCGTCACGAGGAAAAGGCCAAAATTGGAACAGGATGAGGTGCTTTTTCAAACAATACCTAGATAAAATCTTATAAAATCTATAACATTTTAAGTATTTTTAAGTTTTAATGAAAAACCCCATTTTCAGGGCGATGAAATGAACGCCGAACAAGCGGCCCTTTGCGGGATTCTCGACATGAACAAGCAGCATCTCGATGAGAACTCCAAGAATATCCACCATCAGCTGTTGAAGGTAAGAATTTTGAATTATTTGCAACAAATTATTCTATTTTATCTACAATCATAAGAAATTTTTAGCTCAAAAAGCCGAACTTGGAACGGACGACGGTTTCCCCGATGACAATGGACGACTTGCCGACAGGAGAAGAGGAATATTGTGAGTTAAAGAAAACTAGACATTAGACAGTATTCAAAATTAGAAAATTTCAAACTCTTATCGTAAGATAATACCAGCTTTTAGTATTGAATGATCTTTTTAGAGGTTTAAAAGGAGATCTTCCGAGGTCACTCTACATTTTGTTAGCTTATCTCATTTGGTGCTAAATATATCAGAAAATAAGTGTTAAAGCCACTAAAATCCAAGCTAATTGCTAACTTCCATTGAAAAGTGACACTGGTTTATCTTTTTTCAACTAAACTTTTTAGATCCGATGCACTTGGCGAGCACAAGCGACGCCTATTCCCACTTGAAACACAAGTTGGACTTGGAGGCTGAAAAAGATGAAGAAGTGGAGAATGAGGAGAAACCGAGATTACACCGATTGCCCCATAAATTCAGTCTCATGGCACCGGTATGATTGTTTTTCTAAGAACTTATTCAACTTTTTTTTTTCAGCTACGAGTCAAATTAGAAACGTCGGCTGAGGAAATATTGTCAATGGCCTCGAAAAGAATAGATTGCGCTGAGAAATATGTGCCGATATTTGAAGAAGAAGTGCCACCACCTGAGCCACCGAGAGCACCACAAATAACGATTGATGAGAAGAATAAGGTAAGGTTTTAAAGAATGAGTGACTTAACTTCGACTTAACAATCAGAGCTTTTGAAATTCACACAATTTTCTTGATTTTCTATTTGAAAACTAATTAAACCTTTAATTTCCAGCTAACGAAATACCCCGAAGCCGGCTATCGACAAACTCCATTGATCACTGTTGAGTCTCGTGCTGAAGCTCAATTGACCTCACTACAACAATTCCTTCAATCATCAAATTGCTCAATTGCATCAGTTCGAGGATTGACTTCAGCTCTGAAAATGGATCTCTCATTGTTCTCGACGAAGACTTTAATGGAATTGATTCCGGATCAAACTATTGAGGTAAGCAAATTTTAAATCAAATCTTTAACACGAAAATTTTGGTGATTTTCAGGTTCGAACACAATACCGAATGCGTGGCGATCAAAACGTGAACCACGCCGGTGAGGCGACTTGGGAATTCTTTTCCGCTCCCGGCAGCGCTAAAGTGATCGACTATGCTCAATACCAAGCACAAACATTCAAATATTGTCTTAAAGGTTTGTAAAAAGCTCAATATTGCTATTTCTCATTTAGAAGAAGAGGAGAAACTTCGCAAAAATGGAGCCAAGTATGGGCAAATTGTTCAAGAATCGGGGAAAAAAGGTGTCTACGCATCGGAACCATTAAGACAAATCAAATTTGGAACAAATATTGATGTGTCGGATAGTAACAAATTCCCGAAACAGCTCAAGGTTTGTGAAAAGAAAAGTTGATTAACTAGAGATTTTTAGGAACTTCAAAAGTTGCCGGGTTTCTGTCGACCGGGCGGTGCATCGGATATGTTATCGCATCTCGGGTACACGATTCTGGGGATGAATACTGTGCAAATGTACATGAAGGTTGGTTTTCTGACATTTTTGAGGTATTAATGATTTTTAAAAAATGTTTTCCGGTATTGATATACAGGGTGATATAGTGTTGCGCTCAACAAAAGAAGGATTTTCTCAAAAACCAAAAGAGTTGACACTTTTTTCGTTTAGATATTTAAAATCTACATTTTTTTTGACTAAATTCATAAGTTTAGGTAAAAATTTTAAACTATATTCATTTCATATAACTTTAAGCATGATTGCTGCTCTCGAGAAAATGAAATTTGTCAAAATTTTCCAGCAGCATTTAGCAGAATTTTTTGTACTGCTCGGCTAGGGTTGTCAAAGTCATTAAAAAAATGTTACGGTTCTTCTATTCTATGTAAAATGACGCGTAGATTTTTTTGATTAATTGTTGTTTTCAGCTTAATATATTGTCTTAGAAAGCCAAAAAGATCCATTAAGCGCAACACTATATATGCCGCAACTGGTATTTGATTCTGTTACAGTTATTCATGACAGCTATTGGATGTTCTTTGCGAGTTGCCAACAAAGGAGTTGTTGGCAACTGGCAAACCTATTAAACCTGTCAACTCAATCCCATTTCCAGGTGCCTCAAGCCCGCACCCCAGCTCACATCGAGAACAATTGCTTTGCTTCAGTCAACATCAATATCGGACCTGGTGACTGTGAATGGTTTGCCGTCCCGTACGAGAATTGGGCTGATATGAAGAGATTATGCGATGAGCACAAGATCGATTTCTTGAGAGGATCCTGGTGGCCAGATTTGGATCAATTGTTGAGAGAAGGGATACCCGTTTACAGGTGGGACTTGTAAATCTAGATCTAGGTTATGGAAACTTTTCAGATTTACTCAAAAAGCTGGTGACGTTGTCTGGGTTGGGCCGGGTTGTGTGCACTGGGTGCAAGCGACTGGATGGTGCAATAATATTGCGTGGAATGTCGGACCGTTAACTTCTTTTCAATTAGAGGTCTCGCTTATCAGCTATGAATGGAATAAGAAACAGGTGAGATTTACATAATCAGTTCTGTCGTAGCTGGCTTTAACAATTAAATTTCAGCTTTACAACTCACTTGTCCCAATGCAACTCCTTTGTTGGCAACTCGCAAAGAACATTCAATTCACTGTTCCATCAGTCTGGCAAATGGTTCGCGGGGTACTCATTCGATCACTTGCTTACTGCAAAATGATTGCAAAATATGTGGAATCGTGTGGAAAGGTTTGTACAAGAAAATATAGAAAATTTGAGAAGCTAATTGTAAGTAATTCATTGAATTTTGAAAGGACATTATAGCTGAAACTTTCAAATAGCTTTTAAGTTGTTAAAAGCAAGAAACTGTCATTCAAAACCTTTAGGTGATCAAATATCAACCCCGTCAATCCGATCCGAAAGGCCGTGAACCAACTTGTGTCATTTGTGAAGTCGAAGTCTTCAATATTCTCTTCGTCAAACAGGAAAATCCCGAAAAATCCGATTCTGTTTACTTCAACTATTGTGTGAATTGCGCAAGAAAGTGGGTTCACAAAGAAAGAAGCTCTTATCGCTAAAATGGCTCTTCTTACTTGTTACCGTTTGGTGTAATGGCTAGAAGGCTTATCTCCTAGTCACACAACCGGGGATCGATCCCGACAGGCGATAAAGGAACCGGTGGAGAATAAATTCTCCAGTCGAGCTGACAATCGCCAAGAGAAAATTGGGGAGATGGTCGGATGTTAGTGATTGAACAAGCTAGTGTCCATTACCAACTCTTCAAACATTTTACATTTTTCGATTCTTAAATTAAGCTGGCCTACTGTTTTTCACTTTAGCGCAATTTAAATTCAAATTTTCAGAAAGAAATTCCACAAAGACGAGAGCTTCTACGTGCTTCAGCAAATCACTTTCGATGAGCTGATTGCTATTTACGACAAGTGCCAACTCACGTACAATGCAAGTGTTCTAAAATCTATGCTAAAGTTAAGATCGGGATTAGAGCTGAAGTCTTGTTGAACTTTTACACGAAAAATCTAGTCTCTTGTACTACAAGTAAACGAAAACAAAATAAAAGTCAGAAATTCTGTAAGTCAACTTTTGTAATTCTTAAATTTTAGAGTAAAAAGCTGAACTTGGTTGCGTAAATCCTCGTCCCGACCAACTTCTGGAGTTCAAAATCTCTCAAAACTTTAGAAATTTTCCCTTTTCACCTCATTTTCCTAATCTTTTCACACAAAAAATCTCGTCTTTACTCCGCCTCAGTCATTCACATTTTTTTTTTTTGAAAATTTTATTGATTATAGAATTTCTCTTAACACGATCACTGCCAAATTCTCTAAATTACCCCACTTTTTTTTTTGCTCCAAACCACTCACCAAAGGATCTTCACTTGTTTTCTGGAAAATTTGCATTTCTTTAAGTTGTCATATGTTTACACCCAATTTTCTGACAAAATTGCCTACCCACAAACAAATCGCCGAACTCAAGTATCAAAAAGCACTCTCCTCTTACAATTTTCACGGGTTTTTACTAATTTTTTTTATGTTTTTTATGTTTTTCGATATTCTAGATGTTTTTTGAAAAAAATTTGCTTAGAAAAAGTGTAAAAGAGTTGAGAAATTTGTTGTTCAAAAAGTTCAAACTTAACCCTAATTTCACCCCTCTTTCTTTATAGGCACGGATCTCTGATGTTTCCGAAACAATTTTTTCCCTGGCTATTATCTCTTGTAAATATAAGTTTAATGGATTGTGTGGCTTTTTTTTCTCTTTCTTTTTGTAATTCTTTCAAAAAATTTTTTGTTTTTTTTGTATGGAATAAAGTTTTATAATTTATGGTTGAAAATGAAGAAATTGCTTAAAAATTTTGTATTTATGAGACCAATAAACAAAGTCTAATCTATTTTAAGTAAATCAAACTAATATTTGACAAATCTATTTGTTGTTACTCATTTCGAATTCTTTTCATTGTCAAAATGATCATTTTTTGTTTTTTGGTTTTTGTAAAATCTCAATGAAGAAAACTGTTGCATTTCGTTTGCATTTTTCAATTTTAAGCAGCAATATATAAAAAAAAAATGTTTAGTAGTTGGTTTGAACAAATATTCTATCAAATGTTGATCAAGATTCTGCTTACTTTTGTGGTTTTACTTTTCATGGCAGTAAGTTTGATTGATATTGATAATTGATGAATTTAAAATCACCAAAGTCATCTGAAAATTAAGTTTTTTTTGATACAAAAGATTTGAGAGAGAATGCAACAGTTAAACTTTTTTGTTTTGTGTAAACGAATAAGAATCTTATTATCTTATCGAATAAGAAAGCTGAAGCTTAATGATCTGATGATATGGATAAAATTTTAATCTTATGATAAGATTAAAATCTTATAATAAGATTAAAATAAGTTTTTTCTTATATTACTGCTTAAAATTGAAAAATGCTAACGAAATGCAACAGTTTTCTTCATTGAGATTTTACAAAAACCACAAAAAATGATCATTTTGACAATGAAAAGAATTAGAAATGAGTAACAACAAATAGATTGTCAAATATTAGTTTGATTTACTTAAAATAAATTAGATTTTGTCACCAAAGTCATCTGAAAATTAAGATTTTTGATACAAAAGATTTGAGAGAGAATGCAAGCGTTAAACTTTTGTTTTTTTTTGTGTAAACGAATAAGAATCTTATTATCTTATCGAATAAGAAAGCTGAAGCTTAATGATCTGATGATATGGATCAAATTTTAATCTTATGATCTGATGATCTGAATGATCTGATGATATGGATCAAATTTTATCCATATCATCAAGATCATTAAGCTTCACAGCTTGCTGTCAAAGAAAGTTTTGCAAGTTCGAATTTTTCAGAATGGAGACAAAGCCGGTGCTTGTGAGTTGAATGGGAAGAAATGTAAAACAGGATATTTTTGCTGTCCGAAGGATTCGAATAATCAAACGATCACAAGTGGATGGTGTATACCGAATGGAAAACCCTGTGACACATTGTTTTCCTAAAAAACTCCATGATAAATAAAGTTTGAATTCTAAAAAGGTTTTCACATGTTTTTGCATGAATTCTGTGCTTTGCGTTCGTTTCTGGATATGCTTTTCCTTTAAGTGAGTTTGCGAGGGAAGAGTCGATGACTTGCCCACTTGGAAGCATGTGGCTTTGCGTAGTTAATCTCATTTTTGCTTTGACATCTTACTTTTTCTCCAGAAATTTTCTTTTTTTCGGCACTTTTTCATCATTTACTTTCAACTTGAAGGCTTTAAACATTTGAAATCAATAAATTTTAACGCCAAATACTTGAAAGTGAAATAAAAAGCTGAAATTTGATAAGATTTAAAGTAAAAGTTTAGATTAATCCGTTCATTACATTCATTGTATTCACTTTTAGTGGGGTAGGTTAATTTCCGCAATTTTTTTTTGCACAACAGGATCATTTGCGCAACTGGGTCGTTTGCGCAACTTTTTTTTGACGTTGAGCGCAACAGAGCGGTGCGCTTTCTAAAGCGTGGATGCGCTACCGTACCCCGCACAAAAATTCTCAACTGGATCTTTTGCGCAACTCGCCATAACTTTCTTCTAAGTGAACCAATCTTTATGATTTTATTTTCATTTTATTGCACTTATTGAGATCTACAAAATGAAAGCAAAATGATAAAGATTGGCTGACTTAGAAGATAATTTATGGCGAGTTGCGCAAAAAACTTGGCGCAAAGTAGTCTACCCCCCTTTTAGTCTAGATTTTGAACATAAGAAAACGATTTTTGACATGAAAACTTACGTTAAATTCAAGTTTTTATTCTAAATTTAGTCATAGACCGATTTCCAAAGGCAAAGATCTGTCCCTTCTCCCCCTTCTCTCCCTTCTCCTCCTCTTTTCCAAAATTCTCATCAAGTGAGGGTGTGCATTGTTCGATTTCTTCAGAAAGCATGATATCTAAAGAATTCATAACATAAAATGTGCAATGCTATCCGATTTCATTCACACATAGATTTACCCCAGTTTTTGATCTGTTTCTTTTCTTTTCTTCTTTATCTTTTGTCTAAAGAAATATCTGTCACGAGAATTCAGTTAAAAATAACATAAATTTTTAAGGTTTTTAAGAATTTACTTTGTTTTTTACTTTTTTAAGTCAAAAATCTAAAACTTTAACGTTCCTCCAATCTTTTTTTTTTCATTTCTCAGCTTCTTATATCGAAATAGAGCCCAATTGAGCCTTTTTCTTGATGGTGTGAGAAAATTCTCTCGTCAATGGGAAAGAGAAAGATTTTTAAGGATTGAGAAAGCTCTTGGCTATTATTCTTTTATTGATTGATTTTTGAGTGGATAAACTTGGCGATACAGTTAATCTATTGGTTTTTTTGGAATGGATGAAATGGATGGATGAAAAGTGCTTCTTTTTCTGTTTGCTATTATTCCAGCACTAATTGAATGTCATCGACCTTTAAAGCTTTGAAATTTAACTTTTAAACAAATATCTCTTTTGAAATGTTACTTGTATAACAAATTATTCTTTGTGATTTTTAAACTCATTAGCTAAAATCTTTTTTTGCATTCAGCTCTTCAACTTTACCCTGACAACGTTTCCATTGTAAATCATTCATATTTAAGTTTACTAGAGATTTTTACAGGCTTTGAATTATCAGAGAAATCTTCTTTTCAGTCTTACTACAGAAATTGGCTTTAAAAGTTTTTGATTCAAAATCTTGCCTTGAAAACTCGAAGAGAATTCCCCGAACACCAATTTTCGAATGCCGATTCCCTATTTTATTCTTCTCTCCTTCAACTCTATTCCTCAAAGTTTTTCTTTTTTTAATTCTTTAAGTTTTAAATCATAGCTTATATTTGAGATTTTCGTTGGCATTTTCAATAAAGCTTATAATTTAGCCTCATGACTGAAGAGATTTTGATGAACCTAGTCATTATTTTATCGGGTGATTTGTTTTTCAACTTCTCTAACCGCTCAAAAGTTTTCACATCTTGAATTTTCATTATTATCTTTATCTTTAACAGATTAGTCAGTTTGCAAAGTACAGTCGAACCTCTCTATAACGAACCTCGATATAACGTAAACCTCTCTATAACGTAAGGCGTGACCGGTCCCGGCCGACGTTAAGCTATATAAAACGGCACTCTATATAACGTAAACCTCTATATAACGTAAGCTATAGCCGTCCCGTGAGTTACGTTATAGAGAGGTTCCACTGTAGTTGATAAGCCAGAGCTTTCATAATAGATAAACTTATCGAAAGCTTATCATTTGCTGGATTAAGATTGAACATTAGCTTGACTCCAAGGTTGTTCTAAAGACTCACAACACTAAAATAATGACTAGGTTCATCAAAATCTCTTCACAACACAGATCTCTTTGACTTTATTGACTCCAAGGTTGTTCTAAAGGCTCACAACACTAAAATAATGCCTAGATTCATCAAAATCGCTTCACAGCACAGATCTCGATATCCGATCTCCCTGTAAGCTGTCTTTAAGATAGATTTCCGATTGCTTGACTTATGTCTTTCTTTTCTCGGCATTGGTCCTTCTCTTTTTTTCTTTTGAGAGGCTTTTCCATTAATTGCTCAGCCAACGACAACACTCCCACCACAAAGAAAAAAAAAACCCTTTTTTACCCTTTTTTTATTCTTTCATCTCATCCACTCACACCCAACCTTTCATCTTTTTTTTTGACTCGAGTGAAATTCTGAATCTTTTTAGATAAACAACCTCATCTATGACCTAGGTAATTAAAGCCACGGGTTTTCCTGGATGCTGAACTTTTTCTATCAGTCATTTATGACTAAAAATTGTATTGTTAACTGCATCTTTTTGCTTTATAACTCTAAGATCGCTGAAATTGAATTCAAATGTTTTTCCCGCACTTCATTCTTGAGTTTCGGGAGTGAGAAAGACGGTGGAATGGTCAGTTTTTTTCAAATCAAATATGCAAATTTCTGAAAATCGAGGAAATAACGGGAGTTTTGACAAGAAGTTGATAAGCCAGAGCTAGATAAACTTTATCATTTGCTGGATTAAGATTGAACATTGAACAAATGACGGGAGTTTTGACAAGAATAAAGTAAAGCTTTTGGATGAAAATTTACAAATGATTTTCAAGGTTAATGCAAATTTTTTAGCAAAGAAACATTTGCTGGCTTTGTAATATGTTCAGAAGTCAAAAAAAGAGACATTCATTTGAAAATAAGTTAATTTCGAATGAGTTCAGTAAGGAAAATTTTGTTTTAACGTTTTAACGTTTTAAGGTACACTACTGGACAATGAAATATGATATTTGAAAAAAGATCGATCGTCACTTTCGCGCGTCTATAACTCCCTTGTCTTTACCGTATTTCTAAATATTAATATTACCATTGTGTAGCCGTTGAAAAGAGCTTTCAGAAATGGTATAACACTAATAGTTTAAACTCAAAGACAAAGGAGTTACAGAGGCGCGAAAGTGACGATTGACAAAGAAGGACGTACAGTACTGGATTGCTGTTCGCTTTTACGTTGATATACTTCTTCTAATATAGTTCTTTTGCATTGTAGAGAAAGATATTGAGCTATGAATTTGTACAAAAACTATATTACTAAACTTACCTACACTACTGGACAATGAAATATCATAATTGAAGAGACGGTCGTCACTTTCGCGCGTCTATAACTCCCTTGTCTTTACCGTATTTCTAAATATTAATATTACCATTGTGTAGCCGTTGAAAAGAGCTTTCAGAAAATGCATAACACTAATAGTTTAAACTCAAAGACAAAGGAGTTACAGAGGCGCGAAAGTGACGATCGTTTTTTCAAATATCATATTTCGTTGTCCAGTACCGTACTAATATTAATCGTTTTTCTGTTCTTTCTTTTAAAAAATGCATGGGATTTTTGATCTGAAGCAGTTCGTTTTCCCATAATTTTTCCGTAATTAACATTTTAAACTTATTTTCAAATCAATGTCTTTTTGAAATCTGAAAATATTGCAAAGCCAGCTGCTTTGGCTGGTTTGCTTTGCTAAAAATTAGCATTAACCTTGAAAAGTATTTGTAAATTTGCATTCGAAAGCTTTTCGTTTTTTCCAAAACTCTCTCGATTTAAAGAAATTTCCATATTTGATATAAAAAACGTGAGAGTTTTTAAAAAAACTGATCATTCCCTGTCTCCATTACCCTTAGTTCAATGCTTTACCCTCAATAAAATGCAATTGGTAAAGCAGAAACGTGGTAACTGACACACAAAATCTCTCGGTAGATCTCTTGATTTACAGAAATTTCCATGTTTGATATAAAAAACGTGAGAGTTTTAAAAAAAACTGATCATTCCCTGTCTCCATTACCCTTAGTTCAATGCTTTACCCTCTACAAAATGTAATTGGTAAAGCAGAAACGTGGTAACTGACACAAAAAATCTCTCGATTTAAAGAAATTTCGATATTTGATATAAAAAACGTAAGAATTTAAGAAAAAACTGATCATTCCCTGTCTCCGTTACCTTTAGTTCAATGCTTTACCCTCTACAAAATGCAATTCGTAAAGCAGAAACGTGATAACTGACACACAAACACACAAATTAACAGAGAATTTTTAAAAATTACAATATAAATGCTTGATTTCGAAATTGAGATTTGAAATCATTGCAAAAATTGCAAAGCAACAATCACTGCAATTAGCATTAGCTTAGAATCAATTCAAACAATTTGATCATTTAAAGAAATTAGTTAACAAATTAGTTAACAAATTGATTCCTTAAGACGACTAGATTTTGAATATACACATTAAAATCACTTTATCCTATACTTTTGCATCTCGTAAGTAGATTTAAATCAGCTCCTGCATTCTTTCCATTTTGCTCATTGTCTGATCATCACTGTTCAACGATCATTTCTGTTTTATTAAATCCTTTTCTGAACTCATTTCATTGAAACTTAAAAGTGAGATTTTGTCATGAAAGAGACTGGGTTGTCTGTGGTTGCAAATTGGCCTCAGTCCCTTTAATGAGCGTCTATTTTCAATCTCTCTTCTCTCTTTTTCTCTCCAGATTTTCAGACCGATTTTAACAGAGATTTGGATTTTGCAAAAGTTTTAGTCGATATGACTTCAGCTTGTTAAAATTTGTGCTAGATATTTATAAGTAAACTGAATCTTATAGATCTTGCCTTGTTTACCTTTTTACCCTTCATGTTAATTGAAGTTGTTTGGCTTTGAGCACTTAAAAAGTAATAGATTGATTCCTCAAACTGTTGTACAAACTTTTAGCTTTTAGCTTTTGACCTGGTTTCTGGTTGGTCTAGCCTAGCCTGATCTGGCCTCTGGTTGGCCTAATCTAGCCTGACCTGGTTTCTGGTTGGTCTAGCCTAGCCTGACCTGGCTTCTGGTTGGTCTAGCCTAGCTTGACCTGGCTTCTGGTTAGCCTAATCTAGCCTGGCCTGGCTTCTGGCTGACCTAGCCTAGCCTGACCTGGCTTCTGATTGGCCTAATCTAGCCTGGCTTTACTAGAGGCTTCTGATCAAGGGCTAAACTGAACCAGACTTCTGAAAAACTTACAAACAATAGAACCGAATTGGAGCCTTTCTGTCACAAGTATCGATTATTGTCTTTACCATTGATATCTTGCAAAAAGGGACTATAAATAGATGGCTTTTGAGGGGAGATTTGAGAGCTTTTGGGGAAACTCTCTAGAAGTTCCTAAAGGGATCTCCCATTCTCCGTTGTGAAGAAAGAAATCCGTTGTGTCCCTTCCCCAATCCCGACGGCTAATTAGACTTCCGCTTCCCTTATTCCTGATCCAATCCACGCCGGATTCCCCTCCCACACTTCAATATGTCCATTCTCCATTTACACATCCGATGTACTAATTCGTATTCCGTTTAAAGTCACTTGCTTTATTGCTTTATTTTTTCAGATGTATTTCTATCGTTACGTCCTTCTCGGAGCGACTGTCATCAACTTGATCATCTTTTTGACGGGTTTGATCAATTGGTTTTGAATTCTCAATAAAATTTAGGCCTTTTTCTTGGAATTTTCTTCTCCGAACTTCTTTTACTTTCACTTTTCTTGACATCATTTGGTCTCCTTGGGATGATTTTGTTGTCTGTTTGCTGGTTTATCAAACCAAAGGTAAATAAAGAATTCGTTACAGGATTTATAGAATTGAATAAGCCCTTTCAGTTCTTTGTTGGCCGACTTTTACTTAAAGAAAAACAAAAAGAAGAAAGTTTCTGTATTGAGTCAAAAATCGATCAAGAAGTGACAGAGGATTTGATGAGAAATATTCGTGGGATTCCTTTTCTAATTCAGGTTTGATTATTCAAATAAAATCTTAATTTTTTTCAAATTACAGGCAATTCAATACTCAATGGAAACGTCGTATTTCCGTGACATGATGGGTGAGATTGGAGAGGTCAGTTGACTGCTTTTAACACTCAAGAGTTTACTAAAACTACGATAAACTTATAGTTACCCTAAAGTCTCGAGTATAAGTTCTGCCTTAATTTACATTCGCTTTAATTGCTTTGAATTTCTTTTTGTTGGGTTTTTATTGTTATATCAACTTTTATTATTGTTTTTGGAGCGCGGGATACTACAGGGGGACAGCCTATCATCATTGCTATTTGTTATATGCATGGATACATCCAGACGATAGTGTTGAAGAAGACGCTGGAAAGCATCTCTTTCGACCGTCGACGTGGACTTTGGCCGGATGAAGAGGCCAGGGACGGATGAAGAGGCCAGGGACGGATGAAGAGGCCAGGGATCCATAAGAATGAGCACCGGAGAGGAGCAGGGCGGACGCGCCAAGCCACGCCCGGAGCAACAAATAACAGCATAAAATTGCTATAACCCTCAATAAATTTACTTCTATTATTGTTCTTAAAAAGCCAAAAAAGTTATGCTGCAGCGGGGTTCGAACCCTCGACACACCGCACCGGCGACAGCCGTCAATTTGCATGCGAAAAACCAAACAGAACTTATACTCGCGACTTTAGGGTATTAGATAATCAATAAAATCTAAGAGAATTTTAGGGTATCGTTCAAACCTCGGTGATTCACACAGCACCCGCTTGCACAAGTATGCTGGATTCAGGGAGTACAACAAGGAATACAGTGACACCAAGAAGCTCACTACAAAATCACAGGTACTTGGGGAATACGACAAAATTTGTTTAGGTTTCTGTTTAGGCACTCAGCTGAAGAGCAATGGCTGGAGAATGGAGAGAACAATTGGAGGAATGAACAGCTGAGATTGAGTCTGCAACAATCATCGTCGAATATTATTGTGGGTAATGGATAGGGATTAGGCCAGAAATCAGAAGTGGCCATAGTTTTAGAAACTTTTCTATATACAGTTGAACTTTGCTATAACGATATTGAAAATTTCTATATAAAGATTCTAAAAAATGCCCTACGTTTTGTGCGTAGCCCTTTGCGGGCAACGATTGCAACTAATTGGGTAGCTATTGTGGTTGGTGAATTGAAAACTGCCGGCTATTGTCATATGTGACAGTCTGAGCACTTTCTTCAAAAGAAACCCATTTTGGTGTCAATGGAAAAGTTGTAGAGAATCAAAAATCAAGCTTATATCCAAATTTTAAGAACGATTCAAAAACTGGTTTTCAAGAAATGCGAAATTTACGAATTTTCACAAAACTTGCATTTTAAGCGAAACTACTAAGTGTATCTTTTTGGAAATTTGGCTATAAGTCTAATTTTTGATTCTCTACAACTTTTCCATTGACACCAAAATGGGTTTCTTTTGAAGAACGTGCTCAAACTGGAACATCTCCAGTCCTCCATTTTTGAGTCTCACACTTGTCTCACACACAAACCAAAATCCTATCACGAAAGAGGAATCCGCAAATTGCATGTAAAATGGGCAGAAGTCGTCAATAATAATGGAAATTATTTGGAGTGAATTCATGGTTTTATGTTCAATAAATTTTAATTCAAAGTCCGGCAGTTTTCAATTCACCAACCTAATACAAAGAAATTAAGGAGCATGTTTTAGAATTTCAAAATCTTTGTATAGAAAGTCGTTATAGAGAAGTTCAACTGTACAAGATATACAAGATTTCTATATGCTGACTCAACAAATCTAAAACCAATAGCTCAGGTGTTCCCATTGTGTGAGGCGAGTCCCCAGAGAAACTCTATTGAGCCACCGATTGAGCACGACTTTTCTCGGATTGAAAGCATTCGACGAAATCACGGGTTTGAGAAAAATAGAAGAAGAAGAAGAAAAAGAAAAAGAAGAAACGAAAAATCTTTGACTAACCAATAAATAAATATTAGATCAGTGAGAACACTAGCGATCGAGAAATCGTTAAAAGTTGATCAATTTTTTCAAGAACTAGCTAAATACTGGAAGATTTTACCCCGAGAAGTGCTAGGTTTAATTTTCAAAACAAAATTTTCAGTCCAAAACCGAAAACGGCCAACAATCAGTTTCAAGTTCGTTGCATTGGAATGAGTGCGGCTTTCATCGAAAGATTCAACACCGCTATGCAAACCTCCACTGATGCTTGAATCCAGCAAGATTTCTGTTCTCAAATTTCATTACAATTATCATTTTTTTCAATCACAACGGGTTTTCCATATTGATTTCCATTTTGATGCACTGTATTTACTTTATCAGACTTTCTTTTTGCTGAATGAATGGTTTATTCCCAAACAGATCTTCACATTTAGAGCATTTTTCTGCGTGGACAGGGACAATATCCTCCATCGACTCCGGGTCCTCCTGGGGATCCAGAACCACCGGGGAAACCAGGGGCTCCTTGACTTCCTTGCTCTCCAGGGCGTCCAGGTCCTCCTTGTCCTCCAGGTCTTCCTGCGTTTCCAGGAGCTCCATCGTTTCCAGGGGCTCCAGAGTTTCCGGGCGCTCCATTGTTTCCACGTTGTCCTGGCGCTCCCCGTCCTCCAGCAGTTCCACTTCGTCCAGGCGCTCCAGCATTTCCAGGTCGTCCGTTTCCTCCAGGTTGTCCAGGTCCTCCAGGGAATCCTTGGCTTCCAGCAGCTCCGCGATCTCCAGCACGTCCAGGGGATCCAGCGTTTCCGTTTTGTCCAGGCGCTCCGGGTTGTCCAATAGATCCTGGTGATCCGGGAGGTCCATTGGGGCAGATTCTGCATCCACCATTTGAATCATAGGCAATGTCAGGGTAGTTTCCAGGGCGTCCAGGTGCTCCAGCGCTTCCTGGATATCCATCATCTCCAGGGTATCCAGGTGCTCCAGGTAGTCCGGGTTGTCCAGCTGGGCATCGATTGTACTCATCACAAGAGCACTGTCCATAAGCCTGACGACGCTCACGAACGATTGGAACGGGGAAGATTCTCTTGTACTCGGCACTGAAACGAATTGATTGATATTGATTGATATTGATTCTAACTGTTCTTTACTTGATCTTGTAGTCAGCTCCGTGGAACTCATGCATCTCGTTGTCAACGAGCGCGTGAAGATCGGTGATCTTCGAGATGATATGCGGAACATTCAAGAAGAGAAGTCCAACGGTGAAAGCCGAGAGGCCAATGGCCGTGTAGGCCGCAATATGACCCGATGACATTCTGAAAAGGTAACTGCTAGATTTCTCCAAGTTTTTTTGACATTCAAAAAAGAGAATAGAGTCTTTTCAGCTAAAAGAAAACCTAAAGATACAAAAAGAAATTTGAAATTTTCGATATCTCTCCATTTGACCCCAGGTATTTATACGAGATCCAGGTAAAGCCAAGTGGAACGCTCCAAGGAAAAATTCGGCTCTCGGGGAATTTGCCGAGAGCCGAAAACTTTCTAAAGAGCAAAGAAATTGAGAGAAAGGAGGAATTGGGAGTGATCAAGTGCTTGTTTCACCCCGGCATTACCTGTTTTCTCCGCCTAAAATTCCCCCAATCTCCACGAGTTCCACTCTTGTGGCCATTGCCTCCACCCATTGCCATTCGACAAAAAAGAACTTAACTTGGGGTTTTTGAAATTTTAATCTAGCTCAAATTAAGATCAGAATAGAAATCAAAATGAAATTTCATCATGAGTCAGTTCAATAGTTTTTAAACTGTTAATGAGTCCAACAATGAGATCAAGAATGAGTTTCGTCTCTACTACTGGTTTAAGCTTTAAGCTTAGGCTTATCTTTTGCTAAAATTTTATTAACTAGAGCGGCAAGCGGAATTGAACCCGCGAGCAAAAGTGGTGTAGGTTTCGGAGTCTAGCACACTACCCCCCTAGGCCGCAGTTTTTCTGTCTTCTCTTAGAAAAGGTGTCAGAGCTTTTGCCGCAGTCTGTAGTTTTGAGCACAATTAGCCAAGTAGAAGTGAAATCTTTTACGCCACTCCGTACGATCTCTCGGCTTGTGTCTTCTCAGCGCTCAGCGATGAACTCCACAACACGGCTAGGCAGCTGAGAGTAGGCACTGTTTGGTGTAGCAAAAGCGGTGTAGGTTTCGGAGTCTAGCACACTATCCCCTAGGCCGCATTTTGTAGCTAAAGCTGCTTTTACTCCATTTCGGTGAGGCGTCCTCTTATAGATCGCGGTTTGCTAAAAATTGCGAAACTTTGGACACGTTTTTCTCGAAAACTAGGGCCTATGTAAAAAAAACACATATTTCTTAGAGTTCTACAGAGACATTTTGTAGCTAAATCCGGTTTTGAAAATCGCTATGTTGAAATAGTTCTCTAGCAAGCTCAATTCAGTACTTGATACAATTTCTACTACCATTTACCTCTTTTCCTCTGTTTTCACCGATCAAGAACACTTTTTCTTCCTTTGACAGGCTCTTTCTCTTTCTTTTTTTGAGGAAAAAGGTCACCCGAGTGGAACCAACAACGTATTAACTCTTTGCAATGCATTTAAAAGACTTTTATCAACACGGAAATGAAAATCAAGCTCTTCGTCTCCTTGGGCAAGGACAATATCCGGCATCCTCTCCAGGTCCTCCTGGCTGTCCATCTCCTGCCGGGATTCCGGGTTGACCCGGTGATCCTTGCTCTCCCGGATGTCCAGGTGCCCCCTGTCTTCCTGGCTCTCCACTCTTTCCTGGCTGCCCGGGAGCTCCTTGTCCTCCAGGAAGTCCATTCTCTCCACGAGGTCCTGGAGCTCCTCTACTGCTTCCACCTGAAAATTCAGAGTTGTTACATTTTACTAGAAACTAGCTCATCCTTTACCTACAAGTGTTAGCTCTTGAAGAATAGTTTCTCACCTTTTGTCCCATTTTGTCCAGGTGGTCCTTGTGGGCCAGGTTGTCCATCCCTTCCATTCTCTCCCGGATGTCCAGGCTCTCCAGGTTGACCGGGAGCTCCTCTCTCTCCAGAATTCCCAGGAATTCCCTCGATTCCATTTTCTCCAGCATTTCCAGGATATCCAGGAGGTCCAGGTGGTCCTTGAGATCCTCGGGGACAGACACGACATTGTTGATCTCGATCGAGAGTCACTTCAGGATGATGATGACCGGCGAGACCGGGAGCTCCGTCTAAGCCGGGATATCCATCATCTCCATTTCTTCCAGGGACTCCTGGTGGTCCAGGCACTCCGACAGGGCAACCGCTGTGGGCTCGGCAATTGCATTGCCCAACTTCGCTGTCACGACGAGCACGACGGATGATTGGGTTGATGCGTTTGAGTTGGATTCTGAAAAAAGGGTTGTTTCAAAGCTGGCAATCCACAAACTAACAATTTTTACATTACATTTCATTCAAAAGCCGATTCACTTACCCAATTCCATACTCAGCCTTTTTGAAATCGTTCATTTCATCGTCGACAACCGCTTGAATATGGGAGATTCGTGAGATGAGTTGTGGAAGAGAGAATAAAAGGACAACAACAGAGAATGTCGAGAGAGCGATTGCTGAATAGGCGGCAACTTGTCCGCCACCAGTCATCCTGAAATACAGAACTCTATTTGATAGTTGGAAGTAAGCTGAAGCTATCAAATAGGCTGAAGCTAGAGTTGTTCGCACACTGGTCGACTTTCAGACTTTCAAATTTAAAACCAAGTTAGCTAGAGGATTTTCTAAAAGCATGCCAGAACCTGCAATGTTTAGTAGAGCTTAAAGGAGAAGCTTTCTAAGATTTAAGGGAAAATTGTAACAAGAATGATCGTTAAGGAAATGTGCATGGCAAAAGTAATAATAATGTTATGCAGTAAAAATTTCTCTCCATCGTAACTCATTTCCATTTTTATATGACTGTATAGTGAGGTGGAACGAGGCTTCTTCTCACTTTAAATGAGAAAAGGTTGCCCTCGAAAATCTTCATTGAAACTTCTCTTTTTCTGATTTGGCGATAAGTTTCACTATGGGATTTTGCCAATTTTTTCAAGTGTGAAATGAGAACGGTTAAAACAGATTTGGGGAAAAGAAGAGAAACGAAAAAAAAGCAGGTCATTGAGGTTTTTGTTTATTAATTTATAGAAAATATTTGATTAGTTTATAGTTTATTAATTTTAGAAAATATCGGGTTATACCTACCGTAAATACTGTAATAGTACCCCACCCGCATAATGACGCTGCGGAGTCTAGCTAAATGACGCTGTTGCGTAGTCTAGCTTTGAACGAGTTTTTCTCGACACTGGTTTATGCTACAATGCGCGCTTAGGTGTCAAAAAATAGCTGAAATTCAGGGCTATGCTTTGAAAGTCTCGAGGATGATGAACACTCTCGTCGAACACTCTCGTCGACCTCAAGCGGTAGACAACGATACTTTGAGGGCTGCAATCGATAGTTTGGCGGTAGTTTTTAGATTTCTTTGAAGTTGCTGCTAGTTCTTTGTTCTTCTGATATTGAAAAGTGTTTGAATAGGAAAACTTGATGGATCTCAACTGCGTGTGAATTGTTATTGAAAACTTTTTACTAGTAGTGAAGTAAGAAAAGCATTAAAACCGTCACTTTACTGAAAACACGATAAGGGGATATGATTGTATCTCTTTTGCACATTATTGTAGCTACTGTCAAAACATATTAGCCAGAGAGTGCTCCTGTTTGGTTTTAAAACAAACTTATTTTAAAAACTAGCTTGATCAAACCGTAGGGTTGACAAAGGAAGATTTCTCAAGAGGAACTCACTCTATAAACAATTTATTCTGCACCATAAACTCGTCTAACGGCAGGTTTTTGATCTGGCTTTTTGGTGGGTGACTTTGCCGTCATCGTGGCTTAGTCGGGAGCTTGCTAGCCCACAGGTTCCATCCAGGTTCCATCCCCGTAATGGCACTCAAGCTTGAATTTTTAGTTTTTATTTTTAAATGACACAACTACAATTGATTCTAAGGTTTTCTAAAGAAATTTTAGCTTTATTGGTTAAAAAAAGCTTAAAAAGTGCCAAACAGAGAAACTCTTTTTAATAATAGATTTGAGCTTTATCTTGGCTTTATTTAAATCGTTTCTCTTGCTATTTAACTCGTTTATGATTTCCCATTTTATTGTGCACTTTTTCCATTTGTCAATTCACAAAACAAATTTATTCATATCCACCCTACAGTATGTACAGACAAAGACTACAGAAAAGAGATGATCCTTCTCGATTTCATTCCTCAAATGTCCACTGTCCATTGGGCAATTTCACCAATTTTGTGTTCTCCTCGAATCCCCTTCCTCGACACGAATTCATCGGACATGGGCAATACTCAGAATCTTTTCCAGGTTCCCCAATCGGTCCTTCCACTCCATCAGGTCCAGGAGGTCCTTTCTCCCCTGCTTCTCCATCTTTTCCCGGTTCTCCTGTTTTCCCATCAACTCCCGGGAATGCATCATATCCATCAACTCCAGACAGTCCTCTTGGCCCAGCTTCTCCAGGTGGTCCCTTTGGTCCAGGCTTTCCTTTTCCACCATCACTACCATTCTTCCCAGCCTCACCAGCTGCTCCCGGCTTTCCACCGTCTCCCTTTAATCCAGGAGCTCCAGGAGCTCCAGGCTGGCCAACTGGTCCAATTTCTCCGTCAGCTCCAGGCTCTCCATTTGTTCCAGGTGGTCCTTGTGGTCCAGGATTTCCAGAATGACCTCTTTCTCCAGGCGGACCATGTGGACACAATCGACAATTGTTAGCGAAGTCGATGGAGATCTCAGAGTGATATTGACCAGGTAGGCCAGCCATTCCAGGCAAACCATCTTCTCCATTGTATCCATCTTTTCCGGCAATTCCTGGTGGACCTTGTGGACCGGCAGGACAAGGCGCATTCGGATTACAATTGCACACACCGGGTTCATCTTTTTTGATGCGTTTTTGGAGAGCGAACGGGGTTGGGAACTTCCGCTTGTACTCGATACTGAAATTTGACTGTACAAACTCTTCTAAGCTGTACAACGGTACTGTACAAACTGCATAGAACTGTACAAACTCTTCTAAGCTGTACAAACTGTATAGAACTGTACAAGCTGTATAGAACTGTACAAGCTGTATAGAGCTGTACAAGCTGTATAGAACTGTACAATTGTACTGTACAACTGTACAAACTCTTCTAAGCGAATCAAGTTTTGTCCAAGACTTAGAGTAAGTCATTTAAACAATAGATTGCTAACCAAAAATAAGAACTAACTCAAAATCATATTCAGCTTGCTTGAAATGGTTGATTTCGAAGTCGACATTCGCTTGAATTAAGGACACTCTCAAAATCAGATGTGGAATTGTAAAAACGAGGATAGAAACGGTGAGAGCGGAGAAGAGAATTGAAGCAATTCCCGCGATTTGAGCCCATCTCGCCTGGAAGTGCAATGATCAACAAGTTTATATGTTTTACTCATAAAATCTTCACTAAATTTTTGCAGAATTCGTAAAACTAAAGCTTTTCATACAATTTGGACAATGTAAACATAAAGTTTTAGACTGAAAATGACGATAAAAACCAACAAACCCGCATTTGTTTCGCCTTCTAATCAACCCACAACAATCAAGTCAAATAAATTTCCAGAAAAGCAATCAACAATCATTTCTCATTTCTCAATTGTTTATCTTATATAGTTAGTGAGTGAAAGTGAACAATGGACATCATCATCTCATACAAAAATTCCCCCCGAAAATCCCTCATTTTCCATTGTTGCTATCAAATTTTCGAGGAAATCTCTCGGTGATAGCTAGAGGGTGAAATAAAGAAATGAAATCAAGTGGAACGGGTGAAAGCTTTGTCTCTTTTTTTCAGTATTTTCACATTTGTGATTTCGAAAAGAAATGATTTCTCTGAGTTATGGCTAAGTTCTTCATCGACAAACACGGGGATTTGTAAAAAGAAAAATAGTTTCAGTCGTTGGGACACTTGCAAAATGTTTTTAATGTTCTTAAAAGAAACTTTCTCAATTAGCCAAGTATAAGTGGCAATTTAATGACAATTTGATGACAATTTGATGACAATTTAATGGCAATTTAATGTTTTCAGTTCAAATATCATGTTGATATTATGGTCAAATCGTTGTTTAAAATGTTCAAATTGCTTTTTCAAATTACAAATTCCATGTTAGACCTATAATTTTGAGCACAATTAGCCAAGTATAAGTGAAATCTTTTACACTTTACTTTAAAATCGAATTCAAAGTGTTCATTGTCGATTTTAGGAAGTGATTGATCGAGCAAACGCCACTACGACAAACTGGATTTATCCTTCAGCAGGACTGGGCTGGGCGCCGGCCCATGGAGCCCGCTCGACTCTCGCTCTCTGCCAATCACCTGTTTCCTGGCTACTGGGGTAAGGACATTTGGCCGTCGAATAGCCCCGATTTGAACCCCCTGGACTTCTCCGTTTGGTCGATCTTGGAAGACAAGATCTCTGGCAAGAGATTTCACTCCGTGGATTCTTTGAAAGCCACTTTGAAGAGGGTCTGGGCTGAAATCACTGTTCAGCAATGCGCGACCAGCGTCGGCAACTTCCGCAAGCGATTGAGGAAGTGCATCGAGGCCAAGGGTGGAAATTTTGAACATTTGTTATGATTTTTTTTGTTAGTTTTGTCTTCAATCAACAATTTGTTATCATTTTTTTTTGATTAATATTGCCAAAATTTGCAACTTTTATTTCTCTTAGAAAAAGTGTCAGAACTTTTGCCGCACCCTGTAGTTTTGAGCACAATTAGCCAAGTATAAGTGAAATCTTTTACACTTTACTTTAAAATCGAATTCAAAGTGTTCATTGTCGATTTTAGGAAGTGATCGATCGAGCAAACGCCACTCCGTACGGTCTCTCGGCTTGTGTCTTCTCAGCGCTCAGCGATGAACTCCACAACACGGCTAGTCAGCTGAGAGTAGGCACTGTTTGGTGCAATACCTGGCTTGTAAGTGATCACTGAGATTTTAAACTTTAACCTTTAAAAAACACTTAAATTAATTCAAATCTTAACTAACTTTTAGACACGTGACCTAAACATGCCTTTTGGTGGCACAAAGCAATCGGGAATGGGCCGCGAAGGAGCGACTGATTCTTTTCATTTCTTTACGGAACAAAAAACGATTTGTATTGCGCCTCAATAGTTAAATTAGATAAAGTTTTATTGAAAGTGCACAGTGATTGAGCGGATTCTACATTCTACAAACCCGAGTAATCTATTGCTCTTCATTCTCTTTGTTTTCGGGAGCAAAGCAATCGGGAATGGGCCGCGAAGGAGCGACTGATTCTTTTCATTTCTAGGAGTAGGCACTGTTTGGTGCAATACCTGACTTGTAAGTGTTAAAAGTTTCTTTCTCTATTGAAATCAAATCGTAAATTAGAATTTCATTTTCTCAAAAACCTAACTCATATCTAAATTTTGAATGTTAAATGCTTTTGATTTTAATTTTAATTTTCAATTCCTGAAACAATTGAGTTTCAAATTTAGGCACAAATCCTTTTTCAAACTTTAACTTTGACTTAAACGGAAATTCTCGTTTTTTGATCTGTAAAAGATGAAAAACTTGAACTTTTTTGAACTAGAAATACTTGAAAAACCTTTTTTGATTACTGATCGTTTTAGAAATCCCTCTCAAGAGTGCAAAGTGCATTGAGTCTTACCACGATTTCCCTTTCCCCAAAATCCCAACAACTCTACCCGATAAGCACATGAAATTTGTGCAATCTGTGGCAAAACTACAACGTATATAACTTGTAAAATATTGTAAACATTTAGAAATGAAACCAAGAATAGGAGGAGGAGAGGTGATTGAAGTGCGTGAAGAAGTGGAGGAGATCGACGAGTTAGAGAGATTCCGGTGAGTGGTAGTTTTTTTTTTGCGAAATTTTACATTTACTCATCTAAAAGACTGTAAGTTTAGCTATGAATTTCATTTCAGAAATGAGTGGCGAAACGAGTTAGCGTCAAGAAACGATGAGAGTAAAGCGATGGGTCGGGAAAAGAAAGAGGCAATCAAGAGGGAAAAGGTCGGATTATGGAAGTTTCTGTAAAAATTATAGAAGATATTTGAATTGAATTTCTTTTGGCCTTATGAATTGAGCTTACTTTAAGATTTTTCAGTCTATTGTTCAGAAAATAAGTAACTTTGATCAGTTTTTACGAAGAGTAGAAGGGTGAACTTTAAAAATGACTTAGCATGGGATAATCTACTATATATAAAGCAGAAGAGACGTCTGTCCGTCTGTCCGTTTGTCCATCTGTCCGTCTGTTCGTCTGTCTGTCTGTTCGTTTGTCCATCTGTCGATCTGTCCGTCTGTTCGTCTGTGCGTCTGTCTATCTGTTCGTCTGTCCATCTGTCCGTCTGTCCATCTGTTCGTCTGTCCGTTTGTCCATCTGTCCGTCTGTCCGTCTGTCCGTTTGCCCATCTGTCCATCTGTCCATCTGTCCATCTGTCCGTCTGTCCGTCTGTTCGTCTGTCCGTCTGTTCGTCTGTCCATCTGTCCGTCTGTCCATCTGTTCGTCTGTCCGTCTGTCCATCTGTCCGTCTGTCCGTCTGTTCGTCTGTCCGTTTGCCCATCTGTCCATCTGTCCATCTGTCCGTCTGTTCGTCTGTCCGCCTTTGCACAACCATTGGCAAAAAGGGGCGGGGCTTAGATTGCGCGAGAAACGCGAACGTTAGTGAGCTCTTTCCGCTGGTTTATTGAATAGACAATAGTTTTTATTTTATATAATCTACAACCCTTTCCAGGCTGCCGTTGAATCATTTCTTGAGGGTTGCCGTTTAGAGCAATCCCATCGTCCAGCTGACATCTTCCGAGCACTCCACCATTTCGCTAAATCTCTCGACAAATCCCCAAAAGTTGCTGAAATGATTGATCCAAAGTTTTTAAAGGTTTCAAAGCTTTTGAAACTTTAAAATTCTTTACTTTAGCTTCCAATTATGGACTCTAATGGGAAGGATTTCGAGGCACAAAACGAGTTTCTGATGATATTGAGGGATAGACTTCAGAAAAGAAACAGCGCTTTTGAGGCAACAAATGGTAAGTTAAAAGATTAAGATTCATAAGTTTCTTTGTTTTCTAGCTTCACCTTGTTATTTCAATTGTCTTCCCGGGGAAATCTTGATGAGAATTGTTTGTGAAGTTGTAGGAAAAGAGATCTCACTCGATTGTCTCTTTACTCTATCGAAAGTCTCAATGAGCTTTTTCTTGACCACTAGGTATCTTAATTTTTTAACTTTTAACTTCTAACTAGATTATTAAATCAAAATTTAGATCAAATTCGATATGGCGAATGATTTTCTTGAAGACAACTAGTCCACAGATTGGAAAAGCTGCCATCGAACTTCGACCGGATTCTTGGTAAACAAACGTACTAGTAAACTAGTAAAAGTACTTAGTAAAAAAGACTAGAAGAAACTACTCTAATTAGCTTAAAATCATCTTCATCTAAATTTCAGGTACAATTTGTGCAATCGAACACCACGACCACTCTTCAATGGGGTTTACGTGGGACGAACGACGTATGTGCGACATGGAGAGACTGGATATCAAGTAAAAACTAACAGAATTTCATTTTCATAAGAGATAAAGATCAATTTATCAAAGTAAAAACTATTGGGTTGGTGAATTGAAAACTGCTGAAAATTTCGGTCATTGGGACACATGTTGTTGTCATCTGTGACAGTTTGAACACTTTCTTCAAAAGAAACCCATTTTGGTGTCAATGGAAAAGTTGTAGTGAATCAAAAATCAAGCTTATATCCAAATTTTCAGAACGATTCAAAAACTGGTTTTCAAGAAATGCGAAATTGACGAATTTTCACAAAACTTGCATTTTAAGCGAAACTACTAAGTGTTTCTTTTTGGAAATTTGGCTATAAACCTCATTTTTGATTCTCTACAACTTTTCTATTAACACCAAAATGGGTTTCTTTTGAAGAAAGTGCTCAAACTGGGACATTGGGACATCTCCAGTCCTCCATTTTTGAGGCTCACACTTGTCTCACACACAAACCAAAATCCTACGCACGAAAGAGGAATCTGCAAATTGCCTGTAAAATGGGCAGAAGTCGTCAATAATAATGGAAATTATTTGAAATTAATTGATGGTTTTTATGTTGAATAAATTTTAGTCCAAAGTCCGGCAGTTTTCAAGTCACCAACCCAATATAATAGAATTCAATTTTCATAAGAAATCACGATTCAAATGGGTAAATGAATTTATTTGGCCTCAGGATTCCTCCTATCGTCCCTACCATACCGTTTGCTACTATCGATATCTCCGACTTTTTCCAGATGGTTCATTTTTTAACATTTGGGAATTAACTTTTGAATTTAAAATTAAACCACAATCACGTTTAGGTACATTGATGATGAAAAGCTCAGCCGATCCACCAGATAATATCGTTCATTTGATGACGAAGACATCAAGAAGTGAATCTATGAAAGGAAAATGGTGGTTAGAGGGGAAATTTCTACAAGTTGAGGTTAGGTTTTGTTTAATCTAACCACAAATACATGTAAAGATTTGAAACAATACAATTTCGATACTCAAATTTCTATAGCCAGGTTTAAAAGTTTAAAAAGCTGTTTAAGCTTACTGGGGGAACGACCAGATTTTGCTAAATGCGAATCTGAATCAAAGCTTTATGAATTACGCAAATCGGATACGATGGAGTTTTTAGCTTTTGCCTAAACACTATAGATTTCTGTAAACGAATTGAAAATTTGATCCCCTTGTGTACTGAGCGATTTATGAGATTTACACTACTGGACAATGAAATATGATATTTGAAAAAAGATCGTCACTTTCGCGCGTCTATAACTCCCTTGTCTTTACCGTATTTCTAAATATTAATATTACCATTGTGTAGCCCTGGAAAAGAGCTTTCAGAAAATGTAGAACACCAATAGTTTAAACTCAAAGACAAGGGAGTTACAGACGCGCGAAAGGGACGATCGTTTTTCAAATATCATATTTCATTGTCCGGTACTGTATGAGCGATAAGAGCTACCGTCGCTGATCAGAGAAATGACGTGCAGTGATAATTCATCATTTCAGTTGTACCGGGTCAATCAAATCGAAGTGGAACAATCGAAAATCGCTCGACGACGAAATCGTCGAGAAATTGTGAACGCTATGCCTCATGTTGTTCACAAACAGACGCATCGATTAACTTTTCGACTATTCGGTGCACCGAAGAGTAAACTTCTTTGGGTGAGATTTCATGTTGAGGTGGAGATGTTGGATGGAACGAAGACTGTTTCGGATATGGAAGTAAGTGAACTGTTTGAGAAAATGATTAGATTTTGTATAGCCTTTTCACAATGAACCTTTAGAATTAAATTCCATTCTTTTCAATGAAAATAAAGGCAAACTTTTGCCTTTTAGATCAACCGCTACGAATTACACTCAAAACAAAAAGAATTCCCGCCTTTGATCTTTCAAGCGATCAACTCAAATCAACAATCACAAGACGAGGAAAACAAAGAGAATGAAGAGCAATAGATTACTCGGGTTTGTAGAATGTAGAATCCGCTCAATCATTTGTGCACTTTCAATAAATCTTTATCTAATTTAACTATTGAAGCGCGATACAAATCGTTTTTTGTTCCGTAAAGAAATGAAAAGAATCAGTCGCTCCTTCGCGGCCCATTCCCGATTGCTTTGTGCCACCAAAAGGCATGTTTAGGTCACGGGTCTGAAAGTTAGTTAAGATTTGAATCAATTTAATGATTTTTTAAAAGGTTAAAGTTTAAAATCTCAGTGATCACTTACAAGCCAGGTATTGCACCAAACAGTGCCTACTCTCAGCTGACTAGCCGTGTTGTGGAGTTCATCGCTGAGCGCTGAGAAGACACAAGCCGAGAGACCGTACGGAGTGGCGTTTGCTCGATCAATCACTTCCTAAAATCGACAATGAACACTTTAAATTCGATTTTAAAGTAAAGTGTAAAAGATTTCACTTATAATTGGCTAATTGTGCTCAAAACTACAGAGTGCGGCAAAAGTTCTGACACTTTTTCTAAGAGAAATAAAAGTTGCAAATTTTGGCAATCTTAATCAAAAAAAACGATAACAAATTGTTGATTGAAGACAAAACTGACAAAAAATCATAACAAATGTTAAAAACTTCCACCCTTGGCCTCGATGCACTTCCTCAATCGCTTGCGGAAGTTGCCGACGCTGGTCGCGCATTGCTGAACAGTGATTTCAGCCCAGACCCTCTTCAAAGTGGCTTTCAAAGAATCCACGGAGTGAAATCTCTTGCCAGAGATCTTGTCTTCCAAGATCGACCGAACGGAGAAGTTCAGGGGGTTCAAATCGGGGGTATTCGACGGCCAAATGTCCTTACCCCAGTAGCCAGGAAACAGCTTTCTCATTGAAAGAGTAGGATTTCGACGGATTCGGCATCTGACTTTGTTTGTGTTCTCTAGAGTGACGGCTGTGGTTGGTCGGCCGCTTCCTTGGACGGTCCTGATCGTTGCCCCGCTCCTTGAATCGTTCAATGGTTCGATAGACAGACTTTTTTTTGGATATCCGGTGAATCGAACAATCTCCATCGGTATCTTTCCGGCTTTGTGCAACTCAAGTATCACAGTGCGCCTCTTTTTAGCATCCATATTGAAAGCGAACCTAAACAAAAACGTTGTTTCCTGTTAAAAATAAGAAAAAACAGTTTAACAAATGTTAAAAAACAAAAAGTGAGCCAAATAATGTTTTTTGAAATTTTATATAGTCGTTTGAAAAAAAAGTGTCAGAACTTTTGCCGCACCCTGTATATTATTGATAAATGAATTTTAAATAAAAATTTAGGATGGTACAATGAATCACAAGGAGCTTGCGCAGGGGACGGCTCTCGCTCGTCAAAACGTACAACTACGGAAACGAAAACCCACAAAATGTAAATCAATTACTACCTCAATAGAAGACTTTTTTTTTGCGTAAGTCTAACTTGAAATTTGTCATTTGAAAAAGCAATTTGATCACCAATTTGATCACCAATTTGAACATTGTTAAACAACGATTTGACCATAATATCAACATGATATTTGAAATGAAAACATTAAATTGCCATAATTACTTTCAAAATCTTCTTTCAACGAAACCTCTTTTGTTTTAAACGACATCACACAAACGACAGGCCCAAAAATCTCATCTTGAACACATTTACTCTTCTCATCTAAACCGGTGATGATCGTCGGCGCGATGAAATAACCCTAAAAATAGGCGACTTTACAAAACAATACAATTCAAGATCTTTAAATTAAATTTGGTTCCCTATCTCTTAAAATTTGGCTTAAAAGGACGACAATAAACTACTTTAATTTTAGTTTGAAAATGGTATACACAAGTATTGTTATTCGGTCAAATTTGCTTTATGAGTTCAAAAATCGGTTGAAAGCTGCGGAGGCTGCACGTCGAATTCGGAATGCGTTTGGCGAAGACACCGTTATTGATGATACCGCTAGGTTTTGGTTCCGATGATTCTTTCCGACGAAAGGTGATAATGAAAGCCTAGAAGATGAACCACGTGGCGGTCGCCCTGAGACCTGTTCTGATGACCAAATAAGACTCTGTCTTCTCGAAAACCCTCGTTCAACCTCTTCAGAAATAGGTCTTACATTAAATTTTGATGGATCAACCGTAAGGAAACGCTTGAATGCCATGAATTTTATTTAACGAAACTTATGGTCTATTATATTTAAACGTTAAAAACGTGGATTACTTTTTCACACACCTAATATTTGGCTCCCTATCTCTCTAAATTTGGTTTCCCTATCTCTCTAAATTTGGTTCCCTAATTGGTTCCCCAATTCCAAATTTAAAAATCAATTCAAAAGCCTACATCATGACAATCACCATCAACATTCACTTTCCCTCCACAATGAATCGTTCCACCTTCTTTCACAGCCAAATCAATATAGCTCATTACCTAAAATGATCAAATTTACATATGCAAACTTTAGATCCAAAGTTTTGACTTAAATATTTAACTTCAAACCATCTTTACTTTGTTATAATGAAGCTCTGAATTGATTGCGCCCAATGTGAAATCGCCTCGTGGATCTCCGACAGTAAACTAGAATTTTAAAGACTAAAAATCTAAACCGAATTTAGTATCGTTTTGTACAAGTTTAGTAAATCATTACCTTCTTTGCATTGGCTACATATTTCTCTAAAAAGTTGTCGAAAATTGTCTCATGAACGTACACTCGACTCGAGCACAGACAAATCTCTCCTTGATTTATGAACGAGGAGCTGAAGGGTTTTTTTTTGATACTATTTCTTCTTATATTTTAATAATCGCTTTTATAATGATACTGTTTTATAATTTTATTGTATTATTAAACTTACGTTGTAATCATTGGAACAGCTTTCTCTAAATCGGTACTTGGGTAAACGATGCAAGCGTTTTTCCCACCCATCTCGAGACTCACCTAGACATATTTTCTAGGTTAAAGATTAAAGAATTGATGAAATTCTAATAGATTAAAGAAGTCAATTTTCTAGATTTATACATCGATTATAAATAGATAATTCATCTTAAGAGATTTCAAGGAATTAAATTACCGTAAATACTGTAATAGTGCCCCACCTTCATAATGAGGGTGCGGAGTGTTGCGTAGTCTAGTTTTGAACGAGTTTTGCTCGACACTGGTTTATGCTACAAATGCGTGCTTAGGTATCAAAAATAGCTGAAATTCAGGGCTATTTTTTGATACCAAAGACACATTTTTGAAAGTACGAGCGCTTTGAAAAAAATGAAATACTAAAAAACTTTTGCGACTACGCGACTGTACGAGGGCGGTGAGGTACTATTTGCGTACTATACAGTATTTACGGTAAGCTTATAAAAAAGGATACTTATTTAATAACAGAGTACTATAATGCTTGATTTTTCAGTTCATTTTGAGTATTCGAGATTCATTCAAGAGCAAATTCTAAAAAGAAATCATTTGTCAGATGTGGCTCAGAGTTTTTAAAAAATCTGTCTAAATTTAGCCTCAATATTTCAATAAACATATAAACTTTAAGAATTCGAAAGTTTACCCTTTCTTTTAATCTTCAAAACCTACCGTAAATACTGTAATAGTACCCTACCCGCATAATGACGGTGCGGAGCGTTGCGTAGTCTAGCTTTGAACGAGTTTTTCTTGACACTGGTTTATGCTACAATGCTCCCTTAGATATCAAAAAATAGCCCTGAATTTCAGCTATTTTTTGATACCAAAGACGCATTTTTTGAAAGTACGGGTTTTGAAAAAAATGAAATACTAAAAAACGACTACACGACTGTACGAGGACGGTGGGGTACTATTATAGTATTTACGGTAACTTAAACATCCCCAATTAACCCTAGATCTCTTTCACTGTTGTGTAAAAGCTTTTGAAAAATTTTCACCTCTCATTTCTTTTTACCTTTTTATTCTGTGCCGCGCAAAGGGCTCCTATTCTTTTCCCAACTATTGTACCTAAAATGAATGCATTAGAAATTTTTACTTAAATCTTTACTTCCAGTAAACGAAACAAGCGGTACGTCGGGGTGAATGACGAGAGGTTCTCCAGCCTCGGCACCTGTTCCAATCACCATATTCACGACTCCCGGTGGAAATCCTACATTCTATTGAAAGAAAAAAAAACACTTTTAAGGTTTTGTTTTGTTTCGTTTGTTTTGTTAAAGTTCTTTATCAATTTAACCGACCAGCTTCATCAAAAGCGTGCATCAACACCCAAGCGGTGACACTCGTCAGCTCACTCGGCTTGAAAACCACTGTATTCCCAGTGGCCAATGCAGGAGCCAATTTGAAAGATAACTAAAGATTTTGTTTTTTAAAAAGATTTAAATTGATAATACCAAATACAGAGGTAAATTCCATGGACTAATCAGGCCAGCTACTCCAATCGGATCGTGTTTGACATAGTTGAGTGCTCGGATTGGGACATCTTGATGAGAGGAGCTGAAAGATCAAAAGTATTCAAGAATTCAAGAATTTAGAGTATCTATTTGCTTTGAAACTTTGATAAGAATTGATTTTAAGATCTTGAAAAAGCAAATCTCACGGTGCTGTGTGATGAAGAATCGCTGTGGCGAAGAAACGAAAATTGTGCACACAACGCGGGAGATCAATTCGTCTAATAAATGCTATTTAAATAATTATTAATGATAGCTAATGAGATAAAATATCAATTTGACAAGGTTTAACAAGTACTAAGCTTCCTATAATAATTTTAGAAAGAAATTAGGATTCAAATGAAGGTTGAACAGTTACAGCATAGATTTCTGTGTTAATCTGAACAAAGATTTTGATTTTTGATGATTTCCTCATCTTCTGGAGACTGTTCGAAGCTAGGAAAACTGTTTGTAAAAAGATACAAAGCTCTTAGCCAGCCAGCCCATGGTGATAATGAATGCTTTGGGTTTAAAAAAAAGCACTTAATTCAGTTAAATGTACAGTTGAATAGCTATTGAGTTGAACGGTTTTACCAATCGATCCGTCTTTGAATTGAAATTTGAAAAAAGAAAGCCCAACCACAGATTTGAACCTTTGTTTCACCGAGATTTTTACTTAAAATCATAGAATTTTTCTCAAAAAAAACAATCCACAACAAAGCAATTCATAAAGCTGAAGCTTACAATTAACTACCGTAATAACTCTAATAGTAGCATCCCCCCATAATGACGGTCGGAGCTCTCGCGTAGTCTAACTTTAAACGCGTTTTTCTCAGCACCTGTTTATGCTATAGTCTACGCTTAAGTATCAAATGAAAGCTGAAATTCAGGGCTATTTTTTGATACCAAAAATGTATTTTTAGAAATTATGAGCGCTTAGAAAAAAAATGAGTAAAGATTTTTTTTTGTGACTGTGTATTATCAAAAGACGCTTCGTATCAAAAGATAGCCCTGTATTTCAGCTTTCATTTGATACTTAAGTGCACACTGTAGCATAAACGGGTGGAGAGAAAAATGCGCTTAAAGTTAGACTACGCGATGCTCGATACTACAGTACGGGACAATGAAAATTCTAAGATTCTGAAAATGCGTGTCTAGGGGTTATTTTTGACGCTGATCACGAAACACATGTTTTTAGCCTAGGTTTCTGCACGGAAAACTAACGAAACGTGAAAACAGCCATTTTTTGGCTCTGCCGCCCTTTACTAAAATAGCTGTAAAAACTTTTAGAAAAGAGATATCTCAAAACGGTTTTTACCAATCGATCCGTCTTGAATTCAGCTTTAGGATGAGCTATAAAACGTCAAAATTCGACAAATTTAAGGTACTCTCCCAAAAAAATCGGAAAGGACTTTTCCATCAACCCAATATATTGGAAAAGGGATTTTCAAACAAACTTTGCCAAATTAATCGGTTTCCCTTGATCTCTTGACTCTAAGATCGCTATTTTCTCGAGATTTTTTTCCACAATTTCTGCAACTTTCATCAACAATGAAGAGCGATATTGAACTGTTGAGGAAGACCAGCTAAGATTTGAAATTTATTATTATTATTCATCTTTATTCACCTTGGAAAAGCAGCCTTTGCAGCTTTTACAGCCAAATTCACGTCTTCATCTTTTGATCGCGGGATTTTCACCCAAACTTTTCCTGTCGATGGGTCGATCTAAAATCATTTATATTGTAGATACTATACTTTACATTTTTTTTTCTTACTATATCTACTATCTTCTTTCTTACTTTCTTACTACTTTCTTACTCGTAATCGCTTTTCTTAATAAACTAAATGATTACTAATATTTTACACTTAAAATTTACATTTTGCTTATACAAAATAGCTCAAGGAAAATGTCAGAATCTACTAGGAGTTGCTACAGTGCATGACATTTCTGCAACTTTCATCAACAATCAACAGCGATCTTATCGGAATCACTTTTATGGAGGTGGCTTTAGTAGTAAATCACACATTTAATGTTTGTTTTTCTAAATGAAAGAATTTTTCTGCTTTTCGTTGCGAAATATTCCACCAACACAATTCTTATTTAGTGTACAAGTATCTAGAAAACTAGGTTTATTTCAAAAGCTAAGTTTGCTTAAGCTTAAGTAAACTCAAGCTTAGGTAAACTCAAGTAAACGCAAGCTTAAGTAAACTCAAGTTAACAAGCTTAAGTAGACTCAAGTTAACAAGTTAAGCTTAGGTAAACTCAAGTTAACAAGCTTAGGTAAACGCAAGCTTAAGTAAACAAGCTTTTGAACGAAATATGTTGTACACTAAGTCGTCGACATTGTTAACAGAATTTTTACTATTTAAAATCAATTTGTGCTAGTTAAAGTGTAAAATAAACATTGATTCTTATGTGTTTAGGAGAAAATTTTATAGGAAATGACTCTAGAAAAAAAACGAATTCTCTTGTTTTTTTTGTAATTTAAAATGGTTTTGAATTTTTATTGAGTATTTCAATTTTTGTTAAGCAACTCACTGAATCCATTGTTTCTCTAGCTGAAACAAATTCCCCATCGATGAAATTTTTGAGTGGTTCTTTTGGGTCCTCATCGAAGATTTTCAAATCAGAGACTCGCATTCTTTAACAGAAATTTCAAATGATAAGTTAAAAAGTAATTAATGATAAATTAATGATAAATTAATGATAAATTAATAGAAAAGTTCTTAAAAAAAACAAATAAACAAACAAATTAAAAGCTCTTAACAAAAAGTGTTTTCAAATTTTGTATGTGTTGATTAAAAAGGATCGATTCGGGAATGAAATATTGACCTTGAAGGGGAAAAAAATCGATCAGAGAGAAAGGGGAGATCAAACACCCAAAAAAGGGCAACTGATCCACACCAAAAAGTATCAAATAGATACAAAAAAAAGAAAAGAAAGATGAGAAATATAATTGTGATACTGGCAATGAACAGGTTTAAGCAATGAATCTTATTTCTAGAGTCATAAATTTCCCGTATAAAAATTTTTGAGTGGTTCTTTTGGATCCTCATCGAAGATTTTCAAATCAGAGACTCGCATTCTTTAACAGAAATTTCAAATGATAAGAAGTTATTTCTGGTTCTAAACCGGTTTCCCCGAAGTGAGTTTTGTAGTTTTTGTTTAGTAAAGTTCAGAAAAGCAGCTGACTTGAAAAGAAACCGATCGTTTCTTGATAAATAATTCAAGAAAAAGTTAGAAAATTGCTAAATGTCTGTTTCGTTTTTTCAAAATCCATTTAGAAATACAATTAGAAATAACTTTGAAGAACTTTAAAATGACTGTTATCCCGTCACTCAAAATCCTAGAATTATTCTATAAAATTCTATTCTACAAGTTCAAATCTATAGAAATTCTTTTGCTTAACCTTAACTTTATTTAAAGCCTCAATTTTATATATATATAGATAGATATATATACTTTATTCATGAGCTGAGATAAAGTGCGCTAGATTTAAGATTAATACCCATGAATTCATAGACATAAGCACGAAAGGGGCCGATAAAAAGCAACACGATAGAATGCATGTAATGGGTAGCACAGATAACGTCAAGGATTCACTAGAGCTTCAAGATCAAGATCATCTACAGATTTCGGTTTCGAGACTATTGGACTCTCTCAAAACTCTGGGGAGTCGATTCCAAATTCTGGGAGTTCTTTTTGGAAAAGATTTATACACAAACTTATCGGAGGTGACTGGGATTTCTAAAACGAAAGAACCTCTCCTTGAACTAACCGTGGGATTAACTTTGAATAAATCTCGAAAAAGAGGGATATCATCAACTTTATTTAAAGCCTCAATTTTAAAACACAACTTTATTTTAAGTCTCACTTTTATATCATCAACTTTATTTAAATCCTCAACATCTGATTTCAAATAATCAAGATCTCTTTTGAAAATAAAATCTTTATTTTAAAACCCAGAAATCCACATTTCACATTAAAAAAAAAATGCTAATATGATATCAAAATGTTTATTTCTAAACTCTAAACTTTTTAATTTGTTAAATAAATGGATCTAATACGTAGATATAGATGAAATCGAAAATTATTTTGTCCAGACTAGACTAGATTACCCTTTGTCGAACTTTAATTTACAACTCTTCAGCCAGAAAATCTTGCTTTTACTTTTTCTTTTTACTAATCTTCTCGATTTGGCAAAGTTTATTGAAAGTTTTTTATTGAAAAGAAATGCTTAATCACGGGGAAATCGATTCCAATACATTCAATTGAAAACATTTTTTTCGAAAGTGAAAGATAATAAACACGTAAAATGCTGTAAAGACTAAAATTTGACAATCTACAATATGAATAGCTTTAGTACGAGAACGTAAGTACGTAGGAGTACGAGTAAAGTACGAGAAAGTAAGTACGTAGGAGTACGAGTAAAGTACGAGAAAGTAAGTACGTAGGAGTACGAGTAAAGTACGAGAAAGTAAGTACGTAGGAGTACGAGTAAAGTACGAGAATGTAAGTACGTAGGACTACGAGTAAAGTATGAGAAAGCATTTGGGCAAAGATAAACATTCTTAAGATAAACTTTTCAGAGATCTTTCGAGATTTCGAGATTTACTTCAATTTTCACAAATAAAAAAAGGATTTTATTCTTGAAAGTTATCAAAAAATACTTATAAAGATTAATTACCAAAAGATCGAGAATTTAGGGAATGGACGAGAGGTGATCAAATCGTTTTCTTCGCATGGCGGCATCTCACAACCCTCAGTTTCTGTTGTGATTCCGCTGCCACAAAGGGATTCATTTCTGGAAAATGACAAAAATCGATTGCAATTCAAAGTTTACGTATTGTTTTTGGTAAGCTTTTGTTACAACAATTGCAATAATTGTACTTGTAAGGCACTGATAGGCACAAGTCAAAAATCATCCTCTTGCATGACAACATGTGCCCTCATTCTTCTTCAATGATTCAGGAAAAGCTAAAGATCCTTCTAGAAGTTCTGGTCTATTTTCCTTTTAGCCCAGATCTTTCCCCATCAGATATATTCCAAATCTTTTCAAGCTTTCCAAGTAATAGCTAGGCTAGATTTGAAAAAAACACGTGCTGTTCTCAAATCCCTCGTTGGATAGCACTTTGATTCCGAAGATGGGCTGGTTAACGGACTTTTTCACCCAAACTTTTTACGTCTAAGACTTTTACGAGAAAAGGATTTGAGAACTGCCAGAAAAATGGGAGAAAATTATGAAAAATAAGCAAAGTTGTGCACTCACTCGCACTCGCATCGCCTCCTCCTCAATCTCTCCGCTGTTCCGCACGTCGCTGTACATGGAGACCACTGGGACCATCGTGTCCATTTGCATTTCGAAAATAATAGTTAAATTTGGAATTTGTAAGCTTTTTCTCTTGATAAATATCTATTTATAAGATTACCTTCCCAATAATTAACGCCTCTTCTTCAGCTCCATTTACTTCATTTTCTTCATTTTCTTCATTCCTTGATGTGATTAATGCTTTTTCTTCTGAAATGTTTTTTTTACAGATTTTGCAGTTTTACAGTTACAGTTACAGTTCGCAAAAATAAGCTTTACTTTGAGGTCTTTGATTTGAGAGTGCAATGAATTCAACAGATGTAGCTAATGACGGGACACACGAGGTTTCTTCCACCGAGAGACCCATACATTGACAAACATTTGAAGATCGAGCTAAAAGACTTTGATTTTAAGAGTCTTTTCTCAGCTTTTACTCACAATTTGCACCGATACAGAAACGATTCCGTTGCTTCAGCCGACTCGCTTCGCACTCCGACCAGTCTGACCACTTTGACCATCGACACAGCTAAAAGGGCTTTAAATCAGAAATAATCTTAAATCTAGAGTTTATCGATTACTTTGAGATTACTTGAAAAGCTTTGAAAATATTCTTGAGCACGTTTTTGTTCTCAAATTCTCTCCAACTCACATCACCAATCAAATTCCCCGTTTGATCCTCCGAAAAGAGAGAATCTTTCTTGAAATCTTGCACAAGAATTGCTTTTCCCAGTGTTGTCGAATTGCCATCATCCTCTTTTCCATTCCATGGCCCTTTTTGAATACTCGATATTTCAACACTCGAATAGATCGGCCCAGCATAATCGACTGGCTTTTGTTCACTGAAAGAAATTGATTGAAAAATGCATTTATTGTGTGGTGCAGAACACAGAATTTGATTGATTCCAATGCTGCTATCTGTTATTGCAAAATGATTCGGAAACGCGAGGAATCTGGGAAACAAGTTTGAGGTTAAATTAGAGGTCAAAAATCAGTATAAGGCTTCTTTCACCGTCCCGAAATGCGAGCTTGTGGTGTAGTGGATAAGGAGCTTGTGGATAAGGTGTAGTGGATAAGGAGCTTGTTTCCGATAATGTGGTACAAACAATACAAAAGCACAACCAATAAGCCTTAAATGTATGGAAGAAAAAAAGGAAAAAAAATCAATAATCTAGCTAGCGGGGTTGAACCCTTGACCTCCCGATCGAGAGACACGGATCTTTGACAGTTGGCCATGGCCCTATTGACCCTGACTGCCTTTTAACTTACTTAAATGCCAGTTGGCCATGGCGCCGATTGACCCTGATTGCCTTTTAACTTACTTAAATCCACTTCCAGCTAATCCAATTCGTTGATGTTTTGGGCGTTGATCTTGATGAAATTCGACAGAAGATGTCGTTTCTTCAGCTCTCGGAAATGATGGTCGAACTGGGCGTTCCGGATAAGCACCCACATCACTTATCCCGGCAAGGCATTTCTGGAAACAACATTCTTCTCTTTATAAGTTTTATAAACATAAATCTTTCTTTTTCAATCACCTCACTAACAATGCACGTCCTTTCCTCGATGTCTGTGCCCGAACAATGACAATTTGGATCGGGTCTCGTCGGCCCACCTGGCCTTCTCGCCGGCAGATCACAGAAACGTCGACGATTCTCTCGTCCAGCCTAAAAACTTTGCTTTTTTGAATTTCTAATTTCTTGTTTCTACTATATATAAAAGAAAAGTGTCTGTCCGTCCGTCTGTACGAGTCCGATTTACATAATTTTTAGTTTCTTAGGCTTAGAACTCTATATATTTTAAAAACAAAAGTCACGACACAGCCGGGAGTCAAACTCGGGTCGTGTAGGCCGTTGACAAGCCCGCTACTCACTACGCCAAAGCTGAAAAGGTGAAACTAGCGAAAATTTACGAAAATTAGCAATCGAGTTATTTTGATAATTGCTTTTTTCAATGGAAAATCTACTATGTATAAAAGAGAAATGTCTGTCCGTCCGTCTGTCTGTACGGGCTTTTTCTCAACCATCTTTAAGCCAAAAAAAAACTGAAATTTTTTAAAAGAGTCTTAAAACCTGATATAGTTGTGTCATTTAAAATCAAAAATTAAGAAAGTAAAAGTCGAGGACATTACGGGGGTCGAACCCGGTCCGTGTGGGCCGTAGACAATTGGACCACGGGCTGTAGACAATTGGACCACGGGCCGTAGACAATTGGACCACGGGCTGTAGACAATTGGACCACGGGCCGTAGGCAATTAGACCACGGGCTGTAGACAATTGGACCACGAGCCGTAGACAATTGGACCACGGGCTGTAGACAATTGGACCTCGATTGGACCACGGCGACACGAACTATAGCCAGAAAAACTCGATGTTAAGCGGGTTTTTCACCATCTTTAATAGTTTCTTGGAAATTTCTCCGTAAAACCCACCCGGCAGTTCTCACATCCACACCATTTCCCCCATTCGGTCCACTCGCAAACGGGTGGCGGATCGATTTGTTTCAGAGTTGGATATCTGCAAATAAAATCGTTTTCATATTCAAGTTATCGGATAGAAACGTAAGAAAATGTAAACTTTTTTACACATCATGCGAGAATTCAGCTGTTGATTCACAAGTTGGCGGTGATGGACAAGTTCGGGTGTCGATAGCTGGACCGTCACATTGACATTCTGAGCCTAGACTATTAAAAGTATACATTTTAACATGAGTAATAATGACATAATACACAATTCCTAATGTCCTAATACTCATCAAGATGTTTTTTTTTTTGATCTGTCTTCGCACTTAGGTGCACTTTGCGCAGATCACAATCTGCTTCCACATTTCTCTATCCCTTGCTATTGTCATCCAGTGCTTCCTATCTTGGTTATTCCTGATTCGAAGTCTTCCAGTTGCTTGTGCTGGTGGTGATTGCACTCTAGCCATCCTTTCTCTGACCGTCTCTGCCACTCTTGTGCTCCACCTCGTCGCTGGTCTTCCGATGGGCCTCTTCTGGTCTCGTGGTAGCCACTCTGTGATCCGTGTCGTCCATCTGTCGTCTGTTCTTCTGGCTACGTGACCGGCCCATCTGAGTCTTTTTCTCTCGATCACTTCCCCTGGATCTCTGAGTCCCGAGAGCTGGCGCATATCCGTACTTCTTAGGTCTTGGTCGAGCTGCGTCTTCCTATTGTGTCTCATCAAGATGTCGCAGAGATAAAGCTAAATTTCCTAGCCGATTTCTAGATTCTAGATCGAATCCGTGACCTTCTGACTAGAAAAAGAAGACTCCTAACCACTCGGTTATGGCGGTCTTTTGAAGCTGAATGAAAAATGTATTTATAGTTTTGGTGAATTGGTAAATTGGTGAATGAAATACCCGGTAAATACTGAGAAATCGCTCCTCTCTTTCCACGAAAATTCACGGGGATGATTGGCTGAAGATCTCCGAATGGAGAAGATTTGTAAGGAGATGGAGAAGGCAATTGGTAAGGAGATGGAGAAGGCAATTGGTAAGGAGATTTTAGTGGATCTTCCTAATTATAAGTTTTAAAGATACTAGAATGAAATCTTACTTGGAATTGCGCATGTGCCATACTTCCACCATTGCAAGCTCGACTTCTGAAAGGGTTTTAGCTTAGGATTTTGAAGTTGAATAGAAAAGAAAACAAAAACTATTCAAAGTTGTAATTGGAATTAGAATTGGAGTTAGAATTGGAATTAGAATTAGAATTTCGAGAGATTTAAAGAACACCTCCTCGAGATAGAGCTCACTCCACAACCAATACATGGCGACCAATCTGTCCACTCATCCCAATAACAACATGGACCTGAATATTGTCTTTTGTTTTAGTTTATGATGTTAAAAGAAAGATAAGGACAAAGATAAGAACAAAGACAATATTATTTTCCAAAAAAAAGAGATTATCTTCCTACCAGCATCACACGTTTTCCTCTCGACATCTACCCCGTCGCAGCCGACCGATTCGGCGCTTTCCCGAGAAAATGACCGCTTTTTTCGAGACCACTGTAATATTTTCTTTTGGTTATTTTATAAATTTTATGCTTTAAAATAAGAATATATCAAAAAATCGTATTTACTGATGAAAAGATCTCTTCTGATGTCCGACTTGATCGCCCATTTATCAAATATGGACTTGGTGTTGTGTTTCGTGACAATCGACCGGAAATTTTGGCTTTCATTTAAGAATTTTTAATCAATTTTCAACATAATACACTAGACTATAAGGAGTTCTAAAAATTTAATTCCAAAAGAAACCTTTTTCTGATGAGTCTTCGCCTGATTCAGCTGCTGCAGCTGCTTCCAACTCGTCGAGACTCGGCAGATTGACGAGATCATCAACAATACATCGGAAATAGGCTTTTGTAAATCGAGCTACCAAAAAACTACTCACTTTCTTCTCTTCTCACAGACACCCAGTCCACATGTGACTGAACAGCCACTCCATTGTCCCCATTCACCCCAATATGGACAAACGGAGATCTGACAGAAACGCATCTCTTTTGTCGGACCTTCGCAACCGTTTCCGTCGCAGGTACGAGTTCTGAATTTGAGAATACAATGTGTTTTGCAATGTGCTTGACCAGTTTGTCTTGATCAAGACGTCAATCTTCTCTTGATCTTCTCAATCCAAACCTGATTTGTGTACCCTGTCCACACGTTTGACTGCACTCACTCCAATCACCCCATTCTCTCCATTTTGGACATTGTGTCACTGGACAAGGAGACTGATCTTGAGCCGGCCCCTCGCAACCAGAGAACATTACTCCTTTATAGTAACAGGCTCTGAATTCAGAAATTATTTTCCCTTTAATAATCTTTACCGATTTCTGATCCTTGCCGCTTCTTCTCCACATCTTTTAGGGCACAATGTCCAATCAGTCCACTCTGACCAAATCGGGCATTGCTCTGTGTTGCAATGTTGTTTGTTCTCCATTTCTCCATCACAACCTGGTCCATTTATGCATTCCCTGGTTCGAATCTGAAACTTTTTCTTCACAAAAATATAACAAGAATCTCATTTGTCTCAACTTTAGTTGATTTCAAATTTTTTTTAACAAGAGAAGGTCACAAGGCTGCCACAAGAGACAAAGTCTGTCAAAAAGGTTGGGCTACAAACTTTTCTAACTTACAAGAGAAGGTTACAGGTGACCAAATAGCATGAGCCATATACTATACGACACAGAATTTTACGCTGATTCCAATGCTGCTATCCGTTTTTGCAAAATGTTTCGGAAACGCGAGGAATCTGGGAAACAAGTTTGTGGTTAAATTAGAGGTCAAAAATCAGTATAAGGCTTCTTTGACCCTTCCGAAATGCAAGCTTGTGGTGTAGTGGATAAGGAGCTTGTTAGCTGTAGCTTGTACTTGTTAGCGTACTTGTTACTTGTTAGCGTGCGGTAGCTTGTTTCCGAAACAGGCTGCTGAGTTTTTGCTCGGGTTCGATCCCTTCCTTTTGTTTTCATTTTATTTTGATGTTTAACTGCTCGAATTTGTTTAATTTTAACTTTACAATAAGTATTATGACATCTTTTATCTGATAACAAACAAAATAATTTTAAAAAATGAACATAGCGATCTATAAAGTTGGTTAAATTAAAGAATAAGTTTAAAAATCAACAAAATAAAAACAAAAGGAAGGAATCGAACCCGAGCAAAAACTGGGTAGCTTGTTTCGGAAACAAGCTCCTTATCCACTACACCACAAGCTTGCATTTCGGAAGGGTCAAAGAAGCCTTATACTGATTTTTGACCTCTAATTTAACCACAAACTTGTTTCCCAGATTCCTCGCGTTTCCGAATCATTTTGCAATAACGAATAGCAGCATTGGAATCAGGGTAAAATTCTGCATCGTATAGTAGATGGCTCATGCTATTTGGCCACCTGTAACCTTCTCTTGTAAGTTAGAAAAGTTTGTAGCCCAACCTTTTTGACAGACTTTGTCTCTTTTCATAGCTAGATTTAAAACAAACAGTCACTCCACCACCACAACTCGTCGAACATTGACTCCACCGACTCCATGAACCCCAATATGGACAAAGACCACGGTCACAGATGCGCTCTTCAACGGGCATTCCTGGACACGAGAGCCCACCCTCACAACGACGGAATCTTAAAAGAGCCACTAACCTTCAAAACCAATGATTTCTTAAGCAAAAGATTACAACAAGTTTTACGAATTGTTATCACGATTCTGAAATCCGTTCGAACCTCTTCTCAAGGCCTCGTCCACATGACTGATTACATCCTTCCCATGAACCCCATTCCGACCATTCCGGACACGGGGAAAGACCACAATCTTGGTTTTCCTGAAGCTTTATGATTGTCAATCAACCGATCAACATTACACTAACCAGATTCCCTCCAATACAATCATTTCCACCAATGCATTGTCGTCTCCTTGATCGTTGAGCCGATCCACAAGTCGCTGAACAACTCGTCCATTGTCCCCATGGGCCCCAAAATTGACAAACTGGCATGAAGCATGGTGCCATCGAGATACCCGGACAGTTTTTGCCTGGAAAAGAAGCAATTTCGTTTATCTCTTATCTTCTATAAGCTAAGAGTAAATAAAATTGCTCTTAGCTTCTTCTGGAGCTGAAACTGGATGAAATTTATTGCAATGATTAATCTCAAAACGTTGAGCTTGTTTAATTTTCAGTTGTTCACGTAGTTTTAAGAAATTTGAGTCTCCTTTCTTTCCTTAAAAGTAACCTTTTTTAACTTTTAAAAGACTTGACACTCTTTTGGTTTAACAACAAAATTTCAATCTTTCTTTGCTCTCTAAACAGCTTTTTGTTTTCATTCCTTGATCAAACATTTCTATATTTCCCCTTCTGCCATCACCGCTTGCTGCCAATCGATTGCGCAATGTCATGGTAAAGAGAGGGCGGGATTTTGTGCCCCTTTGAGGTGTCGAGAGTCCCCCTTGATAGATGGATACAGGTACCATCTTTCCACTCAATCTATGATCTCTCTAAAAATCTCTTAATCTTTCCCAATTCTGCCCATGGCCAGGTCACGACACCCCACCGAGTGGGTGACCTGATGGACGAGGGAAGGCCAAAGTGCGGCAAATCTCCGCCATTCACTCGAACCATTGCGCAACGCCATCGGCAATTTGAGTCAATTTTGCGATTTTGCCTAAGGCGCTGTTGAATTCTTTCTTCTTTCTCGAAATGAACATGCTACCAGCCGTGCCAGCCTATGGATATGATGCACCACCCTTCTATCCCCACTATCCATAGTGAGTTTTTGTTTTTAGGGTTGAGCAAATGGTAGATAGACTGAAGATTATGATAAGCTTTTTTGAATTTAAGTATAAATTAAAGATTCTGATGGACGAGGGAAGGCCAAAGTGAGGCAAATCTCCCCTAAAGTTATAGAAAATGTAGGGACAACAGAGCTAAGACCTAGATCTAAAGATTCAACTTTAGAATAGACTCTAGTACAATACTGTAATACCTAAGACCTAGATCTAAGGGTTCAACTTTAGAATAGACTCTAGTAAAGTACTGTAATGTAAATCTGAACTTAAGGATAACGATTTGTTAGGTTAAAGTAATAGAAAATGTAAGACTTGTATTTGTAATACATTTGTAAGACCAGAGCTAAGACCTAGATCTAAAGAGAACTTTCCAGTAAGTACTGGTACCGTCTTGTTACAGTAGGTACTACAGTACTGTCACAAATCTGCTTTTGATTAGAATTGCTAAGATACTCTATCAAAGCCTAACCTTCAACCAAATCTTTCTAGCAATATGAGCATGGCTGCAGCGTATTCCTCTCCAATCCCTTCCTACTCGTTCCCAATCAAATCCGAATCATCGGATGACTCGTCGCCAACTTCTCGAAACAAACAATTCACGAATCCTGATGAAGAAGTCAGGTAAGTAATAAAGAAATGGAAGTATTTTTAGATCGACTTCAAGCAAGATCAAAGAGAAGCTTTTGGAGTGAAGAAAGGATATTTAGAGCACAGACAAAGGACAATGGGGTACGGTAGATAGTGTTGCGCTGTGTGTGGCGCTCAGTTGGCTAACTTTAGCTAAAGTATGGTTATAGTATCATTTTCAGCTACGGTAACTAGGATAATTTTGGGTTCATTAACTTTAGCTATAGTTTAGTTTCAGTATTTCGTCTCATTACTAATTCATAAGACACTTCCCCCATAAGTTCAAAGCTGGCTCTAATTGTTGATCACAACATCAACCACCAACTTCGACCACTTCTTCTCTCAATCGAAGTCATCAATCGTCCCTCCATTCACTGCCTTCTCTCGAATCAGTTTCTCTCAATGTTTTCATTGAGTTCAATTCTGTTGATGGTGGCAGGTTTGGCGGCTCTTTTGAGTCGGTGATCATTACTTTTTTTAGTAATGATCACAAGATTTTAAACCTTTTATTTAATCTCAAATTTTCAGATATCGAGAAAAAAGATCGAGAAATAATGTGGCCGCGCAGAAGTCACGAAAAGTCAGAAAACAAAGGGAAGAGGTGGGAAAACAGAAGAATTGAAGCTTTTGAGCATTTTGAGAATTTCGATTTAGAACCTATATTTGAGATTTGAACAATTATGAAGTTTAGGAAGCTGTCAAAAAAGCGAACAGCTTGGAACAAGAGAACAAACAGCTGAAAGATGAGGTCAAAGCTCTAAAGCAGCTAAATGAGCAGTTCAAACAGGTAACTTTCAAAAAAAAAGTTTACTTATCTAGAGAAATTTCTATAACTTTTCAATTTCAGCAACTCCAATCGAGTCTCTGCAATCGTTGTAGCGGTTTTCTCATCGATCAAAATCCATTCACCACCACAACTGCACAAAATATCCAAGTGGGGAAAGTTTAAGAGTTAAACTTGAATCTAATTTGAAATTAAGGCCGATTGTTAAATCTAAAACTAATTTATTTCTAGAAGTTGATGTCAGTTTTTCTCTTTTCTAAGCAAGTTCACAAAATTTTGTAAGAGAACTGAATTGTAGCTGAAATAAACTTTTAGGGAAGGTCAACTGGCTAAGCCAAATGCTATTTGACCTATATCATTCGCAGAATTTGATGCTGATTCCGAATATCTATTCCGTTTTTGCTAAATGACAATCTGTCAAGAGTTATAAGCGTCTAAGGAGTTGTTAGGACTCTGAAAGTGTGACCATTTGGGTGTTAATGGCCTCTTTGAGGAGCTGTTCCAGTGACCGTGACCCAGTGGTACAGCGTTCGTTTCCAGAGCGGCTTCGAGAGCGAGTTGACAAGTTCGGTCCCTTTTGCTTTTTTCAAGAAGTACTGACTATTGTTCTTTTTGCGCGCACAACATATTTCTTGTTGTCACACCTTTATAAAATGGAAAAAGAGGTCTGATAAAACAAAACTATCATTTCTTTTTGTCTTTATTTGAGAATGATTGTTGTAAGAGTTTAAGGTAAAGAAAGCTTTATAAAAGTGTGAAAACGAGAAATATGTTGTGTGCGCACAAAGAACACTAGTCAGCACTTCTTGAAAAAAGCAAAAGGAGTTCAAGGCGGGGATCGAACTCTTGGTAGACCGCGGTACCACTGGCCAAGGCTGCACTGGGACAGGTCCGAAAGGAGGCCACTAAGACCCAAATGGTCAAATTTTCAGAGTCCTAACAAAACCTTAGACGCTTATAACTCTTGACAGATTGTCATTTAGCAAAAACGGAATAGATATTCGGAATCAGCATCAAATTCTGCGAATGGTATAGGTCGCATAGCATTTGGCTCAGCCAGTTGATCTTCTCTTGTTATTCAAGACTTTTAAACAAGTTCCCAGAATTCCCCTCAATCAAATAATGTTAGCTTGCAGCTCAATTTCTACGGGAATCCGCTGACGGCGAGACAAAGTCGATGAGAAATCAAGAAAACGAGGGAAATGAAGAGAAGAAACCTCAACACTTGCCATTCATTCAACCATTTTTCTCCCATCAATGGATTATTTGAATGAAAGAGACTCGATTTTGATCTGTTTAATGACCTTTATAGTACTTAATATGTTCAATCTTACTACAGTAATCCATCAAATAATCAGTTAAGTCTAAAGATAGCTTTCTTAGCTGAATACCTTTTAGTTAAGCTTACTGTAGTGAGACAGAACATTCGATTACGAGATTCTTCTCTAGTGCAAAATAAAAAGCTGATTTTTTAAAATGAAATTAGCATTTTATTATGCACTAACTGTTAATAAGCAATAATTTTGCAATAATTTCGAATTAAATGACTTTAACGGGGGTGGGACAAATGCGACCTTTTTTTTGCGCACCTGGACATTTGCGCACCTTTTTTTTGCTGGAAAAGGCCTTAGGCAAGGTCGTAGAGCTTCAAAAATATTTTCATGGAAGGAAATCGTATGCGTAGATTCCGAATTTCGACAAATCAGACCTCGCTGACACGCCAAATTTGGGCTAAAAGGCAAAAACTACGCAAATTAACGCTTTTCCGCAGTTTTTGCCTTTTAGCCAGCCAGCCAGCCAATTTGGCATGTCAGCGAGGTCTGATTTGTCGAAATTCGGAATCTACGCATACGATTCCCTTCTATGAAAACGTTTTTGAAGCTCTACGACCTTTCCTAAGGCCTTTTCCAGCAAAAAAAAAGGTGCGCAAATGTCCAGGTGCGCAAAAAAAAGGTCGCATTTGTGCCACCGCCAATAATTTCGCATTAATTGACTTTAACTACAAGTTTGAATTGAAAATTTAAACTTCTAAGCTTGATTAATAAAGAAAATAAGTTTTTTTAAAACTTAAAGTTCTTTTAATTTCTGATTTCTTTAAATAACTTGATCATTTTTAATTTTCAAGTACAAATTACAAATTGCTTAATATTTTACGAGTATTCCAATCATTACGGTAGCCTTTTTCTTTGCTTTTAAATGCATGCTTTCAATTTTTTGATAGAAATTTGGTTGTGCATGTATATAGTCATTTGAAAAACAAAAAAAAAATAAAAAAAAACAATCTCTAAACTTTTGCCACTCAAAAACGTTGAATAAACCTTTTGCCTCAAAAAGTACATTTAATACAGCTAAAAGACGATTAAACAAAAGCAATAATTAAGTAAATGAGTGCTTACTAGGGAAAGGCACCGGGTCAATGTTCAAATCGTCAAGATTTTAATACGAGGCTTTATCGTATCGGCTATGCTGATTCTGAATATGCTTTTACTTTTTCCAAAGAAGCTCTGTAACGCAAGATATCTGGCATCAAAGTTTAGCCGATTTTCTGAGTAAGCGATTCCTTTATAAGCTTTTTCTCTCTTCCAAAAATGTGGGGCTACAGTGGCGTGTAGTGGCGGCTACAGTGGGGCTACAGTGGCTACAGTCTACAGTGTAGTGGCGGAGTGGATAGTGTGCTCGTCTCCAAAAAGATTCGAGGCTTTTTTTTGTCCAGGTTCGAGTTCGGTATATTCTTTTTGCTTTTTTGAGAAAATGTTTAGCAAATGTTTATGGCATCAGAATTGATTTATTTTGACTTTGCTTAATAGAAGAATGTTTAAAAATGATTTAGGAGCATAAATGCTTTGTTGATAAATGTGGTTTGTTGTCGTTGGAACGTTGTTCACAGTTTCACGGACTGCTTATGCAAAAATAGTAGGCGGAACGGTATTGTATTGAGCGGAATTGTATTCCACAAAATAGTGGAATTCAATTTAAATTTTCTAATCATTTTCTCAAAAAAAGCAAAAAGAATATACCGGTAGCGAACTCGAACCCGGACAAAAAAAAATCTTGAACCATTTTGGAACCTTCCAGTGCAGCCGTGGCCGACGTGACGTGACGTGAGTGGTACCGCGTTCGTTTCCAGAGCGGCTTCGAGAGCGAGTTGACAAGTTAGGTCCCTTTTGCTTTTTTCAAGAAGTACTGATTATTGTTCTTTTGTCGCGCACAACATATTTCTTGTTGTCACGAGCACACTATCCACTCCGTCACTAGCTCCAGAATTTTGGAAGAGAGAAAAAGCTTATAAAAGAATCGTTTATTCAGAAAATCGGCCTAAACTTTGATGCCAGATATCTCGCGTTACAGAGCTCCTTTGGAAAAAGTAAAAGCAGATTCAGCAATCAGCATAGCCGCTACTATAAAGCACGTGGCTCTCGTATTAAAAGACTACCTTGACCTTCCCCTAGTTAGATTAAAGATTTTAATGTTTTGCAAGTAAAAAATTTGACTGACTAATACTAACTAAACGATGAGCTTTTGATTGACTGCTTTGACCACTAATAAGTCACTTTTGAAACACGATTTGTTTTAAAATAGATTTAAACCTAATAGTTTTCTTGTTTCTTTCAATCTTTTCACAAACCTTCACTACACGTTCTCATCCTCTGCCCAATTCCACAAGTCACCGAACAAGCTGTCCACTCTGACCATTCTGGATCCAATTGACACGAGATTTCCGGATATTTCTAAGTGAAAACAATGTAAAAGCTAAAGATTAAATCATACATCAGGTGAACATGGCGGTTTTGGAGCACAAGGATCACCTTGTTTAGCTGGGCATGGGGATTTGTCGAGTTGATGAAGAGTTGGCACACAAGGGGCACCAGCTGAAAAAGTATTGGGTTTTATAGATCATAAATTTTTGAGTTAAATAGCTACAGTCTATTTTAGACTTACGTTGACATGAACTTTGTTGATACGAGGATTGGAATGAAGTGGGCAATGGTGGTGGGATTGCGGGTCGATGAAGCATCGGTTGACCTCGGTGAAGGACCTAGGATTGGGTTTTGGTATTTAGCTGTACAAATAGCAAGCTTTTAGATCATTTCTGATCATTTTCAAACCTGAATTGGCTGAATTGGGGACAATCCCGCAAGACTTGGCGATGGCCCGTAGCTTGGTGAGTCTTTTTCGTTGCTACTGCTCGAGTAACCGGTCTAAATCATTCTTTGATAGGTCAAAACTTTTGTTTTTGATCTCAATTCTTTACTAATCAATAAAATTCGGAAAACTCTACCAAATACGATGGCCTTTCTTTAGACGAATACGCAGAGGTGAGACTCTCAAAGGGATTTTGCCAGGGATTCCGATGATTTGGCGGCTCGTCCACTGAGTGCATTGTCTAAAAGAAATCTATCTACTATATTATAAAGCAGAAGAGACGTTTGTCTGTCTGTGCGCAAACGCGACGCTCCGTAATTCCGTTTGCTCTATAGGTTAAAACGCAAAGTATTCTGTTTTTTTTGCTCCTAGGGGTTTTCAGCTATGGTGAATCTGACTTTTAGGTCCATTTTTAAAAAGGGAGCGGGTTTTAACATGGATTACAGTAGTTTTATTCATTTGAAAGAAAGAAAGAGCGTTTTATGCTGGCTATATATAAAAGAGTAGTGTCTGTCTGTCTGTACGGGCATTTTCTTGGCCGTGTTTTGACCAATAAAGCTGAAATTTCTTTAGAGAACCTTAGAATATACTGTAGTTGTGTTATTTAAAATTAAAAACTAAAAAGCCGAGTATCAGCGACACTACGGAGGGTCGAACCCGGGCCGTCCGGACCAGAGATCAGCGCTCTACTAAGCTCTACCGCGCCATAGTGACAAGCGAATTGCCGAGAAAAGGTACGAGCTAAAACATTCAGCTAGATGTTTCAGCTGATTGATTTGATAAAATAGCAGTTACCGTAAATACTGTAATAGTACCCCAACCCCATAATGACGATGCGGAGTGTTGCGTAGTCGAGCTTTCAACGAGTTTTTCTCGACACTGGTTTATGCTACAATACTCGCTTAGGTATCAAAAAATAGCTGAATTTCAGGGCTATTTTTTGATACCAAAGACGCATTTTTTGAAAGTACGGGCGCTTTGAAAAAAAATGAAATACTAAAAAACTTTTGCGACTACGCGACTGTACGAGGGCGGTGGGGTACTATTACAGTATTTACGGGTTTACATGTACTACAGTAATAGTACAGTATTTACGGTAATAGTACAGCAATAGTACAGTATTTACGATAAGTAATCATTTTCACCGCATATCCTCTATCGGATCGATCCCTTTTCACGTATTGAGCCAATTCGCTTGAGGTGAACGAGTCCCTTTTCGGGTAAATCTCTTCGCGTTGAATGATCTCGTCATCAAAGGTTTTTGTCAGAGCACGGGCTAAAACTCGATTTTAATGCAAATTTTAAACAAAAATCTCCAACCAGTTTTCTTTGGCTCAGCCAATCGATTCAACGCCTCTTCGCTCAATCTTCGCATCATATCCATTTTGGTAATCGGCGGGCAACGATCCAATAGTTCGAAAACGGTGGATTCCTGAAGAAATTACATTTTACTTTCACAGCTTTGCTTTTCTTAATCTATTGGGTTGGTGAATTGGAAACTGCCGGACTTTGAACTAAAATTTATTGAACATAAAACCATCAATTCATTCCAAATAATTTCCATTATTATTGACGACTTCTGCCCATTTTACAGGCAATTTGCGGATTCCTCTTTCTGCGTAGGATTTTGGTTTGTGTGTGAGACAAGTGTGAGACTCGAAAATGGAGGACTGGAGATGTCCCAGTTTGAGCACTTTCTTCAAAAGAAACCCATTTTGGTGTCAATGGAAAAGTTGTAGCGAATCAAAAATTAGGCTTATAGCCAAATTTCCAAAAAGAAACACTTAATAGTTTCGCTTAAAATGCAAGTTTTGTGAAAAGTCGTAAATTTGGCATTTCTTGAAAACCAGTTTTTGAATCGTTCTGAAAATTTGTATATAAGCTTGATTTTTGATTTTCTACAACTTTTCCATTGACACCAAAATGGGTTTCTTTTGAAGAAAGTCCTCAAACTGTCACATATGACAATAGCCCGCAGTTTTCAATTCACCAACCCAATATAATGAAAAATTTCCTTACAGCATCGGGATTATCTTGTTCTTGAAACGCTTCTTCACTGTCTTCTGAATTAATTGGATAAAGCTGACAAATCCCATTCAATTTCTCGTCAAAACGAATGAAAAGTGCGGAATGACAGATCTCCATGTACTCGATGCATCTCTCAATACAAGCAATAGCTGATGGAAGATCGACTCTTTGAAAAAATCCATCAGACATTGATTGATTTGGACGAGTGCACACGGAGAGGGCATCAGAATTCCCTGAAATTTTGGTTTTACGATTTGAAAGTGAGCTTCAATGCGTTGTTCAATACAACTCAAATGTGAGTTATTGAGTTGGAGTGCATGAAATGGCGTCGACTTTCAATTTCTGGAACGCATAAAAGCTTCATATAATCAAAAGCATCTATCTCTTCTCTACAAAATGTCTTTTGAGGCTTTGTCTTTCGTAAAGCTTTTGTTTTGTGAATTTAATGGGCCCTTAAACGAAACCAGAATGAGCAGAATCAGAATGACAAGGAGTTGACAAGGAGTTTGACTCGTTCCTTACACTTAAACTTAACTTGATGTCAAAACAAAAGATTTAGAGGACATTTAATTACATATGTAGCAATCTTTATGATTTTGGTTTCATTTTGTAGATCTCAATAGGCATATTGCGCAATTTGGCGCAAAGTAAACCGCAACTCGGCGCAGTTCGCGCAACTCGCCATAACTTTCTTCTAAGTCGGCCAATCTTTATGATTTTGGTATCATTTTGTAGATCTCAATAAGTGCAACAAAATGACACCAAAATCATAAAGATTGGTCCACTTAGAAGAAAGTTATGGCGAGTTGCGCAAGAAATTTGGCGCAAAGTAGCCTATCCCCGCTCTACTTATGACTTTGCCGCTCACTTTACATTGGAAATAATCAATTTGCATTTTTAAAAATGAGTAAGCGTCACATGAACCATTACTTATCCAATTTTTGAAGTGATCTCGGTAATTATTTTCTTTAAATGATGATTTATAGATTTTTTTAAAAATTGAATTTGAAAATGATCTTTTATTGAATTCGCATGCTTTTTAAGTTTGATTTCAAATATGATTTTGTAAAGAAATAGATGTTATTTGATAAAGACTATAGAAGTTTATTGGAAAGTCGGCGCCATTTCATCTTCCCCAATACTTAAGCTAAGGCTGAGACTTGAATAAGAGCTTGGCTTCGAGTACTCGACCGGGTCTCTTAACAGTCAATTTTCCTTAACAGTAAATTTGTTTGTCAACAGTAAATTGGTTTGTCAACTAAACAAATCATCGATCTTGTTATTTATTGGAAAGTCGGCGCCATTTCATCTTCCCCAATACTTGAGCTAAGGCTGAGACTTGAATAAGAGCTTGGCTTCGAGTACCGGTTCTCTTAACAGTCAATTTTCCTTAACAGTAAATTGGTTTATCAACCAAACAAATCAAACGATGACTTCATCGATCAGCTTTCCTCACCAATAAACGAAACGAGTCCAATCGCTGTACCATAGAGAAACAAAATGAATGGGCGCATAGCCGCCCGCCCGTTGTTGGGCAACCAGCTGATGAAGACTATTTTTTCTTCTGTAAGTTTAAAGAAAATGATGGAGGAACTAGATCGCTAGTTGAGGAAATCCCAAAATAAATGTCAATGCATTAAAGGTAAAATCTGAAAGGCTAGAACAAGTTTGTCAAGGCGATTGCGTGATTTACAATGTTTACTTATGCAAATTTGAAGAATCATTTAGAAAAAGTACAATGTAAACAAGCCAGATTTGGAAAGAATTCAAAAAAAATGTCAGAAAATATCGACAATGAACAGTCTTTCTCTGAAAAAAAAAGTATTCCATCTTAGTCAATATTGTATAAAGAAAGAAAAAAAGGAAATATGGATAAATTGAAGAGAAAAGAGAAGATACTTATTATGGTTGAATGGGTAAAAGAAGAGAAATTTCTGAGGGAGAAGGCTTCAAGGGAAAGTTTGAAGGGGAGGAAAGAGATGAATGGCACAATTCTTTACTTTTCCTCTCGATTCTCTTAAGAGTCACCTTTTGAGTCCTTCATTGATTCGTTTAATAAATCGGATCTTTGTTGTGCAGCTGAATGTACAGCTAAATGTACAGCTGAATGTGCAGTTGAATGTTCAGCTGAATGTGCAGCTGAATGTGCAGTTGAATGTGCAGCTGAATCAGCTAAATGTACAGATGAATGTACAGCTGAATGTACAGCTGAATGTTCAGCTAAATGTGCAGCTGAATGTGCAGTAATGTTAAGCACAGAGATGTCAATTAAAGAAATGATTAAAACGGATCTAAGGCTTGCCAACTAAGTAGAAAGTTCTTGAGAGTAACGATATGAATTACAGAAAAAGTTAGCTCTTCGAGGGATCTTTAGTGATTAAACAAGAAACTGAGAGAACAATGAGATCTGATTTGAAGAAAATGACAATAAACTAGCTTTTTTGATTACAATAGATCAAATTCTGCCAATCCTAGATGAAAAAAGTGTTCATCCAGAAAGAAAGGAGTAAAGAACTGCTGAAAAGAAACAAGGCGACAATTAGCAAAAGTGGAAAAAGTTCTTTTCACTCTCCATTCTGAGAGAAACGATGGAAGAGGTTGAATATGGTAGAATGTGATCTTCTTCTCTTCACAATTCTCAGCCTTCCCTCTGGCATCTTTTCCTCCATTTCTCCCTTCATTTTCCCTTTTCTCCACTCTCCATTCTGACCTTGCTCGGTTCTCAAGAGGTATCAATTATATTTCAGAAGACTTTCTCAGCTTTTCTCTTTCAAAATTTACTTTCAATAGATTGGGGATTGAGAAATTTGATTATTTGAGATATTAAGAAGAGAAAATCTAATGATAATAAACGATTTATAGAAAGCAGTAGATGAGAAAAAGATTTGCCAACTCAAATCGTCGCTTTCTTTAATCTATCTTCATATCCTCATCTTACTGATCGTTTAACTCAAGATTTTAGATATTCTCTTGACAATGTAATTGTTGAAATCAATTTCTTGCAATCAATTCGGAAATGAAACTCGTACCACCGTCAATTCAAATTCAAAATCTTATTCAAACCATTACGACCTCATTTCTTGTAACGAAACTCATTTTTTTTTCTTTTTACAAACCGTCAATTCTCTCCTCAAACCCTTCACATGAACAATTTATTGAAAAAATGCAAAGAAATACATGATTTTGAGAGATTTTCTTATGTTATTAGCATTGAAGAGTATGAGAAACGTTAAAGTTTTGAGAAAACCGGAAATCGAAGAGAAAAAAAGGGATTGCACCGAGTTGATATTCTGTTTTTGTATGGAGCACCGAGAAAACGGCGGTGTCACTTGTAAAAGTAAAATTATCAAGAAAAAAATGCAAATTGTTTTATTTGTGAAGCCGAATTTGTCGACCGATGAGAAATTGGGGGCTCTTCCTCGTCGTCGTTGTCGTTTCTCCCCCAAACTCGACAAGAAAATCGAGGTGTGACTTGTAAAGGTAAAATTATCTATCGTAATTTTTGAAATCAATTTCTTGCAATCAATTCGGAAATGAAACTCGTGCCACCATCAAAATCTTATTCAAACCATTACTACCTCATTTCTTGTAACGAAACTCATTTTTTTCTTTTTTAAAAACTGTCAATTCTCTCGTCAAACCCTTCACATGAACAATTTATTGAAAAAATGCAAAAGAAATACATGATTTTGAGAGATTTTCTTATGTTATTAGCATTGAAGAGTATGAGAAAAGTTAAAGTTTTGAGAAAACCGGAAATCGAAGAGAAAAAAAGGGATTGCACCGAGTTGATGTTCTGTTTTTGTATGGAGCACCGAGAAAACGGCGGTGTGACTTGTAAAAGTAAAATTATTAAGAAAAAAATGCAAATTTTTTTATTTGTGAAGCCGAATTCGTCGACCGATGAGAAATTGGGGCTCTTCCTCGTCCTCGTCGTCGTTTTTCCCCCCAAACTCCTCCGGAAGTGACACCTAAACTTGTTTAAGTGAAAATTTTCGTAAAACTTTTTTTAAAAATACATTTTGATGCATTTACTTTTGAGTAATTGATTAGTTTTCTTTACATTTCTTTTCAAAAACTTCTATTTGAAGTCTTGTCTATTTTGAAATGTATTTTGAAGCAAAATCTTTTGCTCTTTATTCTTTATCAAAGAAACAATCAAACTTTTAAGCTTCACACTTTTCCCTACCTCAACTTTTCCCTCTTTTTCCTCATCAGGAACAATTCGTGTACCCATAATGTAATCAAAACCCGGTCCAGTCTCATCATGACTATCATCTTCATCATCAAATTCCTGAAAAACATTGTTAAAATATTATATCTTTAGCTATATTTCGTTGAAAAATCGTTGAAAAAAAAGAACCTCTTCAAAATGCTGTGCTTGAGTTGTCGTAGTTGGTCTTGGTGTTGTAGTTCTTCTTGTGGTTGTTGGTCTCTTTGTCGTAGTCAGCTTTGTTGTTCTCAGAAGTGGCTTTGTTGTGACAATTCTTTGCGTTGTCGTTGATGGCCGTGCACGAGTGCTCGGCCTAAACGTCAACGTCGAGAATTGTCGCTTTGTTGTCCACGGTTTTTCTGTTGTCACTTCCTAAAGTGATTTTCATTGAAAGCTACGATTTGCTCACTACCGTTTCAAAGACGGCAAAGTTGTCGAGTTTACAGCGCGTGAAAAACTTGAGAGCACAGCCGAACTCATCGCGATCTTTCACCAAAAAGTGGCAACGACACGAGGGATGAGCTCGCCAACCAGGCATTCCCTAAAATTCATTTAAAATTGATTAACTAAACCTATTAATTTTTGAAGCCAATTAGTGTTATGCGAAGGATTTTTTAATCACTTACATGTCCGCACTCAGGATCGCTGTCTGGGTGAGCAACAGCGTCGTGCCATGGGTTCAGCATTGGGCAAGAGATCTTTTTCTAAACAAAATATTATTATATAATAAATCTATAGCTAATTTATTGTAATAAAGAGCCAATAAAGAGCCAAACAAAGCCAAAAAGTTAAAAATTGACCTTTTCTGGCTTCAAGAAATTCTTCTTCTTTGGAAATGCTTCGAACTCCGCGGACTGAACCAATTTTTGAATAACTTTAAACAAATCTCTAACCTTTTCATTATCTTCAAATGATTTCTCAAAAGATCTTTCTAAACTTGGTTCCTCAAAATGTCTTGGTTGAATGGTTGTGAAATCGGAGAAATGAAAATCCGAGGCGCCGGAGGATTCAACCGATGAAGAGTAATCACGGCTGTCTGATAGAACTTCGCGGCCTACCTGAAAGTCATTCAAATCATTCAAATCATTCAGATCATTCAGATCATTCTGATCATTCAGATCATTCAGATCATTCAGATCATTCAGATCATTCAGAAAACTTATCAAAGCATTTTCTGTTCACAGTAAACATTGGTAACTAGTTTGTTAAAGTTTTCAAAGACTTACCAAGGCTCTCATATGTGGCGGAAGAGCTTGTCGATCTTGAGCTAAAGCGTAGCCGTATCGAGCTGAAAATTCAATGAGATTTTTATTCTTTTCCATATGAAATCTTCTTTTACTTTAGATTAAAAATTCTTTGGTTTTTTTTAATTGGAAATTTAAGTATCAATCATTTCATTGTTGGGTAGAGCTGTGCTTAAAATTAAAGTACGATTTCAAGATTTGATTTGAATAAGAAATGCAGTTTAAAACACTTTTTAGAACACTTGTTTGAAACAGTTGTTTACAGTTTTATTTAAAATTTTCGTAAAAACATGCCAAATTGATCAGAAAACGGAGAAAAACTGTGTTTTCAGCTAAATCTCTTGATTTTCGTTTTTCTGGAGGTTTAAATGATTTTTGTTTTGGTTTAAATGACTTTCGTTTGTTGATTTTCGTTGAGATTGAAGGCTTTGATGAGAAAAATGTTACTGCATCATTGCTTATTATTATTTATCATTGTTTATCATTGCTTAACATTGTTTATCATTGCTTATTATTGCTTATTATTGCTTATCATTGTTTATTATTGCTTATTTTAAAAAAAGCAACAATCTTTCCCTTTAGCAACAATCTTTCCCCCACTTTCCCCCCAATCTTTCTTTGATTTCATCCGATTGAAAAGACAAGTGAAAGGTGAAAAAAAAACCGGGAAAAAGATGACCCAAATGCGCAAATGAATTAGTGAATTTCACCCAGACAAAATGAGAAAAAAAGACAATGAATGGCTTTTGAAAGAACACTTCAAGAAGTTGTTAAAGGTTTGACCTCATTTTCAAGTTGGATTACAATCAATTTTAGTTGATTTTACAAGTTTATTGGTATCCCAATTCTCTAGCAATCGACTTACAATCAATTTTACAAGTTTATTGGTTTCCCAATTCTCTAGCAATCGACTTTAAAATCAAATTTTCCAATAAAAGACAAACCTGCGCATGCTGCTGATGAAATCATAGAAAATATGAATAAAACTGTTCGAGTTGTGTCGATCATCATTGCTTTTTGTACACAAGTTTTCTAAATAAATGATCAAAAATGGTACTTAAATCAAGAAAAACAGGAGTAATGCATCAATTTTTTTCAATATAAACAAATTCCAAAAACAAGAGCTTTGATATTACAACGATATTCGATTTTGAAAGCGTTAATGATATAAGACAAAATAGAGATAATTCACTATGAATCTACTATTTAAATTAATGAAATTGTTTTCAAATTTTGAAAATTCAATAGATTTTAGGTTGAGAAATCGATTGAGAAAGTCTGTAGGCTGGATTAGTAAGTTTTAAAGCCATTTTAAAGCTAAACTTTAGTGAATTGATGACAATTTCTTATGGATTACTGAATCCATAAGAAATTGCCATCGATTCACTAAAGTTTAGCTTTAAAAAAAGGCTTTAAAGCTTACTAATCCAGCATTTCGACTTTCTCAACTTTCGACTCAGCTATACGCAAATTCAAATATTTTAAATTCAAAAATGAAGTGCTTGAATGGAGACGGCACGATGTTTGACCATACGAACGGCACAGAGAAAAAGGGTAGAGTGAATGCGGAGGAGGGGATGGGGACAGCCTGGATCTGAACTGCCTCAAGCATGAGACAGGCTGCGAGATAAAGACTGAGAATGGGGAGGAGTCCCCATTCCTCATTCACTTTCGAAAACTTTTCAAGAAAGAAAGATCAAGATACGGACAATCCTCAGCTCATAAAATTCAACCTGGGAGGCCGATCTTTTTGAGAAGAACAAGCAAAGAATTTTCTGATTTATGGATGTAGGAATGGAGAAGTGAAGGGTTTAGAAATGAATTCACGGTAGACAATGAGGCGCCGATCCGGCTGAGGCAATGGATATTTGGTGTGAATGGGAGAAGAAAGAGATTTGATGAGATTTATGGATTGTTCCATCAAAGGGATACAGTTTTATCATATCAAGCCGTAGAAATGATGATGATTGAGAGGAAGAGCGCTTTTTTGAGAGATTTTCCAGCTGGATCTCTGCTTTAGGTCTTAAGAAATGCGAATTGAATTGTCGAATTGTCTATTCTATCAATGTTTATGAATCAGGTTAATCTAAACAAATCAAATCTTTACAAGTTTAATCGATCTGGATCAAATTGATGGATAAATTCGTCAATATTGTTCTGCTAGTCTCAGCTTTTTCTGGTATTCTTGGATTTGATGATGTAGATTTGCTCAGAGCTGTTCCTAGGATGGAAAACGAAGCCAAAGTCAAGCCAAAGTCAAGCTAATTACCAGCTTTTTGCTTAATTTTCTGTAAATTCCAGGTTTCCAAGCCAAAGCCAAGCAAATTATCAGCTTTATCAGCTTGTTTTGCTTAATCTTCCGTAAATTCCAGGCCAAACCAAACCAAAATCAAACCAATTACCACATTTTTGCTCAATTTTCTGTAAATTTCAAGCTAAGCCTAGTCAAAGCTAAGGTTTTAGACTAAATCCAAACAGTAAGATTGAAATTTCAGACCAATTAAAGCTTAGTTAAGCAAAGAATCGAACATTAACATGTTCAAACGTGGAAACCAACAACTTTCAGTAGAAATCAGTAGAAAATTAAAGATTAAAGTCTTTGAGTTATGTTTTTGTGCTTTTATACGATTCAAACGATCACCGAGGAATCCCCTCGCATTCTTACCATTTTTTTTTGTATTTCTTTGATGGGAACTCCAACTGTGCCGAACTGTGCCAAATCTCCATTTCTCTTCAAATCGAGATTCCGTTCCAATGACTCAAGTAAGCTGTTTTTGCACAAAACTCGATTCATACGCAGAAAAAAGAGAAGAGGGTGATTGTGTGAAATCAAGTAGCCGGTCAATCAACCAAGAAAAAGGAAATCCAGTATAGGAAATGAGAAAGAGGCGCTTTGAATGGGGGAGACGGATCGGAGTCGATTCCGAACATCCCTTACCCTTCCTTTTGGCTGGCTACCCTTTCTTTGCCCTCCGGCTAACACGGATAGCATGATCAGGATGATGGATGCACCGGACAATTGAGAAAAACTATGATTTGGAAGTGGTTGATGGCTTGGGATATACAAAAAATAGCTTTGACAAGCGTTGCAGGCTGGCTTGAAAGCTGGCTTGAAAGCTGACTTGAAAGCTGACTTAAAAGCTGACTTAGAAGCTGACTTAGAAGCTGCTGAAAGCCGACTTAAGCACTAAAAGCTACTTAGCGCTTGAAAGCTGACTTGAAAGCTGACTTAGAAGCTAGCTGGAAAGCTGACAAATCCACCAAATTACCTGAAAATTTCAGAACTCAGCTTATCAGAAGCCTTTTAAAGACTTTTAAAGTGAGATTTGAGTTTGGAAATGAGAGGATTGGGCTATGACTTGTCATTCTCACTATTAGCAAGTTAGTTAGTCAATTCGTTGCGACTAAAAGATGCCAAACTGGGTTTAAATTTGTTGCTTTTATATAATAATATCGTAAAAACAATACCAATGACAATGATTTAAAGTCTAATTTGATCCAGCAGAAAGAAATTGCTTTGTGCTTTGTACCAATCGTTCTCTACTGACATTTCCTCGTTTCCCAATCGTTTTTGTAATTCTCTTTCATGATTTTCGACCTGTTGGGTTGCCTTTAGCCGTCTTTTTTTTCAGAAAGAAAAGATCGTGGTTAGATAATGAGAAAAGAGGGAGAGAATTTCGATCCTTCATTATACTCCGCCTGAATTCGAAAGAGGTATTCGTTCAAAATAGAAAAAGGAAAGGGATTTGTAAAACCTTTATTCTTATAATAATCACAATTTTCGATCTTTGACTATTCGTTAATCCCGTTAGACACAAATTTGAAAACACTTTTCCATTGAAAACATTCGGATATCCAATCAAAACACAAGAAAGCTGAAAAAGCTGAAAGCTGTAGCTTTAAAAGGCACGTAACTCAAGAATAGCTCATTGAATAGTTTAGCAATCGATTTACATAGTGATCAGATACTCCAAAAGAACTCTTAGTAACTATTGAATTGTTGGAATAGTTGATATCTCTCAATGAGAGTCTCCAAGGGTACGATGTGAACATCCTAAAAGATTTTTCGGTGTAGCGAACAGCTTCGCGTCTGATTTTTGTTTTGTTTTAAAGTTATATATCTTTTCTAACTCTATGTTTTTAATCATAATAATCATTTATTCTTATAATAATCACAATTTTCCCCAAATTCTTATCTATTTTCGATCTTTAACTATTCGTTTACCCCGTTAGAAACAAATTAGAAATTTTTGATGATGTAGATTTGCTCAGAGCTGTTCCTAGGATGGCAAGCGAAGCCAAAGTCAAGCCAATTACCAGCTTTTTGCTTAATTTTTTGCAAATTTCAGGCTTCCAAGCCAAAGCCAAGCAAATTATCAGCTTTATCAGCTTTTTTTGCTTAATCTTTCGTAAATTCTAGGCCAAACCAAACCAAAATCAAACCAATTACCACATTTTTGCTCAATTTGAAAACATTCGGATATCCAATCAAAACACAAGAAAGCTGAAAAAGCTGAAAGCTGTAGCTTTAAAAGGCACGTAACTCAAGAATAGCTCATTGAATCGTTTAGCAATTGATTTACATAGTGGTCAGATACTCCAAAAAACTCTTAGTAACTATTGAACTGTTGGAATAGTTGATATCTCTCAATGAGAGTCTCCAAGGGTACGGTGTGAACATCCTAAAAGATCAAATGATTAGTTAAACAATTGATCTTATGCTATTTTGAAATAGAATTTGATTAATTTGAATTCAAATCAAATAAATCAAATAAAATCTATGATTCATTTCATTAGATTTGCAATATCTTGTCTATAATTGTTCTTGTTGACTGGAAACCTCTGTTTCTACCCAATTTGACCTAGTTTACCCCAAAAATCGCTCATCAAAATGAACTCAGCCAGCCTCAATAAAGAAAAAAAGGCTTTCCAGTTCTTGACTCTCATCGAAACGGGTGAATGGACCGAATTCCAGAGTGAATCGAATTGGTTATAGGGCCGGGCCCGATACGAATCTCCGATTGAAAAAAAGAGCAAAAGGATCCCATTCAAATAGCCTTCACAGCAAGGCTTTGAAAATCAAGTAGACAAAAAAAGTGGTGAAACCACATTCCCGATGAATTTAGCTCCTTTCAAATAATGATATTTGGCTGTGAAAGAACTGCACTTTTTTTTCACTCAACAAAGACCGAACATGAAAAACGGCAGATTTCTGGAGGAGATTCGGGGAAGAATCGAGATTGCAGATGTTGATGAAGAGGGGAATTTCTGAGGATTTGATAGAAATCGTCGAATATCAAGGGGATTTCAAAACAGTAAAAAGTAACAAATCGAATTTAAGCTGTGACAGGTTTAAAAAGAAATTCGCAAAAGATTTTATTGTTCTGCTAGAGACTAAAGAATCGGGGAGTGGTTTATTTTGTGCCAGATTGCGCAATTTACCATAACTTTCTTCTAAATTATTTAACCTTTATGATTTTGGTTTAATTTTGTAGCACTTTTTACTATTACAGTATTTACGGTAAGTTAAAATTTCGATTTCATCGTTTAAGTTAAACATTTTCGGTATCATTCGGTTCATTGTAGTCATCATCACTATTTAAATCTATTAAGTTAATATTTCCCTGAACCAACCCATCGGAATCCTCTTCCCTAGCCGTATTCGCATCAATTTCATTCTTGATCTTACCAAAAAAGTTTGTTTAAAGATTGGGGGTAGGCTAGTTTTCGCAACTTTTTTTTGCGCCACAGGGCCATTTGCGCAATTGGGTCGTTCGCGCAACTCGCCATAACTTTCTTCTAAGTGGGCCAATCTTTATGATTTTGGTGTTATTTTGTAGCACTTTTTACTATTACAGTATTTACGGTAAGTTAAAATTTTGATTTCAAGTTAAAGCCAGATATAAAAAGCCATAATTTTTTTGATCTAAAGCGAATTTTGATTACGGTATTCTGGGAAGCTGTTTTGCGTATTTGAAAAAACTTGTAAAGAAGATCTTTAATTAAAATGTTTTGGCTAGCAGATAAAAAGAAATTCAAAGGATTTTGTTGAATACTCGCTGAGATATTCGACTTTGAAGATGAAGATGAAGATGAAGAGAGAGATCCAATACTCAAGCTTCATCTCCCATACTTTCTCGAAGGTTTTCAAATACGGGGAACACGATAAAAATATAAAATCAATCATAACAATAACACAAATATAGATTACCAAAGAAGTTTGTTTGAAGATTGAGGGGTAGGCTAGTTTTCGCAACTTTTTTTTGCGCCACAGGGCCATTTGCGCAATTGGGTCGTTCGCGCAACTCGCCATAACTTTCTTCTAAGTGGGCCAATCTTTATGATTTTGGTGTTGTTTTGTTGCACTTTTTGAGATCTACAAAATGATATTTAAATTATAAAGATTTAATCACTTAAAAGAAAGTTACTGCGCAAAGAAATTTGACTGGAAGTAGCCAAGAATAGAAATATCACTTTTCTCGAAAGTTTAACTATAAATATAAGCATTTAATCTTTATAATTAGTGATAAAATAATGATCAGTAAACATTGTAATTAAAAATTAAACGATTAAACTATAGCGATTAAATAGTTACTCAAAGAAAGCTACTCAAAGATTGTTTCTAAAGCATTGTTGATGTTATTTGTGCTTTAATAGTTTATTTAAATTATTTAATAAAACAACAATTTGGCAAGCACAATTGGAGGAAAATTTTAGTATGACTAGAAGTAAAATAGTAAAAAAATAAGTAGAGCAATGGAAAAACCCGTCATTTCAAAGTGAGCACCAAGAGTTTGAAGTTATTTTGATAAAAACATACCGTAAATACTGTAATAGTACCCCACCCTCCCTCGTACAGTCGCGTAGTCGCAAGTCGCAGTCGCGTAGTCGTTTTTTAGTATTTTATTTTTTTCAAAGCGTCCGTACTTTCAAAAAAATGCGTCTTTGGTATCAAAAAATAGCCCTGAATTTCAGCTATTTTTTGATACCTAAGCGAGCATTGTAGCATAAACCAGTGTCGAGAAAAACTCGTTCAAAGCTAGACTACGCAACGCTCCGCACCGTCATTATGGGGATGGGATACTATTACAGTATTTATGGTAAGTTAAAATTTCGATTTCATCGTTTAAGCTAAACATTTTCGGTATCATTCGGTTCATTGTAGTCATCATCACTGAAATTTTGCAAATATTGATTGTAAAATCTTTTCAAATCTATTGGGTTGGTGAATTGAAAACTGCCGGACTTTGAACTAAAATTTATTGAACATAAAACCATAAATTGATTCCAAATAATTTCCATTATTATTGACGACTTCTGCCCATTTTACAGGCAATTTGCGAATTCCTCTTTCTGCGTAGGATTTTGGTTTGTGTGTGAGACAAGTGTGAGACTCAAAAATCGAGGACTGGAGATGTCCCAGTTTGAGCACTTTCTTCAAAAGAAACCCATTTTGGTGTCAATGGAAAAGTTGTAGAGAATCAAAAATCAAGCTTGTATCCAAATTTTCAGAACGATTCAAAAACTGGTTTTCAAGAAATGCGAAATTTACGAATTTTCACAAAACTTGCATTTTAAGCGAAACTATTAAGTGTATCTTTTTGGAAATTTGGCTATAAGCCTAATTTTTGATTCGCTACAACTTTTCCATTGACACCAAAATGGGTTTCTTTTGAAGAAAGTGCTCAAACTGTCACATATGACAATAGCCGGCAGTTTTCAATTCACCAACCCAATAAAATCTTTTCAAATCTATTAAGTTAATATTTCCCTGCACCAACCCATCGGAATCCTCTTCTCTAGCCGTATCCGCATCAATTTCATTCTTTATCTCATCATGGAAATCCTCAAATTCTTTGCGCATCTTGACATTTCGACGAAATGATATCAAATCAGCTTTCTTTACTTCGTTTAAAACGATGAAAGATTCGGGTTCCTGAAGAATTTATGTTAAAAAGTGCTGCCAATGAGGAATGGTAAGTATTAAGCAAAGATTTCCCTGCACCAAATCATTGTAAGTTATTGCAATTGTAAGTTAATGTTTGAGAAGTAAGTGAAGAAAAGTTACATCAAGAAGATCAAGCTTTTTCTTTTAACTTACTGGATATCTCTGCTTGACCAATGTAAGCCTTTCCTCGAATATCGCTATCGCGTACTCATAAAGCTCAATATCCAAAGCATTCAGCTTTTTGATTCGTTCGAGTTGAGCTGTTGACACCTGAAAGTCATCGTTAATAAATAGCTTTCGTCTCACAATTCTATATTATATTAGATTTCTCTTCACCTCAGTGTTATTCGATTTACTCTTCGTCCAACTCGACAAACGTTTTGTGAACCTTAAATCAATCTTTTAAGAACTCATTTCACTCAAACTTTAATCCAAAAAGGCGATGAAAAAGCAATTGACTGTCATCCATTCTTTCCTTGATTCCAAAATAAGCCATTGTTCTTAAATTGTCTTTGGCACTCTCAAGAAGTATTCGATTTCTTTCAATTGATGGAATTTTCTTTGAATAGCAATCAACTCGGGTCAAATCGGCTAACATTCGAGTTTGTCTAAAGTTATTTTGATAAAATTGAAGACTTTAATCATTCTTCTTACCTGTTAAAGGCTAAATTTGATGAGCAATCAAGAAATTCATCTAATGTCACTCCTTCCCATCCAATATCCAAATCATAACATGATGGAAGTTCATCATTCGTTGGAGCTCTTCCTTTGCATAAATGTCTAAATGTTTAATTGCATCAATTCATATTAGTTTTGTTCAAACGATTAGCTACTAAAGAGCTACTAGAGGAACTATTAGCTACTAGAGAGCTATTAGCTACTAGAGAGCTACTAGAGGAGAAAAGCCTAGGCTCTACCACTCGGGCTAAATTTGATGGGCAATCAAGAAATTCATCTAATGTCACTCCTTCCCAACACGCTCTACCACAGCCTGCAGACTCTGCCTAGGCTTCTCTCCTTTTCTCGGTCATATTTTGACCAATAAAGCTAAAACTTCTTTAAGAAATCTTAGAATATATTGTAGTTGTGTCATTTCAAATAAAAAAGTAAAAAGTAAAGATTGAGTCGAACAACGGTGGGTCGAACCCGGCTCGTATGGGTCGTCGACAAGTGCGCTCCCCACTGAGCCACAGCGACAGTGACGTCAGCCCCAAAACATCCAGCTAGAAACAAGCTGAATGTTTTGAGTAGCTATTTTGAGAGGGAGGTCGTTGTCGCTGTGGCTCAGTGGGGAGCGCACTTGTCGACGACCCATACGAGCCGGGTTCGACCCACCGTTTTTCGACTCAATCTTTACTTTTTACTTTTTTATTTGAAATGACACAACTAGAATATATTCTAAGATTTCTTAAAGAAGTTTTAGCTTTATTGGTCAAAATATGACCGAGAAAAGGAGAGAAGCCTAGGGAGAGTCTGCCTAGGCTTTTCTCCTCTAGTAGTAGTAGCTCTCTAGTAGTCTACAGCCCACACGAGCGGGGTTCGGCCCCGCGTCGTGCTCTTGAATGGTACACCTACAATATATGCTAGGATTTTTCGGCTGTTTATTCTTATAAACCTTGATCCAAGCCATGTCGCTCCTCGATTCACATGTCGATACTCGGAGATCACTCTTGTCACCGGATCACGAAGGAATGTTGTAGCGAAAAGTCGACGTTTGTTGTGAGTGCCTAAAGATTTTTATTTCTTTCATACTTTTCATAACTATTCAGCTTGATTTTAAGCTTTATATTTAAGCAATTAGACTATCTTTTTTTGACTTTTATATGTTAAGTTTTACCTTCTTTTCTATCCAATTGTTTGTCAACACATTTCGAGACGAACAACTCGGTGAAATCAGCATGCAAACCGCAAGCCCAACCAGTTGAGTAACGAGAGAAAAGCCACATCTGATAAATGATTTCTTTTTAGAATTTGCTCTTGTATGAATCTCGAATACTCAAAATGAACTTGAAATGAACTGAAAAATCAAGCATTATAGTACTCTGTTATTAAATAAGTATCCTTTTTTTATAAACTAAAAATAAAAGGGACTCGCTCACTTCAAGAGAATTGACCCAATACGTGAAAAGGGATCGATCCGATAGAGGATATGCGGTGAAAATGATTACCTACCGTAAATACTGTAATAGTACCCCACCCTCCCTCGTACAGTCGCGTACAGGGTGCGTCATAATTATTGCAACAAGAGTTCAAAGACCGTTTTCCAAACAGCTTTCGTATTTTTTTTGCCCCCTTTTTTGTTGTGTTGCGTTCTATCTTCTTTATTCTTGCCTAATTGCCTCCCGCTTACACGAAGAAGACGGTTCAGGACTGGTGTGTGGCCAACTTTCCCTCAGTGATCACCAAGGATGAATGGCCTCCAAACTCACCGGATCTCAATGTGATGGACTTTTCCATTTGGGCAATCTTAGAGGCTAATGTCTGCTCTTTGACCTTGAAGAAGTCTTTGACCTTTGTCTTTGACCAAAGGATGGAAGGCGACTCCTCAAGATGACATTCGGGCCCCAGTGGAGGCATATCCGAACCGATTAAGGGCTGTTTTTTTCAAAGCACCCATACTTTCAAAAAAATGCGTCTTTGGTATCAAAAAATAGCTGAAATCCAGGGCTATTTTTTGATACCTAAGCGCACATTGTAGCATAAACCAGTGTCGAGAAAAACTCGTTCAAAGCTCGACTACGCAACACTCCGCACCGTCATTATGGGGGTGTGGTACTATTACAGTATTTACGGTATGCATTTAAATCTCTCACCTCTCTTTCCGAATTTGGCCTTAAACAGATACATCTTTTCCTGGCTGATGAGCAATCACACGGATAAGGAGTATCAAGATATCGAACAAGGAATTTCTCAAAAGATGTACCCGCTGTTTTCTGAATATGCAAAACGACAATCACGTCATTGTTACGCATATTGAACCTAAATGATTTTTTTTTGTTTTAATATTGAATTTTTTGTTACCTATTTGCTGGGTTTTCGACAATTTGTAAATAAGAGACTGGTCCATTCTTGACGGTGAAATTCTGATCAAGCCGTAAGGAGAAAATGTTGTGCTCGGGTGAGTGCCTGAAATGAGATAAACTCAAAAATATTGATGTTTTTTTGACAAAAAAACGGACAGAATCATTCTCTAATGTTTTTTTTTTTATTCATTTATTTAAATAAGCACAACCTTATCGCTCTTGGTTATCTTTGAAAAGAAGATTGAAAAGTTACTTTCAAGTCACTCAAGTCAGTCTCTTTTATGGCTCAATCTTCAAACAAACTTTTTTGATATTACCAAATTACTTTTTCCTCAACCTAATATAAAGATTAAGTGCTTATATTTATAGTTAAACTTGCCAGAAAAGTAGTATTTCTATTCTTGGCTACTTCCAGTCAAATTTCTTTGCGCAGTAACTTTCTTTTAAGTGATTGAATCTTTATAATTTAAATATCATTTTGTAGATCTCAAAAAGTGCTACAAAACAACACCAAAATCATAAAGATTGGCCCACTCAGAAGAAAGTTATGGCGAGTTGTGCGAACGACCCAGTTGCGCAAATGGCCCTGTGGCGCAAAAAAAGTTGCGAAAACTAGCCTACCCCTCAATCTTCAAACAAACTTCTTTGGTAATCTATATTTGTGTTATTGTTATGATTGATTTTATATTTTTATCGTGTTCCCGTATTTGAAAACCTTAGAGAAAGTATGGGAGCTGAAGCTTGAGTATTGGATCTCTCTCTTCATCTTCATCTTCATCTTCAAAGTCGAATATCTCAGCGAGTATTCAACAAAATCCTTTGAATTTCTTTTTATCTGCTAGCCAAAACATTTTTATTAAAGATCTTCTTTACAAGTTTTTTTTCAAATATACAAAACAGCTTCCCAGAATACCGTAATCAAAATTCGCTTTAGATCAAAAAAATTATGGCTTTTCATATATGGCTTTAACTTGAAAATTTACAAGGAACATTAAAAAGTTATTAAAGTAAAAGTTTTAGCTTATTTAAAGAGCTTTTCAATAAGCTATTTACCAAGTCTTTACATCATCTAGAATTCGAGATCCAACTCTTCTTCTTCGCTCGATTTTTTAAAGGTTATTAAATGGTGTAGAAAAGATTTCCTACTAAATAGAAATCACTTTTTTTTAAGGTTTTCAAATGGTGGAACACGTTAAAAATATAAATATTGAACTATAAAATCATAAAATGATAAGAAAAACACAGGTTACCAAAAAAGTTTTTATGGAGATTTGTATGGAGGGTTGATTGATAAAAGAAATTTCTCTTTAAGTATATTTGCTTTCCAAAATCTTACTTTGACGTGATTTGATTATTTGCTGTTTCTTTTGTCTCCGAATAGGCCAAGAAGAAATAAATTAATGGTGGAAAACAGAAAAGAAATAGACAAATTCTTCGTAAACCCATCACTCGAATCGGGAAGTCATTTGAATGAAGAGATCGGTCACTAGGACATCTGAAATTTGAAATAACAAAATTGTAAAAGAATTTTGAAAAGAAAAATGAAATAAATAAAAGAAAACTGGAGGTTTTTTGTTTTTTAGTTTTTTGAAGTAAAAAGCCAAGGGTATTTGAGAAGGGAAAAGGATTTTTCGGCTACAAACTACAAGGATTCGATTGCCCGTTTCTTTTCAAATCATGGGATTCAAAAAATCTCCTATCTAATCTGTTCGGATTGATAGATTTTCAAAATTAGATTACCAGAGTTGATCGTAAAATCCGGTCTCTGCTTGCTTTTTTTTTCAATTTGAGAGAAACGGCGCTATTTTATGAGTCTTTTACAGTCATAAAGTCATAAAGGTGAGAATTTTGTTTCGAGTAAAAGGATTGCCGACTGGATATCGGTCTAGATATTCTACTTACTTCCCTACTAATTTAGCTAAAATTTCTCAATAAAAACTAACTGTTTTCTGAATGAAATATAAACGGAAATATAAAAGAAACCCTTTTTTTCAAAATAAAGTCAAATTCGAAGAAGGAAAAATATAATTGTGACAGAGATGCTTTCTTTTGAAAAGTCATTGTGAATTAAAAAAGCACATACCGTATTTTCTCTAATAGTAGTGCACCCCAGCGAGCCGAGTTGATGACTATTTTACGGTTTCCAACCTTTTGCAGAAGCTCAACACTTGAATCCCCCACTAGATCTCAACGTCAGCTACATTTTCCGATCCCACATCGATCGGTTCTGATAAGCGATTCTCGAGATTTCAAGCAATCTAGGCGACGCTCAGGGTGCACTACTATTAGAGAGAATACGGGATTCGGCGATCACTGGACTCAACTAAAACTATTGTAATCTAGAAATTAAATGCCTGAGTATCACCTCACAGATGTTACCGTAATCTGCCAAAGCTGCTTGTTCTATTCTCTTTCTTTCAAATAGTAGTGCACCCTCCCCCCTCCTCTGAGCCGAGTTGATGACTATTTTATAGTTTCTAAGTTTTCCTAGAAGCTTAACACTCAAATCCCCCACAAGATCTCATCGTCAGCTACATTTTCCGATCCCACATCGATAGGTTTTGATAAGCGGTTCTCGAGATTTCGAGGAATTTAGGCGACGCTCAGGGTGCACTACTATTAGAGAAAATACAGAATCCGGGATCCGACGATCACTGGATTCGGCTAAAACTATTGTAATCTAGAAATTAAATTCCTGAGAAAGAGGTATCACCTTTCAATTTTCAATTTGTTTTTGCTAAATTTGGTTGGTTATTAACACTTATTTTTGATGTTTATAATGTTTTTTGAATAAAATTGAAAGAAAATTAGTTTATCTATCTGTCAGTATATCCAATTTTGGTAACTTGGAATTTTTCCAAAGTCTCGGTGAAAATTAGAAGCTCCCTTTAAAGGGGGAGGGAAAAAAATTGAGGCCTCGGGGCTTCAATTACAGTAGATTTACGGTAACAACTGATCACTTACCTATATGACATTAAATAACAGTATTCAATGTCAAAAGCTAAGCTATTTAAAGCACCGATAAACGAGCACAAGTCAGAATCATAAAATGAATGAATGAGTGGAAGGGGCAAGGCCTTAAATTGGAATTGAGCACGCAAGGGACACTTTTCCCTTTCATTTCCCTAAGGGAGAGTCGGTCATTTATTTTCGCCTTTTTTGGGGTCCTTATGTCTGAGCATATAGAGAGGAAAACCTAGGGGGAAAAAGAGAAAAAGAGAAAAAGAGACCCAGCTGGCCTCCTGCCTGTCCTTTTTCTCTTTCCTTTCACTCACCAACCATTCTTGTCCCTTTCTTTCTCTTCATCCATTCTTCTTTACCCCATTGCTTTGTGATGATTGAAAGCCTTTTCTATGAGGTCCCTGTCCATTCTGGGAATTTCTCCCATAAAAAGAACAGATGTGTTTGCCATCGATCTTCGTTAGAAGTAACCATATTAACGGATTTGCCTCAAAATCCGATTTGACAGTTCCATTTGAATTGAAATTTTGAAAAAAGAAAGCCCAACCACAGATTTGAACCTTTGTTTGACCGAGATTTTTACTTAAAATCATAGAATTTTTCTCAAAAAAAACAATCCACAACAAAGCAATTCATAAAGCTGAAGCTTACAATTAACTACCGTAATAACTCTAATAGTAGCGCTTCCCTATAATGACGGTCGGAGCATCGCGTAGTCTAACTTTAAACGCGTTTTTCTCAGCACCCGTTTATGCTACAGTGTGCACTTAAAAGACGCATTTTTTGAAAGTACGGGCGCTTTGAAAAAAATGAGTAAAAGTTTTTTTTTGCGACTGTGTATTATCAAAAGACGCTTGGTATCAAAAGATAGCCCTGTATTTCAGCTTTCATTTGATACTTAAGTGCACACTGTAGCATAAACGGGTGGAGAGAAAAATGCGTTTAAAGTTAGACTACGCGATGCTCTATACTATATGACTATATAGTATAGAGCATCGCGTAGTCTAACTTTAAACGCATTTTTCTCTCCACCCGTTTATACGGGGGGGGGGGGCTACTATTAGAAGTATTATGGTATTTACAAAATTTAACCTTGAGCAAAGAAATAAGCTGGATAAACTTGTGAAGTATCATAATGAGATGGGTAATATTGCGATTGGGATTGATAATCATAAAGAGAAGAAATTTGTGATGGATTTGAATAAGAATAATATGGATTTGGTTGAGGTTGACGATTCTGCCAATAGCAAATCTCTGGTGTACAGGGTTGAGTCTCGTATGGAGAGCCTTCACAGAGACCAGGTTGAACGCAGTTTCTTCTGGAAATCATATCATAAATCATACAGAAACAAAAGATTTCAGAAGTAAGTACAATAGTTTAAATGTTGCCAGAGTTGTGAAAAGCCAGAAGCCAGAGCTGGACTTGGGTCTACCAACTTGTCCACCAATATTACAAGGAAAGGCTGAGCCAAATGCTGAGCCAAACTGGCTGAGCCAAATACTGAGCCAAACTGGCTGAGCCAAATGCTACGCGACCTATACCATTCGCAGAATTTGATGCTGATTTCGAATATTTCGTTTTTGCTAAATGAGATCCGCTAAGAGTTTTAAGCGTCTAAAGTTTTGTTAGGAGTCTGTAAATGAAAATTGGGTCTTAACCATCTCCTTGCGCAGTCATACTCGATGCTGTTGTGGCCGAGTGGTAGAGCGTTCGTTTGGAGATCGAGACTTCCAGGTTCGACTTTACTTTTGCTTTTTTTCAGGAAGACTAGGCACGCACAACGTTCTAAAGTCACACTTTTATAAAGTAACAAACAAACTTTTAACAAAACAGACACAAAACAAACGTTTATAACACCTGGCAGAGGAACGGAAAAGCTGAAAGCAAAAACGGAATAGATTCGGAATCAGTATCAAATTTTGCGAATTGTATAGGTTTTTGGCCCAGCCAGTTGACCTACCTTGTTAGTTTACAAGAAAGAAAGCCAAATTTTGCTAAATTTAGACTGGTTCAGCTATCTGACAGCCTCTCACCTCCTCATCCTCGACCCGGAAAGACACGGCTGACTACACAACGACCAATCTGACCACAATGACCAGCCTAAGATTACTTAGTTTAAATACTAACATACTATTTACTTTGATAATTATATAAATTTTGAGTAGCTTGTAGAGTTTGATCTTGATATGGAATTGTCGAGACATATCTCGCAAAGGAACCGCTTGGTTCTTGCTTCTTGAAGAGTCGAGGTTCGATGATCGAGTTCTAAAAAGTCCAGTACAAGTCCAGTACAATTCTAGTACAATTCTAGTACAATTCTAGTACAATTCTAGTACCATTCTAGTACAATTCTAGTACAATTCTAGTACAATTCTAGTACAATTCAAGTACAATTCTAGTACAATTCTAGTACAATTCTAGTACAATTCTAGTATAATTCTAGTATTGCTAATGCTGCTTACTTGATCTGCTGTTGCATCGATTTGTTCCGCAGTGTACCCAGTCTTCTCCAATAACATTTTTTGTTGATCTTTGTCAGTGATCTCCGAATTCTTCTCGTATTCATTGTTTAGCACATATCGTTTCTTTGTGTCAGATAGCTTCTAAGGAAAATTTTCTGGTAGTTTTTGAATACAATATTGCTAAGCTTACCTGTCTATATTTCTTTCTTGGCCAGAAATTTTCTGGGTGAATCGCTTTCGGAGCAATAAAGTCGATTCTTGGCGTTGTCGTTTGACGATTTTCAAGAGTCATTTCCATTGTTTTCTTGGTAGCTAAATCTTTTTATTTTCAATTCCTTTCAATGGAAATCTAACCTTTTCCACATAAAAACTTGCAACTTTGTTTCTGCTTCGTGTAACCAGAACAATGACCGGAGAGGCATTTGCGAGATCGAAGCTAGAAGTTTTGTTGAATAATTTCAGAAAAGTAGCTCTTTTCTGTGAAATCTTATTTGATGCTTTGATTTTGAATATCTCTGATTCTCTTGTCCTTCCTCTAAAGATCTTTTGTGTGATAAAAAGGGGACGAAGCCCACTTTGTATTGCTTTTCTTTGGCTTTGAAACACTGAACCAACGATTGATTCTATTTTATTGGATTTTCTCGCTAGATTAGTGATTGTGCTAGATTTGGAATAAATATCTACCGTAAATACTGTAATAGTACCCCGCCCCCATAATGACGGTGCGGAGTGTTGCGTAGTCGAGCTTTGAACGAGTTTTTCTCGACACTGGTTTATGCTACAATGCTCGCTTAGGTATCAAAAAATAGCTGAAATTCAGGGCTATTTTTTGATACCAAAGACGCATTTTTTGAAAGGACGGGTGCTTTGAAAAAAATGAAATACTAAAAAACTTTTGCGACTACGCGACTGTACGAGGGAGGGTGGGGCACTATTACAGTATTTACGGTAAATAATCATTGCCCCATGACCCTCTCACGCACTGCACACTTCTCATATTCAAGAAAATAAATCTAAAACTTTCACTTGATTCACCTGAAAACCCGTTTTTCCACATGAAATCCCATAGCAAGCCGTCCACAGGCTCCATTCAGACCATTTATACAAAACTGAATCAAAATTGGTTATAAAGCTTAATGGAAAATGATTAAAAATACAATTACAACAACTTACATACAACTACAACTACTTATTTCCTTTTATTTTGATTTATAAGCTTATTTTCTTCGACTCACCTTTTGATTCTCGATCGATTAGACTCACCGCTTGATGGTTGGACCTTAATTCATTTAAGGTTTACCATTTTTCAATTACTAATTTATAATCCTACTGATATTACCTAAAAATTGGTTTCAGTGCCACTGAACTGATCGAATTGTTGAGCTGGATGTTGATTTTGATTGGACATTCATCCTCCAATGATCCAACGATGCTTCCATTGCAGACGAGTGGCTAAAGAAAGAACTGATGACTAAAGAAATGACCGAGAAGTCTTTGAACATTTTATTTGAAAAGCTATTTAGTCAATTCACCGATTCAATTCACCGATTCATCTACAAAAAGCATTCAAATTTTATGAAAATCTTTTGTTTCTGGTTTTTCTGGTTCGAAAATGCAATTTAGGCACTTTGATCTACAGAAACCTATCCTGATGTTAATAGATAAAAGATAGAGCTCAAAAGGTTAGGTATATAGCCGACTTTTCACGATGATCCGTTTCGATTTCTTTGTAGAGTTTTTTTGATCGAATTTTACGAAAAACGAATTTTCGGGCATTTGAATTTACTTGGAAATGGACCGAAATTGTGCTAAAAAGATAGAAAAATGAATAATAAACCTTTTCTATTTGGAGCTTTCAAGAAGGGCTTTTCATTTATAGAAAACATTCAAAAGAACTTTTCATTTATATTGGGTTGGTGAATTGAAAACTGCGGGCTATTGTCGTATGTGACAGTTTGAGCACTAAATAGATTTATAAAATATCGTAAGACTTATCAGAAAACCTAATAATTTCAACTAATAGATCATTTTCTATCACTATTTTGTTTAATTTTTCAATTTATTTTGAATCTTTTCATATTTGTCTCAGAGCTCGGAAATGGATATCAATGTTTGTCCAAAAGGACATTAGCCAAACAAATAAGATCTAGAGATAAGTACTCTAGAGAAGATGAGCTAAAATGAGTCTTTGAATATTTTATAAATCTAATTATTAGGTTGGTGAATTGAAAACTGCGGGGCTTTGAACTAAAATTTATTCAACATATTGGGTTGGGGAGAATGAGTCGGCGCCGAAAATGAAAAAAATGTCTAAAACTTCAATTCGACTTCGTCAAATAATATGCGTTTGATACTCATAGAATGGTTAACTAATTCTCTACAAAATCACATTTAAAAGAAAATTCAAACAGCGCCTCCGCTCAAGAAAAAGCCATTTTTTCACAAAAACTACAAACTGTGATCTAGAAAAAACCATTGGTGGGATCTTCCTGCAAATTTGGCAACTTAAGTAATTGAATGTGCTCTATCTTTTTTATATAAACACCAAAGAAGGTTTATGCGAAAGAAACTGTTCAAATGATGAGTCGGACTCTTTGCCATTTTAACCAGCTGCGTTTGCAAGTTCATAAACTCCACGAAAGAAAAGCTTTGTGGAATCTCTCAAAAGTCATTTTGTAGAGAAATAGTGGATCCTTTTGATGAAACCAAACGTATGTTTAAAGAAGGCTTTATGTGTGCAAAAAGTCCCTTTAAAGTTTGGCGCCGACTCATTCTCCGCAACCCAATAAAACCATGAATTCATTCCAAATAATTTCCATTATTATTGACGACTTCTGCCCATTTTACAGGCAATTTGCGGATTCCTCTTTCGTAGTAGGATTTTGGTTTTGAATCGAAAAACTTTCAAAGCCAATTTTTGACTGCTTCTTCCGAATCGAAGTGTTCTCCCGCAAGCTCATTACTCATGATCCAGAATAAATAGTAATCAAAAGGGGAGAGGTCCGGACTGTATGGGGAATGCGCCAAAAGTTCCCAAACAAGGCTATTTATTTTAGAGCGAATCAGTTTTGCAATATGAGGGCGCACGTTGTCGTGGATGCGAACGATCTTTGACTTGGAGGGCCTAATCTTCTTCAGGGATTCATTCACCTTTCCCAACAGTCCACTGTATTTGATTGCATTAACGGTCGTCTTACTATCCAGCAATTCCCAGTACAAGTGTGTGAGACAAGTGTGAGACTCAAAAATGGAGGACTGGAGATGTCCCAGTTTGAGCACTTTCTTCAAAAGAAACCCATTTTGGTGTCAATAGAAAAGTTGTAGAGAATCAAAAATGAGGCTTATAGCCAAATTTCCAAAAAGATACACTTAGTAGTTTCGCTTAAAATGCAAGTTTTGTGAAAATTCGTAAATTTGGTATTTCTTGAAAACCAATTTTTGAATCGTTCTGAAAATTTGGATATAAGCTTAATTTTTGATTCTCTACAACTTTTCCATTGACACTAAAATGGGTTTCTTTTGAAGAAAGTGCTCAAACTGTCACATATGACAATAGCTCGCAGTTTTCAATTCACCAACCCAATATAAATGAAAAGTTCTTTTGAATGTCTTCTATAAATGGAAATTTCTTCCTGAAAGCTTTTTTTTTTGATTATAAACAATCAAATGAAGATGATGAGCTAAAAGTTTTACGTAAATCTATTAGGTCACCAAAAAACAATCTAAAGTAAGTAACCAAAATAAGTTAGAAGCTTTAGAGCAACTGACCACAATGAAACAATGAACCACAATGAAACTGAATGAACCACAATGAACCACAATGAAACTGACCCTACACGATCCTTTCACACAGTACTCCCCATCTCCACATGGTGTTCCATCGGGAAAATTTGTGACAGTTCGAATTTGATCAGAGTCAACAATGTGACACCTAAGCAGCTAATGATAATCAGTTTTTATTATATTACAACCAAATTTTGCATTTAGCTTGTTGATATTGCAACCCGATACCGGAGAGTTGCAGATTCGGCACATTTACATCATCTCTCAACACTTTACAGTACTTTGAAGCGAATTCGGTAATCGACAAGCCATCACATTTCTCAAGATTCTCATTGTACAAATTCATTGCAAGAATGCTAACCTTTTCCTGACATCGAATCCCCTTTGTGTCATCTCCAATACACGAATCTCCGCCATTGTTCGAACTCGGACTATTGCACGAGCGAATACTTCGACTCACACTCAATTGGCCATCGATTTCACAAGTGCTAAATATCTCTAGTTAGTTGTCGATAACGGTTTGTACTCTTTACACGCACCTGCAACCAGTCGAACATCCTTTCCGTGGGTTGTCATTCCATTCACTCCATCCACCATCAATTGCATCGACAAGATATCGATGTGGACGACATTTACCACCCATACACCACTAAAGATAAGATTTTGATTGGAAAATTCTGTAATCTGTGCTGTGTGCTCTAATATTTACCATTCTTGGACCACAATAAGATCCCTCCATTGCGGGATGAGCTGTCCGAACGATACCTTCTCCATTTCCACACCAAATCATTTCACAAACATCCTGGAAATTGATTGATTTGAAAGAAATTCGTTCATTGATTTGTTTATTGATTTGTTTATTGATTATTGGTTATTGATTATTGGTTATTGATTATTGTTTATTGATTTCTTTATTGATTTGTTTATTGATTTGTTTATTGATTATTGTTTATTAATTTGTTTATTGATTTCTTTATTGATTTGTTTATTGATTTGTTTATTGGTTTATTTATTGATTTGTCTATTGATTTGTCTATTGATTATTGTTTATTGATTATTGTTTACGTTTACGTTTATTGATTTACTTCCATAATCTGTCCATCTTTCAACTCGTGTTTCCAACATTCTCCATGAAAAATCGAGCATTGTTTATCCAATGTGAACTGCTGTCCAGGATAATCTCTGAAGATTTTCATCAATTGATAAATATTGATATTTCAATATTGATATATAAAGTTACCTAAGAGAAAAAGTGAGTGAATGTGTTTCGCGAGAATTACGAGGATTATCAAGTAGACAATTTGGCGGTCGACCTTTTGTACCCAATTTCTAGATTTCATAAATTTTGCCAAATTAACAGCTTACCGATAGGAAAATGTTGAATTCTTTATTTGAGCAAGAACTCCAATCCGTTTTCCCAGCTCCAATCGATGGGCTCATTATGCAACAACGAAGGTCGCAATCATTGTCCCCGTCATGGTACATACCCAAGCTAAACTTGCGCTTGAACTTGCTAGATATTGAAGATTGTCGAACCTGTGCCCCATTTCATGGGTGACAACGAAAATTGAACCAAAATCGAGTCCTTCGTTCAGTGTACAACTCCTCTGTCCATTACACATTCCTTTCACTGGTGCATAGCCGGCTACTGTTCGAAGGCCGTCTCGATAAAGATCATAACTTGAAATAAAATAGATAAAAAACTCTTGTTTTAATTGTTTCCAGGTCTAAAGCAAGGTTCAAGCCACCAGTAAAGACATCAGTAATCCTCTAGCAGACTCTACAGGACCGCGAGTTATAGCCACACCTTTCTTGGAAAAGTTGCTGACAAACGCCTGACTCATTCCCAAAGTGCCAAATGTTATATATAGAAAATTAAAGCCCTTAATCTTGGCATCATTTATCTATAAAGAACTTCTCAATTGGAATCATATAACTCATTTTACAAGCTCTCGAATGAGCTCAAGTCGATTTCTCTTTGGCGATCTGCCATTGACACACAATATTTTCATCTAAAAATATATTACTTCAATCAAACATGTGGGATTTTCATTTAAAAATATTATTGCAAAGAAAATATAATACTAGAGAAGCTTCTAGAGCAATTCTTATCAAATGGGTATTCGAAAAAGCTTAATTTTCCCTTTTTTGTAGAGTTTCCCGAAATCAACTCTAATTTTGGTTTAAAAGTTTGACAAAAGAGTCTCCTGTTATTTTTATTCCTATTAAATGATATTAAATGTCATTTTCTCTAAATATCAAGATCTTTTTAACAATTTTTTATTAAGAAAAGTATCAAAATAGTAGATTGCCGGACAGACGCTGACTTGAGCTTATTCGAGAGCTTGTAAAATGAGTTATATGATTCCAATTGAGAAGTTCTTTATAGATAAATGATGCCAAGATTAAGGGCTTTAATTTTTGATTTAACACTTGACACTTTGGGAATGTGGCGGGCGTTTAGATGAAAATATTGTGTGTCAATGGCAGATCGCCAAAGAGAAACCGACTTGAGCTCATTCGAGAGCTTGTAAAATGAGTTATATGATTCCAATTGAGAAGTTCTTTCTAGATAAATGATGCCAAGATTAAGGGCTTTAATTTTCTATTTAACACTTGACACTTGGGAATGTGGCAGGCGTTTGTCAGCAACTTTTCCAAGAAAGGTGTAGCCATAATTCGCGGTCCTGTAGGGGCTGCTAGAGAATTACTGATGTCTTTACTGGTGGCTTGAACCTTGCTTTAGACCTGGAATGAGAATGAGAAATGAGGGAATGTGGTAGGCGTTTGCCAGCAGTTTTTCCATCAAACGTACCCAGAGAAAAGCAGTGCATGATCCCAATGTCTGGGATCTCTGTCATCCGGTGGATTGATCAAGTTTTGATAGGTGCAAAAAGCCTCAAGCAACTTATCGACATCACCAACTTGATGAACTCTTTTCGACATGATTGCCTGAAAAGAATTTTTATGCGTGAGAAAACTTTCATTTACCGGCGCTCTCTCCATCACTTCATATCTGACCACTCGAATGTTGATTCGTGGTTGTAATGAGCGCTGATCATATAAGACATCGATCTAAAAGATTTAAGATGATTTTTAGCTTTTCTACTTTTCTTTTTTTTCTTACATTATTTACAGCTGCCATGATGAATCGTTGCATTTCGCGTTTTGCTCGTTGGCCATACAATTTCTGGAAATGTCTCCACATGGCATCATCAGCAAAAACGGCTAACTCAATGGTTAGTTCTTCAATTCTGAAATCTGGTTTTAGATGTCATTTCGACTTTCCCAACTTTGTGACAGCTAGCCTCGAAGCATTTCCACCAAAATGGCACTCTATGTTGAGATCTTCTGGATGCGGATCATCTAATCGATCTGGAAATCGATTTGGACAAACATTTTACAGATATTATGAAAAAGATATTGTAAAGTATTGTAAAATCAGTCGAACAAGTCAACTTTTTTGTTGTATTTTTTAAAGTTTCTTTAGAAAAACTGTATCAAAAGTAATAGGAAAAAGGATTAAAAGAGAAGAGATTAAAAGAAATGGGTCAAATGCCTCCCCGGTCATTGTTCAGGTTACACAAAGCAGAAACGAAGTTGCAAATTTTTATGTGGAAAAGGTTAGATTTCCATTGAAAGGAATTGAAAATGAAAGATTTAGCTACCAAGAAAACAATGGAAATGATTCTTGAAAATCATCAAACGACAACTCCAAGAATCGACTTTATTGCTCCAAAAGCGATTCACCGAGAAATTTCTGGTCAAGAAAGAAATAAAGACAGGTAATCTAGCAATTGTATTCAAAAAAATACTATAATATTTTCTCTAGAAGCTATCTGAGAAGTCAAAAGAGAAGGCAAAGTTTAGAAGAGTTTAACTTGAGGAAATCTTCTAAAAATCTTCAAATGATAAGACTAAACTTACTAAAAGGGCAAATCTGCTCAAGTTGATGAAGAGAAAGACTCCTTTTCTTATTTATTATTATTACTCTTTTATTTTTATCACGAAACACATGTTTTTAGCCTAGGTTTCTGCACGAAAAACTAACGAAACGTGAAAACAGCCATTTTTTTTGGCTCTGCCGCCCTTTACTAAAATAGCTGTAAAAACTTTTAGAAAAGAGATATCTCAAAATGATTTTTACCAATCGATCCGTCTTGAATTCAGCTTTAGAATGAACTATAAAACGTCAAAATTGGACAAATTAAAAATTTAAGGTACTCTCCCAAAAAATAGGAAAGGACTTTTCCACTAACCCAATATAATCTTTTCTTTAGAAACTATCTGAGAAGTCAAAAGAGAAGGCAAAGTTTAGAAGAGTTTAACTTGAGGAAATCTTCTAAAAATGTTCAAATGATAAGACTAAACTTACTAAAAGGGCAAATCTGCTCAAGTTGATGAAGAGAAAGACTCCTTTTCTTATTTATTATTATTTTTTTTTAAATTTTTGACGCTGATCACGAAACACATGTTTTTAGCCTAGGTTTCTGCACAAAAAACTAACGGCGAAGAAAGAAATATAGACAAGTAATCTAGCAATTGTATTCAAAAACTACTATAATATTTTCCCTAGAAGCTACCTGAGAAGTCAAAAGAGAAGGCAAAGCTTAGAAGAGTTTAACTTGAGGAAATCTTCTAAAAATGTTCAAATGATAAGACTAAACTTACTGAAAGGGCAAATCTGCTCAAGTTGATGAAGAGAAAGACTCCTTTTCTGAATGACATGCATCCCTTTTTTCCCCTTTGGAATTGGATGAATGAGGAAATGAGAGCCATCCGGTGTTGTGATTAAACCACGCTTAAACACAAATATTAATATTTGAATATCAGCCTAAAACTCACAATATCATTCTCACAGCCAACAATTGCGATCTTTGTTTCATTATTTCTCAACGAATTTCCCCGAAAAAAGCATTCTCTATCATCGAAAATTTCGTTTACAGTGTAATTCTCTTGATGTGTTATGAATTGAAAGTCTAAATTTTTAAATTTAAAACATTAAAACAAAGATCTTAAAGGTTTTACCTTCAGAAAGTAATGTGTCTCCATGATTTCTCAGCAGAAATCTTTCCGTTTGATCGTTTAAATTAAATTGTAAAATGTCGTTTCCATTTAAAAGCGATCGTTTAACGTTTTCAATTGTGTAATCGGGAACTAGAAGAAAGATTTTTGGTTTTAGATTTTAGATTTGATCATTCAAGACCATTTAAAGTTTTACCTTCAGAAAGTAATGTATCACCATGATTTCTATTAAACTCAAATTGATTTAGATTAAACTCAAATTGATATCTATTAAAACTCAAATTGATATCTATTAAAACTCAAATTGATTTCTATTAAATTGATTTCTATTAAACTCAAATTGATTTAGATTAAACTCAAATTGATTTCTATTAAACTCAAATTGATTTCTATTAAATCTCAAATTGATTTCTATTAAATTGATTTCTATTAAACTCAAATTCTTATTTCCCTTTTGCTATTGCCAAAGTTTTGATAAACTTTAAAACAAACCAGCTTTTTTGCTTCTTGTCCCAAAAATGTGTCTCAATTCGCGTTCATCGAGTGTCTCGTGAAAGCCGAGAACAAAATGAATTGTCATGGTGAGACATAAAAAGAAAAAGAGCATTTCAAGTCATTTCTGAAATTGATCTTTAAATTTAAAAGATTTTGGTGTAAAAACGATTGTTTAGAAGAAAGTTCATAGTAATTTAAAGCACTTTAATAAGTAATTAAATCAAGGAAAGCTTTAAATTCAAAATGAGTCATAGATCAGCCTTTCAAAAGCATTTCAAGTCATTTCTGGAATTCATTTTTAAATTTAAAGCATTTTGGCGTAAAAAGTTTCACTAAAGTTAATAGTAAAATAAAGTAAAATAAATTTACAAGAAAGTTAATAGCAAATTAAAGCACTTTAATAAGTAATTAAATCAACTAAAGCTTTAAATTCAAAATGAGTCATAGATCTAAAGCTTGTCAAATAAAGAAGAATTGCTAACGAATCGTCTCTCCTATAATTGATGATTAGTGGAAAACAACCAGATCTGAAAAAGAGGAAAGCTCTTTGGAACGATAAAAAACATTGGAAGCATTAAAGAAATTAAGAAATATTGATGAAAGATATTAAAATTAAGAGAAGAATAGATCTGTTAAAAGTTCTTTGAAAAGAAGAGCTTAAAAGAAGAAGAGTTTTAGCCAGTTATATAAATACTTCATTTAGAAAGAAGTGCGAAAACGACATGAAATATGTACCAGATAAAAGATGACAAAGTGACTTAAAATGCAACGAAGTAGCCCTTTTAAAATCAGACACGGTGGAGATCAAGCGCAACTTGTCGGGAAGGGCATTCTAAACTTTAATCACACGATTTACAAAAAAAGCTCTAGAGGATTTAGAGAAAGCAGATTCGGATAAAAGATAAAAGAGCCACGCCTAGTCGCCAAAAGCCTCGAGCTTTAGTCGAAAAAGATTTTTAAAAAGAGGGTTAGATTGCATACACAAAATATAGCGTACTATGATCTAATTAAAGTTTTTTTTTCTTTTGATTTAGTTTTAAGTTTAAGAAATTTGCAATAGCTATTCAATAGGATTTTTTCTTTTTCTTTTCCTCTTTTCAACTGATGAAAATTGAAAGCTCTTTTAGTGAAATCATATTCATGGCAAATCATTTCTCAATTCCAATATTTTTCCATTAAATTCTTTGTCCAATAAAATGCTTTTGAATATTGAAATATTACCGTAAATACTGTAATTGGACCCCATGGGGTACTATTTTTTCCCTCCCCCTCTAGGGTGGGGTACTATTAGAGGGTGGGGCACTATTAGAGGGTGGGTTACTATTTTACACCACTATTCAAGTTACCAAATCAGGATACATTCAAATAATTTGTTCAAAAGCAAACTTTTTCTTTAGTTTTTATTGGTTTTAACCATTTGAAAATTTAACTGCAAAACGAAACAAAAACAACTAACAAGCGAAATCAATAGAAACATCCGAATCAATGAATTCATCATTTTTTTTATCATCAATTCCTCGATGTCCTTGAAATCCCGTCGATGCGAGCGGCTCCAAGAGGTCCTCGATTTCTGTCTCTGTCCGAGCATTTCTCATCGTGTGCAAGTACAATAGAGTAAAGATAATAATTAAAGATAAGTCCATCGAACGAGCGTTACAAGTATTCCGCCGTGATCTCATCATCGAGGCACTTGCTTTTCTTCTCTTTCCAACAGAGCAATAACTTCGATTGGAACTTTGTCTCGATTTTTTTGTTCATCGTTTTCCGAAGCACCACGACAAAAGGGCGCAACTTTTTTTCCATTGAAACAAGCAGTGAGCATCACGAATATATTCGTCTTGTCGTAGCCGCGGGTGAGAACACCAACTTCTTTGGCGCCAACCGCTTCGATGGACTTGCTCGTCAAAGCATCCAGCCAAACCGCCATCTCATCGCAAGCAACAATGTGCTTGTAATCGCCTTCTTTGATTGTCTTGTTCAGCCTCAGAATGTGCTCGACGATGGCCTTCTCAAATTCGCTCGGCAGCTTTTTGAGAAGTTGTTGTTGGTGCCCTCAAAGAAAGTTGGGGGCGCCTCAAGAACGACTCCATCCAGCCATGGCTTCTTTTGAAAGAAATTTCAGCTTTTTCGAATCGATTAGCTGCTTCATTCCAGATAATCCGGCATGTCACTCGTTTCTTCTCGGCTCGACGATCCCGTATCCATTCAGCCAAGCCGATATCAATCCCCTTCGAGTTCAAGTGGCTTCTAAATGGTTCAAGTCTTCTAAGTGGGCCAATCTTTTATGATTTTGGTGTTACTTTTTTGCACTTGTTGAGATCTACAATCATAAAGATTGGCCCACTTAGAAGAAAGTTCTGGCGAGCTGCGCAAAAAATTTGGCGCAAAGTAGCCACCGCAAATTTAAAAACAACAAATTTATGGGATAAAATTAAAAATACAAACGATTTCTGAAAATACATGAAAATTTTCCGTTTTAAAAGCGTTATTTGTAATTACGCGTTAGGTGGGGGTGGGGTACTATTAGAGGGGTGGGGCACTATTAGAGGGGTGGGGTATTATTTTTTCCCTTCCCCTCTAGGGTGGGGTACTATTAGAGGGGGGGGGGTACTATTAGAGGGGTGGGGTCCAATTACAGTATTTACGGTAAATATAAAGATTCTCTCCTTTGAAATATATATAAATACTTTATTCAGAAAGAAATAAAGTGCGAAAACGACATGAAAAATGTACCAGATAAAAGATGACAAAGTGACTTAAAATGCAACCAGTAGCCCTTTTAAAATCAGACACGGTGGAGATCAAGCGCAACTTGTCGGGAAGGGCATTCTAAACTTCTAAACTGTAAATCACACGATTTACAAAAAAAATCTCTAGAGGATTTAGAGAAAGCAGATTCGGGATGCAAGATAAAAGAGCCACGCCTAGTCGCCAAAAGTTACAATATGTTAAGCTTTAAATGAAATTTATACTCAATTTTCTGAATTCATAGGCAATTCTATAGAAAACAGTTAACTTTAAGGTTTATAACTGATAAACTAATCGTTTGATTCTTTTAAAACAAACAAAAAATTGATTAAATCACTTAAAAACAAACACTTTTGCCATTGATTTCTCATTTCAATCCTGAGAAAAAAAGAGAAAGTGAAACCGAAAGGCGTTTCGATTTCATTCATTCAAATTAAGGCAAAAGAAATATAGAATTTAATGCTTTGTGAGAGGTTTCCACTTCATGTGAAAAAGAGACTGAAGTGGGAGAAGAAAAGGAAAAGAGAGAGAGAGAAGAAAAGGAAAAGAGAAGGAAAGGAAAAGAGAAGGAAAGGAAAAGAGAAGAAAAGAGAAGAGAAGCAAATCGAACTGTTCAACTAACAAACAAGAAAAGCAAGAAAATGACACCTTCAATTGAGGATTGAATGAATGAGTTGAAAATGAAAGAAAAAAGAAAAAAAAAAGAAATGAAAGAAAAGTGGATCTAGATTGGAAAGTCAGAGATCGTCAAAAACAAGGTAAAGCAGTCAAGAAAAGACAAAATTGGGAAAATTATTGAATTCTCGATCTTTCTAGATTGTTAAATTCTCCTGATGTGAAAAGATTTGCCAAGTGTTTTCAAAATAAAATGTCGAAAGATAATCAAACTCGATTTTAATTACCAAAAAAAGAGTCGATTTTCGCCGATTTTCAATCACTTTTTTCTAAGCACTGGTTAATGCTAGAAATAAGTTTTATATCGCAAAATCTCACCCATTCTCTCTACTTTAATTTGATACCCAAGCGAACAAAAACAAACGTAGTGGAGTTGAGATATGAGTGTTTATTTGAGAGTCCTATCTCTGACTACGCGACGCTCCGATAGCGGCTCTTCTATGAGTGTTTTAAGGTGAATATCAATGTTAAAAAATTGGGCTTTTTCAGTATATGTTTATGTCAAAAGTAACTCGTAATTTCTTATCAAAAATTAGAACAAAAAAAGTATTAGGGTCAGAAGATTCTTGTTACTCAAAATTTGAGCAAAATTTGAGCAATTGGAGCAATTGGAGTAAGTTTAATGGCTAAAATTAATTGACATTGTCCTTCTTTTAATGAAAAATCTCATAATCAAAAGCTAAAACCATTGAAAAACCTCAAAATTAAAGCGTGCCATTGTTGTCATTGGTTTCATTCCAATCCTTTCTTTTCAATCGACAGATCTGGTGGTTCGAGGTGACGGCGGTGGCTATTTGAGGATAATATTTCACACAAAGAAGATAGCTATCGGATATGAAAAAGAAAAGAAAAGAAGAGAAAAGAAAAAGAACACATGCTTTTTTTGTGCGGATGAACACCCGGAATGGGATATGGAATGGATCGGACTGTTTCCCCTTCTTCATTACCCGGCACTCCCAATTCTCTTCCAATTTTTTGCCGATTTATATATCCGGTCGAATTTATCTCTCGACAACACTGGGAATTCGAAATTGAACATAAGATTTTAGATGTGAAACAAGAAATTTAACTCTTTAGAGATAAGCAATGAATGATCTTTGCTGTCGGACTTGATATTTTCTCTAATAGTAGTGCACCCCGGTGAGCCGCGTTGATGGCTATTTTACAGTTTCTAAGTTTTCGCAGAAGCTCAACACTCAAATCCCCCACAAGATCTCATCGTCAGCTACATTTTCCGACCTCTATCGATAGGTTCTGATAAGTGGTTCTCGAGATTTCGAGGAATTTAGGCAAAGTTCAGGGTGCACTACTATTAGAAAGAATACGGGATTCGGCGATCACTGGATTCAGCTAAAACTATTGTAATCTAGAAATTAAATGCCTGAGAAAGAGGTATCACCTCACAGACGTTACCGTAAATCTGCCAAAACTGCTTGCTCTATTCTTTTTCTCTCTAATAGTAGTGCACCCCAGAGAGCCGAGTTGGTAACTATTTTACAGTTTCTAAGTTTTCGCAGAAGCTCAACACTCAAATCCCCCACAAGATCTCATCGTCAGCTACATTTTCCGATCCCACATCGATAGCTTCTGATAAGCGGTTCTCGAGATTTCGAGGAATTTAGGCGACGCTCATGGTGCACTACTATTAGAGTAAATACGATATCAATTTTATTTACAAACATTCCCTCTTGCAATGTTTTGGTACTTTCATACACCAAAAACAAATGGATTATGAAATATACTGATGTGTGCATGATAGAATATACCGCAATTTGCATATAGAATTTGCATATAGAACATCCACTCACTTTACATTTATCCAATCACATAAAAGATTCTGAATTCGCCCGATTTTTCTTATTCTTTCCATCATCTATTCCATTGTATTGTCATCATCCATCATCAAAATGTTTCCTTTTCTCTTCATTAACTTTTTCTTCTTCTCCTTCTCAACGATCTCCATAATGGTTTTCTTCATTTTCATCAGAATTTTTACGCAACAGTTTCTGCTCTCAAATGTCTGATGAAGGTGAGTGATTGTTTGTGATATAATGTTGCTTCTAGAGTTTACTTGCAACTATTGGGTTGGTGAATTGAAAACTGCGGGGCTTTGAACTAAAATTTATTGAACATAAAACCATAAATTCATTCCAAATGATTTTCATTATTATTGACGACTTCTGCCCATTTTACAGGCAATTTGCGGATTCCTCTTTCTGCGTAGGATTTTGGTTTTGAATCGAAAAACTTTCAAAGCCAATTTTTGACTGCTTCTTCCGAATCGAAGTGTTCTCCCGCAAGCTCATTACTCATGATCCGGAATAAATAGTAATCAAAAGAGGTCCGGACTGTATGGGGAATGCGCCAAAAGTTCCCAAACAAGGCTATTTATTTTAGAGCGAATCAGTTTTGCAATATGAGGGCGCACGTTGTCGTGGATGCGAACGATCTTTGACTTGCGAAAACTGCGGGACTTTGAACTAAAATTTATTGAACATAAAACCATGAATTCATTCGAAATAATTTCCATTATTATTGACGACTTCTGCCCATTTTACAGGCAATTTGCCTCATTTTACAGGCAATGAGAAGAAATCAATTGCACTCATCGGTTTTCGAGTATTTTCGATTGTAGGGGCTCAAGCCTAAGCACTTCCCTCATTTCAGTAGAAGAGATAAATAAGTGCAACTCTGGTAATGTAATGAGATCTTTAAGTCTTTCTTTAACTCAGCTATATTCGATCTTTTTTCAGATCGTCTGATCGTCCCACCCCGACTCAACTCGATCGATCTCTTTCTCTCACAAACTTTTTTTCTGTTTTACTTGCGAAAAGCTATGCTTATTCTTTTATTACTTTCAAAATAAACAATAGAATATTGTTTCTTGTTCAAAAATGCATTTAAAAAGATATTTTCTTCGGAAAGTCCAAATTGAGGAGTGAAAATTTCGACAAACACCTTTTTTTTCTTGCTAGTATTGTAGATTTTTATGAATTCCATTGACTTTTGCTAAAAAAGCTTTATTATTTCCTATTCAGAATGAATTCCTATTTCAAAGCTATAAATTGAAAAATGATTGTCTCTGTAGAAACCCGAGCAATTGCGTCAACTAGACAAATTTGACAGCGAAATAGACAAAAATCTCAATTAAATACAGTCAAAATTCGATAAAATTAATTTGAAATTCTAAAATGTGCCCAATATTTCAGTTGCCGCAGCCAAATGCAATCAGTGGCTGTCCAGGGCAGCTACGCAGAAAATTTGAGGCACGTTTTAAGGTTCTTTATATCGAATTTCGACTGTAATATGGCAAAATCACAACCAAATTTTGAAAATTTTCAATAAATTTACATTTCTCTTCGTTTAAATAAGCTTCAAATGGTTTTGACCAAAGAAAAGCGAGTTCGCGCGTTTTGGGCTCTTTGGTGGAGTGGGCAGATCGTGATCGGAGTGCTCGTCCACGCTTGAGAGACTCGTCTAGAAATCAGCGATTAAGTCTAGAAGCTTAGCTTAGAATCATTTTATCTGAATATCTGAATACCCAGAGACTTTTTGCAGAGTTTGCAGTAAAGCCAAGCCAGGCCAAGAACTGGGGAAAGGTCAGGGAAAGTCCAGAGAAATGCACGGCCTCAGGTGAGCTTTTGTTTGGACATTTAGTGCACTTTATAGAATCGGATATGAGAGATCCGAATCTGAAATCAAAATCTGTCAAATGAATTTCCAGGTGTGTAAAACTAATGAAAAATTTGGCGCTAAACGGATTCTTTCCTGCTCTAAATTATGCTTTAAAGGGCTCTTTTCCAGCCAATGACAACTACGTTGGTGGTCTAGTGGACAACGCATTAGACTGCCGCCCACAGGGTCAGGGTTCGATCCCCTGATGCGGCTTTTTGTTTTTCTTTTGGAGCACTTTGCAGCTTTTTTACTCTATTTTTAAACAAACCTTGTCTTTGCAAGGTTTATCAAGATTCTCGAGACTCCCTCGTCGACTCCCAACCGGTGTCGCTTGTGCACTCCTCTCAAACAGTGCCGCTTTCGCCTCCTTTTCGACCACAAAGATGTTTTTTCTGTCCTCGAATTCACCAATTCTAAATATCCCATTAACATTCTCATTTTCCCCCAGTTTACCTGTCATAGATAATCCCATCAATTGCTAAAGTTTTCTTGAAGTAATCCTGAGTCGATTTCTCGTTGTTGTCGTCACCCCAAACGAACGTGATCAACTTGAATTTTTTTGCCAAATCAAATGGTTCTCGGTTCTTAAAGAAATATTTGTTAATAGTATTTTATAAAATTCAGAACCTTTAACAATTCCTCCGAATGAAAATTGATTCCCAAAAGCTTTGACCCAGCCGCGAAATTTGCTGCTAACATGCTGCAATCGCATCTGAAAATAAATGCACTGCTATTTGATTATTTTTTTATTAGATAAATAGATAATTAGATAAATGAGCTTTTCTTTTCTTGTTGTTAACTTTCATTGCAATTAACCTCATATCCTCAAACGAAACATATCGAGTCGTGGAGCCCAACACCAAATAGAGAACCGGATATTTGTGTTGCTTGATACTGATTCTAAAATTGTTTTTTTTAAACATTTTATTTGTTTCTTATAGGTTATACATCAATTGGGAAGATAAATTTGTATTACATTAATTTATGACATCAATTTACAGATCAAATTTATTATATTAATATTATAATATGCATATTTATAGTAAAAACTCATCTTTACTTTACTATTGTCAGCTCCGAGCCAAACCGATATTTTAGTTACTATTGCTATTATTGAATGATTTGTCTATTCTTATACAAATGTGTTCTCCCCTGTGCTTATCCATTTTATTGCCGAGAAGGGGATTGCCTAGGATTCCTTGGGATTGCCTAGGATTCCTTGGGATTGCCTAGGATTCCTTGGGATTGCCTAGGATTCCTTGGGATTGCCTAGGATTCCTTGGGATTGCCTAGGATTCCTTGGGATTGCCTAGGATTCCTTGGGATTGCCTAGGATTCCTTGGGATTGCCTAGGAGGACAAGTGAGACTCTCATTTGGAGTCCCCCCTTCCCCTTACACTTATTTGTAATCTATTCGTCTTATTATACTACTGTAAATAAAGATACATATCTTCCGGGTCTATGCAACTGCAGTACAGGTCGGTCATTTCACAGGGACTCCCCTCTAATACGTTGGAAGAGTTGAGTTGGGTTGTCGGGGTGTTAGAGATGGCGGGATATCAAAAGGGATCCACTCTTTTTAACTTAACCCAAATTCTAGTCCACATCCGTTTACACCTAGGAACGTATACTATTAATATGCATAATATTAAGATTTAAAAAGATTTTCATCCAAATTTATGATACTTTCTCAGTGGAGTAGCGTTTTTTCGGTTTTAATTCTAGATTTTCACTCACAATGTACAAATATCTGGATCGAACGAGCTGAAAACGATTCTCCGATCACTCGCATTTGCATAAACCTCGTCGAGAATTCGATCGATGAAAAGATTTCGCTCGAAATAGTTCGCACACTCGTGCAAACCGTCCTAAATTGGAAATTCGAGTTCTGAAGATATTTGTTAAGCACTTTAGTGTTATACTTTTAAAAAAACATCTATTTGAACAATGTTAAACTGTAAAACAAGGTTCAACGAATCAATGTTAATAGAATTTTTCCAAAAAAAAGACACTTCTTTATAAGCTTTTCCTAACAAATATCATTTTTTCAACTCACACTTTGCAACATTGGGTATTTGATTTCAATGTTGATTCCAGCTGAGTGATCAACCCGTTGCAAAACATCGGATAACAAGGGAAATGGTTGGCTAAAGAAAAATCTGGCTCTTGCCTAGTTTTTGGGTATTTTGAACGGGTTGGGTATTTGGGTATTTGGGTTGTGTCATTAGAACGGGTCGTCATGCTTTGAAGGCTTATAACTTTGTCCAGAGATAATATTTTTGCTAACCTTTTATATCATTGTATAGAGGACATTTCAGGCTTTCAAATGATACCAAATAGAGCTTGACTGGATTTTTCATTCCCATGCAAACAAGGCGACACAACACCCGAGTTGGATAGGCCTCTTTCGCTCAGAGTTGGCTCTGATTTTCTTGGACTGGATTACCCAGTCAGGCTCTATTTGGTATCATTTGAAAGCCTGAAATGTCCTCTGTACAATAATATAAAAAGTTAGCAAAAATATTATCCCTGGACAAAGTTATAAGCCTTCAAAGCGTGACGACCCGTTCAAAATACCGAGAAACTACGCAAGAGACCAAAATTTCATTTAATATCCATCATTATTTTTGTATCTATCTCCCTGTTAGGTCACCAGAATTGATCAAATTAAAAAAAAAAACTCACTGATCATCTTGATTATCCTCTCCTTCTCTCGGGATCACTCGTAGATTCTCGACCGGTGCCGTGTGATGACTTGTGTGCTCCAAAGACAATAGTTTCAATTGTTTGTATTTCAATTCCTGTATCGAATTTTAAATCAATTCAACAAAAAATCATTTTACCTTTACAGCCAATTCATGATGATTCAAGAAAGCAAGCTCATCCGGATGAGGTTTCTCGTTTTTTCGATGTGCTACCTCGACAAGCACATGGAAATCATGGTAAACGACTGGGAAATGGTCCTAGAATGAATTAGATCTTTCATAAATAAAATGCTCTGCTTAAAATTACCTTTGTCAATTGAACATCGAGTTCGACAAAGTCAGCTCCTCGTTGTGCCGCTTTATTTAACGAGAAGATTGTGTTCTCTCGAGCAGTGGCCATTCTAAGACCAGTTATTGAACGGTTACTTTCTTTTAAACAATCAACAACCTTTGTGCACTGTTTTTTTAAAACCCTAAACATGATGATGAAAATCGTGCTTTGCTTACTTTGAATATGATACTCCTGATCCTCGATGTCCAACTTCAACCATAGTCCTTTTCTTCCAATGATTCCCAAACGATTTCGACATTAAATCTCGATGTTTCGCATCGTTTTTCCAAGCACCAACACGCATGTAGTCAACTAAAATCTTCAGTAATATCTACAAAAAAATATTACTAAACTAAAATCTTCAGTAATATCAAATCCTTAGCTCCTTTTCTTCAATGAAAACCTACCGTAAATCCTGTAATAGTACCCCACCCCCATAATGACGGTGCGGAGTGTTGCGTAGTCGAGCTTTGAACGAGTTTTTCTCGACACTGGTTTATGCTACAATGCGCGCTTAGGTATCAAAAAATAGCTGAAATTCAGGGCTATTTTTTGATACCAAAGACGCTTTTTTTGATGCCAAAGATAATGACGGTGCGGAGTGTTGCATAGTCTAGCTTTGAACGAGTTTTTCTCGACACTAACTTATGCTACAATGCTCGCTTAGGTATCAAAAAATAGCCCTGGATTTCAGCTATTTTTGATACCAAAGACGCATTTTTTGAAAGTACGGGCGCTTTGAAAAAAATGAAATACTAAAAAACGACTACGCGACTGCGACTTGCGACTACGCGACTGTACGAGGGAGGGTGGGGTACTATTACAGTATTTACGGTAGCAACAACTATAGAAATGTAAGAACATCACTAAGTTACTAGTTAATCGTAAAAATTTCTCAACTCACTATTTATTTGTCCAATTGGTTGTTGATGTTTATTAATAATTGCGTATTTTGCTTTCCCCCATGTGTCGGAGAGACCAGCCGGTAGAGCCCAAGCAACACCAACACGTTGAGTCCCATTCTCTTCATATAACTCAATGCAAAAAGCCTAGAAATTTGATTTTTTGATATAATCTATTGGGTTGGTGAATTGAAAACTGCCGGATATTCTTTTGGACAATGTTTGTCCAAAAGGACATTATCCAAACAAACAAGATAAGTACTCTAGAGAAGATGAGCTAAAATTAGTCTTTGGATATTTTATAAATCTAATTATAAATGAAAAGTTCTTTTGAATGTTTTCTATTGGGTTGGTGAATTGAAAACTGCGAGCTATTGTCATATGTGACAGTTTGAGCACTTTATTCAAAAGAAACCCATTTTGGTGTCAATGGAAAAGTTGTAGAGAATCAAAAATGAAGCTTATACCCAAATTTTCAGAACGATTCAAAAACTGGTTTTCAAGAAATGCGAAATTGACGAATTTTCACAAAACTTGTATTTTAAGCGAAACTACTAAGTGTATCTTTTTGAAAATTTAGCTATAAGCCTAATTTTTGATTCTCTACAACTTTTCCATTGACACCAAAATGGGTTTCTTTTGAAGAAAGTGCTCAAACTGGAACATTGAGACATCTCCAGTCCTCGATTTTTGAGTCTCACATTTGTCTCACACACAAACCAAAATGCTACTACGAAAGAGGAATCCGCAAATTGCCTGTAAAATGAGCAGAAGTCGTCAATAATAATGGAAATTATTTCGAATGAATTCATGGTTTTATGTTCAATAAATTTTAGTTCAAAGTCCGGCAGTTTTCAATTCACCAACCCAATAACTTTAAATCGATGATCTATATTTAAAAAGTAATCCTAAACTCACTAGATGATCCAAAGCAACGGATCTTGTCCTGAAAACGAGATAGTCGACGTTGTTCCGAAAAATGGATCCATTTTGGTATTGAGCACCGAAAACTGGATCGGTTCTTGTTAATACCTGAAAGTGAATGTTGAAATGAATATGGACAGCAATATGAATTTAGATTTGAATCAAATTTAAGCTTCATTCACTTACAGACAACTCGGTCTCGGAAAAGCTAGGATTTTGAGGCCGAATCTCGGGGATTTCCATTGTCTCACTCTCATCCGTTCCAGCTCCCTGAAATCTACGTTTTTCAATGAATTCCTAAACTAATACTACTCCACGATACTAACAACACCTCAACCAACTTCTAAACAAAGCGAATGCATTCGCCAAGTTAAACCCTTTGAGGAATATCGTGGCTCATAGGAAATCATCTAATAAAGAATCGAAATCTTGATTCTTCTCTAAAGCCAACCTCTTCAAATCGAACATCGAATGGAACGAGTTTCACTCGATGTACTTTCGATTGTCCCTTTCCAGTGAATAACTCAAGAGCTTTTCCGTGAATCCGAACATAAAACGCGTTCTCTTCCTCATTTGAAAGCCATCCATCACCGATTGTTGAACGTCCATCTAAAGGTTTTTAATCAAGGATTTCCTTAGATAGTAATTGATTTAATGCATTTATTCTTAAAGCCATGCTTTTAAATATTCGTTTGATTCTGTTCTACTCCACTAAAACCTTGCATTTGTTCTTGGAAAATCTCTTGTTCTGAAGATCTTCTGAAGTCTCTTTCTTTCTTTTCTTTCCTTTTGCTTCTTTGGCAAAGATGAAGCCAATAGCTCAGTGGTAAAGCACTTGCCTAGCCAGGAGATCGAGGGTTCAATCCCCCTTCCAACTTTTTTGTCTTTCATTTCTTTACTAACCATAATAGCCTTTGATATAGCTGTTCTATTTAGCAACAATATCGTTCTCGGTCTCAATTGTGCCAAATTTGGTGTCAATAGCTCAGTGCTAGACAGGAGATCGAGGGTTCAATTCCCTTTCCAACCTTTTTGTCTTTCATTTCTTTACCAACCATAATAACCGAAAGCATCCTTTGATATAGCTGTTCCATTTAGTAACAATATCCTTCTCGGTCTCAACTGTGCCTCCCATTTGATCACGATTCTCATTGGGTCTCGACCTGGTAACGCTGGATCCAGCATTGCACCTAAAATCGGTGAAAAATTATATAATCTAGCTTTCAGTCTTTTTCAAATAAAAATCTCATCAAAATATTCACAATTCTTAATTCAATCTTACCAATAAAGTATCGATATTCGATCATTTTCGGCTTCCCGGCGAAAGAGATTCGACCTTTCCAAACTCTGAATAATTTCATATCAAGTTAAGCCTTTGTTTAACTCAAATTCTTTCACTTTAAATTCACTTACCCATCCTCCTCTTGTGTCAGTTGAAAAGCAGCGTGTGGATTCCAATTGCCAAGCTCAGGCACCGAACCGATCAAATACACTTGTTCCCATGCTCTGAAATTGAAAAGTCAAAGCAAAATCACAGAATTGGTGACTTTAGTGAATAGGTTCACGTGAACTACTAAGCTGAGCAGTTCAAAAGGGAATTAGACTTGAACTTTTCAGATTCAAGGTTAAGAAAGTTAACGAAAACTCTGAAATTAAGCCTAATTAAAAGATAGCGTATTATTAAATAGACTGCTTTACTGCTTTACCCAGTTTTCATATATTTAAATATTTTTATATATTTCTTACCTGACTCCCTCAATTGTCACCGTCACCTCTAAATGTGAACCAGTTGCCATTTCCGGCATTTCCCCCAAAATAGGGATGATTTCCACAAAATCCCTTGGTAGATTAGAAAATTTTATCTAAATCTTTAATAGTAAAGGTTAATGAAATCACTTTAAGATAAAAGAAGAAAGTAATGCAGGAAGGGAAATAGATAAAAGGATTGGAGTGTAAACTTCCAAAGAAAAGAGACTAAAGGAAAGGAAATTTGATGAGGAAAAGGAGAGGCCACGTGACAATGGTTGGGAAAAAGAAGAATAGATGAGGAAATGAATGAGAAAACGTCATTGACATTGAGAAAAAGAAAGAAATGAAAAAGATGGACAAATGAAAGATTACTTGATCTGACAGGACAATTACTGGGCAATGCTCGGTGAGAAAGTGGCTGCACAATGCTCAAAGAAAAGGAAAAGAAACTTCTTGGATTTAAAAATAGTTCAAATTACTTATATTTCCTTGATCCTAGAGATGTTGGAATAAAAATTTACCCCCAAGACAGGATAATTTGCGTTTTAAATTATATTAAATCATTTTTTTCATGTCAACCAGATAAGATTTATATATATGTATTTTCTCTAATAGTAGTGCACCCTGAGCGTCCCCTAAATTCCTCGAAATCTCGAGAACCGCTGATCAGAACCTATCGATGTGGGCTCGGAAAATGTAGCTGACGATGAGATCTTGTGGGGGATTTGAGTGTTGAGCTTCTGCAAAAGCTTTGAAACCGTAAAATATCAACTCGGCTTGGTAGGGTGCACTACTATTAGAGAGAAAGAGAATAGAGCAAGCAGTTTTGGCAGTTACGGCAACATCTGTGAGGTGATACCTCTTTCTCAGGCATTTAATTTCTAGATTACAATAGTTTTAGCTGAATCCAGTGATCGCCGAATCCCGTATTCTCTCTAATAGTAGCGCACCCTGAGCGTCGCCTAAATTCCTCGAAATCTCGAGAACCGCTTATCAGAACCTATCGATGTGGGATCGGAAAATGTAGCTGACGATGAGATCTTGTGGGGAATTTGAGTGTTGAGCGTCTGCGAAAACTTAGAAACTGTAAAATAGTCATCAACGCGGCTCACCGGGGTGCACATTACAATAATTTCAGTAATCTATCATTTTATCAGTGAAAAAGGTTAAATAAGATGAGCTAAGATAAAATTCATAGATCATTTAGTGTTCCGAAGTAAATAAACAACTTTCTACTATTGATTAAGACAAAAAAAAATGCACTACTGGATACAAATTTCTCTTATGAAATGCGAGGCCAAAGTGCAGATGAAAAAAAAAATGCGCTAGTGTGAGAAAAAGCGAAGAAAGAAGAAAAGAAAGAAGAAAAGAAAGAAGAAAAGAAAACAAAGAAAAGAAAATGAATGGGTGTGAAAGGATTAGAAAAAGAAGAGAAATCAAATTTTTGAACTAAAGAAGAAATGAAAATCACTTATAAAAAGAAGAGAGTAGACAAAAAAAGTCATTGTAGTTTTGCAGAATTTTGATGGCTGATGGATCAAAAACATTATTCTAGTGCTTTTAAACTGTTTTGTCTATTAAAAAATCGAAAATTAAGATTTCTACTTTGTAGATTGAAAATCAATAAATTTCCCCTTTTCTACAGATATAAATTAAAAGAAATCGTTGAAAAATGCATGTGCTATTTCTTCTTTTTCTTTCTTTCTTTCTTTCTTTCTTTCTTTCTTTCTTTCTTTCTTTTTCTCAAAAAGGATCGGCATTTGGTTTTCATTTTTTTTTTATCGTTTCTCTTTCCCATAAAAGACCAAAAATACTTTTCCGGTGAATTCCGTTTTTGAATGATTGAACGATTTTAGTGAAAAAAATTTCATTTCTCTGTGAGAAAAATGAACGATAACTAATCATTTTTGCAAACAAGAATTAACTGAATCATTAATCGAAAGATAAACATTGAAAAATGAAGCTTGACAAAGACTTTCTGCTGAATCAATAAATTTTCAATTTTCATTGGACACTTTGAGTGGTATTGAGCTTGAAATTTGATCTCTCAGATACGAAAAATAAAGTTCAAAGAATTGGGTATCAATTTTTAAATCTAAAGTGCCCGGAAATATTTTGATTTTGAGGACAATCTGTGCAATGTTGTGAAATAAAAATAAAACGAAAAACACGAGATACGACGAAAATCAATGGCATCTGCACGGAGGAATAGAGTGGAATGGAAAGGGAAAAGAAGAAGGAAAAGAAGAAGGAAAAGGAAAGGGGAAAGGGTGCGACTCGGCTGGGAATTGAGCGGGGAAAGGAGGGGGACGAGCAAAGGGAAATGTGAGAACAGAGTGCACCCAGAGTTCGGGAAATATTATACATATCGATGTGCATGAGGTGTTCCAATGCTGTTATTTTATACTAGACTGTAAAACGAGCTGGAAATTCGAGAACAGATTGATTGGTGAGGAAATGAGAGCTGAAGGCATTACTCAAAGGGGAAAACTCTGTGAATAACTCTTAGGTACATGCATAAGAAATGCGGATTTCAACATTTTCATCAATTTCCAACGATAGAAGCCTGATATCGATGAATGTTATAAACTGTTTGAAAGTTGTAAATCTCTTCTACAAAATAGGCTAAAACGTGTTTGAATTGACCGAACGATTGAAGAAATTTCGAGGGTGAAATGCGAGTGACCAAAAAAGGAATCGAGTCACTTTAGGAACAAGTTTAGTGTCTTAGGTCAAACAACTAGAGAAACTAGCTTTTCAAGGTAATTAGCTTTGGGTAACAACTAGGTTTTCAGATCAATGATCTTAAGTCAAACAACTAGGGCAATTATTAAGTAAATGCATAAGAAATGCGGTTTTCAACCCTTTCATAAATTTCCAACGATAGAAAGCTGATATCGATGAATGTTATAAACTGTTTGAAAGTTGTAAATCTCTTCTACAAAATAGGCTAAAACGTGTTTGAATTGACCGAACGATTGAAGAAATTTCGAGGACGAAATGCGAGTGACCAAAAAAGGAATCGAGTCACTTTAGGGACAAGTTTAGTATGGTCAAAATAGAGTTAGCTTCCCAAAATTGAAGGATTTAAAAAAAAGGATAACTATAAATCAAATGATTAAAAAAGTCTAACGGAAATGCATTTACAGAAATTTAGATAGAGCGTAAGTTCAAAATCGTGCCCAATCGTAAGAAAAGAATGAAGCGCTCGTTTTTTATGCAAGCGTTTTGTATCTAACCATCTAGTATTGTATCTAATCATCTATTAGGTACATGAATAAGAAATGCGGAAGAAATGAAAATTCAACATTTTCATCAATTTCCAACGATAGAAAGCTGATGTTATAAACTCGAATCGATGAACGTTATAAACTATTTGAAAGTTGTAAATCTCCTCTACAAAATAGGCCAAAAAGGTGTTTGAATTGACCAAACGATTGAAGAAATTTCGAAGGCGAAATGCGAGTGACCAAAAAAGGGCTCTTTTTGAAAACCCCACTTTCACAAGAGTTCGCTTTTGACAAAATGAAAGTTGTTTTAAACTAAAAATGAAAATAGAAATCCCTCTTATACTGCCATAGATTTTATCAAGTTCACTTGAAGAAAAGAAAAAGAAATAACACAAAAAAAAAGAGGTTGAAGATCGAGTGCCTTAAAAAAACGAAAGGGATAGAATCAAAAAAAAAATCAAAAGCACTTATAAAATGTTTTTCTTGTTTTTGTTTTTAAATGTTCAATTTAACAGAAATTCATTGAAATGAAGAGAATTTTTTTGAATTCTGATTTAAAAGACAAAGCACAAAGGTTTATAATTCTTGAAATATCAAAAAATTAAAGAAAAATATCTGAACTTGTTTTAGATGCTAAATTCTAGCCAATTCTAGCCAATTCTAGCCAATTCTAGCCAATTCTAGACAATTCTAGACAATTCTAGACAATTCTAGACAATTCTAGACAATTCTAGACAATTCTAGACAATTCTAGACAATTCTAGACAATTCTAGACAATTCTAGACAATTCTAGACAATTCTAGACAATTCTAGCCAATTCTAGCCAATTCTAGCCAATTCTAGACAATTCTAGACAATTCTAGACAATTTTAGACAATTCTAGACAATTCTAGACAATTCTAGACAATTCTAGACAAAACCAGGAAGTTTTCTTTGAAAGGAAAGCTCTTGGGAAAGAGTTTTAAAGAATGTCGAGTCAGTCGACCCTCTTTTCTTCTCCGTTTTTGGTCTTTTTTTTCCTAAAAATGGAAAAGAAAGATATAAAGAAAGATACAAGTCACATGAGTGAAGAAAACGTGACAAAAGAATGATCTGGCTTTTCATCTTTCATTTCGATCATGCATCAGATCATTCTATGCTCATCAATCATTCATAAAAGAGAAACAACCGCTTTTCAAAGATTTAACCAAAAAGAAATCGCTTGATAAAGTCAAAACGATTTTTGTTAATAGCATCCGACAATTGCACAAAGCACAAAAATTCACTTGAACTCAAATTTCTCATAAAAATTCTTTGAGAAACGTTTTCTTTGGGTGCTCTGCTCCGTGATTTGAGAGAAATGAAAGATCTCGATCAATCACTTGATTAATGAAATAAAAATCAACCAACTTGAAAAGATGAAAATTTTATAGATAAGATTGATAAAGAATCTAAATTTTCCAGAATAACTAAAAGAAATTGCAAGTTGAATCAAAATGAAAGTGTTTTTCAGAGTGTTGCTCACTTCTACTCATTTGCTCTAAGATTCTAAGTGAATTGTCATACTTGTTAATAGCTATTAGCATAATTTTGAAGTAAAACGATGGCGGGAAAGAGGAAAAGCAAAATAGAAATTGTTTTGAGTCTAAAAAGGTATCATTTTTGAATTTCATCTGTAATTTTCTTCGATTTGCCCTTTTCTATTCATTTGATTCATTTGGATAAAGAAACGAAAGATAATATGATAGAGAGGTTCTTTCGTTTTAGAAATTCCAGTCACCACTGATAAGTTTGTGCATAACTCTTTTCCAATAAGAACTCCCAGAATTTGGAATCGACACCCCAGAGTTTTGAGAGAATCCAATAGTCTCGAAACCTTTCAATTATCTGTGCTATCTGTCAATAGATGATCTTGATCATGAAACTCTAGTGTACCCTGACGTTATCTGTGCTACCCATTACATGCATTATATCGTGTTGCTTTTTATCAGCCCTTTTCGTGTTTATGTGGATGAATTCATGTGTATTAATCTTAAATCTAGCGCACCTTTTCTCGGTTCATGAATAAAGTATCTATATCTATCTATATATATATAAAATTGAGGCTTTAAATAAAGTTGATGATATAAAGTTAAGGTTAAGCAAAGCAATTTCTATAGATTTGAACTTGTAGAATAGAATTTTATAGAATAATTCTAGGATTTTGAGTGACGGGATAACAGTCATTTTAAAGCTCTTCAAAGTTATTTCTACTACAGATCAGATCATCTACAGATAATTTCTCATTTAAATTATCTGTAGATGATCTTGAAGTGGATTCTTGGATTCTAGTGGATCCTTGACGTTATCTGTGCTACCCATATATTATCGTGTTGCTTTTTATCAGCCCTTTTCGTGTTTATGTGGATGAATTCATGTGTATTAATCTTAAATCTAGCACACCTTTTCTCGGTTCATGAATAAAGTATCTATATATAAAAAAAGTAACAAATCATGGTGAAAACGAAAAAACGATTAATCGCCAACGATTTGTTTGAAAAAAGTGTTTGTAGAGTTGTTTAAAAGTCCAGTCTGTAGTTAAAGCTTTTTTGCTAATAGTTTTTTTAAAGTACAGCTACTTTTTGCCGAGAATACTTCGCTGTATCTTCTTCGAACTTCTGCTAACATTGGCTTAATTTCAAAGAACTTTAATTCTCTTAGAACTTTAGGAGTCTTTGCAAAGATTATCGAAATGTTAAAAATGTTAAAATTTATTTCCAAAAATACCCGTAACCCGGAGATTTTTACGAGCTCAAGCTGCTTATATGCAACAGAGAATCACAATTCAAATTAAGAAGCAATCACAGCACTCTTTTCACATTAATTTCTTCAAATTCATTTAAAAGTTATTCTTTAAAAACGACAACTGTTTTCGCCATCAAATCGTAAATGGCACGATTATGATGGAAAGCGAAAGCGATTGTGGATAGTGGCACAAGGGAATTCACCAAGAGATTCTTGATCGAGGCACGGATCAGAGAACTGGAAGAGTTTAATTAGTACAGAATAGACATGGGGAAAATTCTAAGCCAAACCTAATTCCACCCTCGTTTTCTCAGCCGTCTTTTAGCCGATTGCTCTGAAATTTTGTTGACAAGCAGAGAATGCCAATTTCTATTTGTAGACAAAATTTCAGAACAATTTATCCAAGAGACAGATGAGAAAACGAAGGTGGAATTTTCCCATGTCTAGTACAAAAGTAGAGTTACATTATTTTAGAAAACAATACTTTTTGAGAATTAAACTCTCTTTATTTAAAAGAATCAATGATTTCGATCATATCATGACAAAAATTAGCAAAGTAACCTCTGAAAGCACTGCTAGTTCTGTGAAAATAAGTTTATATAAATATTTTTGATTAGCATTAACAATGATTACTCACTTTTTGAAGGGAACCTTAGAAAACAATACTTTTTGAGAATTAAACTCTCTTTATTTAAAAGAATCAATGATTTTAATCATATCAACACAGAAATTAGCAAAGTAACCCCTGAAAGCACTGCTAGTTCTGTGAAAATAAGTTTATATAAATATTTTTGATTAGCATTAACAATAATCACTCACTTTTTGAAGGGAACCCTCGTCGACCCGGTCACTTCAATCATATCCCCGTTACCGACCACAGAGCTCGCATTGTGACATGAGATTACCTAAAGTTGAATGAGTTGAATCCACCTTAAATTGAAATCAATATCAATTCCAATTCAAACTTGAACTTCATTTTTTTTTTTACTACCTGTATCCCGACAATCATTTTCCCTGGCGTCTGCCCGGGACACAACGAGAAAAATCCATACGAAATACATAAAGCTTCAACAAACGAACAAACGAATTTACCCAAAATTTCTAATGGGAAAAGATCCTAGAATTTCAATTTTCAGTTTTCAATAAATTACTATCTAACCTGTGTAATATCAATAATCATTTGAAGATCGGTTTGTTGATCCATCAGCTTTTCGTAGCGATCCAAATCACTAAAAAACATCAGATGAAGATCAAATGAAGATAGAAATTTTACTGAACTTACATAAAATCAAACATGACAAGTGAGTAGATGATGAAGAGTTTCACGATGAAAGCAAAGATGAAATCAAGAAGCTCAGCGATCAAACGTCTAAAAGGGATTTACTTTTTGAATCTTTAATCGTTAAGATCGTTAAGATCTTTAAGATCTTTAAGATCTTTTTGAATTTGATATAAATTTATGGAGAATCTCTCTATACAGTAGTGAAAATGACTCACCTAACATAACTCGGGTATCGATATCTTCTCTGAACGATTCTCGATCCGTCAAGCTGTTGTTGAACTGTGGCTGCGCTGGGAGTGGCTTGGGTGGTGCTCGTTTGATTCGCCATTAGTGTTTGATTCTGAAAATGTTTTAACTCAAATGGATCAACAATCGGGGCGCCTCCAGAACCTTTTCTCATACGCCTTTTCCTCGTTTCATCACAGTTTCTTTTTTAACCGAGTTATTAAATCCTGGAACATTTTACCCCCACATGTTCGTGATCTTCCCGCCTTGGCTAGATTTAAAGCCGCAATTTCGGCAATTCATTTGACTGCTCTGTGATTCTTTCTTCAGATATCTATTTATCTTTTGGGTGTGTTTTGAGTGGTGTCCCGGGTAATTATTGTGATTTTGTTTTGTCGCTATTCAACTGAATAAAACATATATATGTTGTGTCAGATTTAGATTTCCGTCCGATTTAGATTGAACTTATCGCGGACGTCCGATTTAGATTACAGTCTATATCGGACGTCCGATATATTATTTAATCTCTCTTTGATACCTGTATTGCGTGAATGAATGCATGTGTCAAAGCTGCGTGATGCACGGCTCTCCATCTCGTCACATCGTCCACCCATTTTCTGACCGCTTCCGCGTACGCGGCGGCACTCCCATAATCTTTCGTCACCTCTTCTTCTTTATTCATTTATGGCTTTGATAATCTGAAACATTGTTACAGAGATCTTAAATTTGAAAAGATCGATTTATTTACAAGATGAATGTGGTAAAAAGAATAAAACAACAACAATAAAACAACAACAACAATAAAACAACAACAATACAACAACAAGATCTATAGTCCTAAATGTAGGGACACGCTGGCTAGATCAACAATCTAGCCAGCGGAATTGAACCCTTGATCTCTCGGCTAAGATCCTGTATCTCTTAGCTCTTAGCTCTTAGCTCTTAGCCAATCGGACATGTTGACCTGAGTAAGATTAACAAAATTCTACTATTTCAGACATTCAAAATTATCTTTTAATCTTCTAAAGACTCTATTTCCATTGAAAATACAGAGTTTAGATTAAAAAAAAAAATTCAAGCAATTGTAAGAGCCAAAAATCAATAAACTACAAGATAATTGTTTCAGGGAAATTATAAAAATCAAATGAACACCGGGAAAACCTGGATCTGCTTCTCAAAGACAATTACAAGACAATTAGCTCGATTCTAAACAGTGATAAATTTTTGGAAGTCAAAAAAATCCCTAATGCAATCCCATTCGTCTCATCGCAATCCTGTTTCCCCCATTTCTTTTACATAGGGTTTCATTTTGTGCTCATTTCTCGGAAACCTCTCCACTTTTTCCAATCTCTTCCCCACATTTGTCTCACCACGATTTCTATTGGCTTGACGCCAGTCCCTCGATTTCTTTCGCGTCTCTCTTTTCACTTAATCTTTCCCCGATCACCCATTCCCCTTTCTTTCCAGGATCGCTCCATTCATTGACATTGAACACCCTTCCCCGATTCACATACGAATAACACCAATCACAAATTTCTCTCTTCATTGATCATCATTTCAAATTGCTCTTTTCTTTCTGGGAATAAACTTTAAAAGAATTCCCATCTAGTAGGAGTTCTTTTAAAGTTTAGAGTCAATTCCACAGTCAAAAGCTCCCACTTAATCTATAACCTTGAAACTTTTTCATGTAAAGATGATAGATTCTCATTTTCTTTTTCTAAAGTCTTTGATTTTAAAGTATTCAATCAATCAAATCGCCACTGACGAAGTCTAAGAATAGATTGTGAACGCAAAACAATTTACCTTTTTCTCCATTAGTCCAAATTTCGAAATCCTTACGCAATTCTTATTTCACTCATTTATCTGCAAAACCCAATCAAAAAATTTTATTTCGATTTAAAAAGCTTTTGTTTTTTCAATGCTTTACTCCTAAACCAAAGCAATTTCCAGATTATGGACTCGTTGAAGAATCGTCTCACTCAAATGGCTATCGGTGCCGCTGAGAAATTCACCCCAATCCTCAAGGAGAGTAAATTTCGTGAAACCGGTGTGCTAACTCCAGAAGAATTCATCGTAGCTGGAGATCATCTCGTTCACCATTGCGCCACATGGCAATGGGCAAAAGCGGACGCATCGAAGAAACGCGATTATCTTCCAGATGAGAAACAATTTCTGATCACACGAAATGTCCCTTGCCGAAAGAGATGCCGACAAATGGAGTACGATCCACAACAAGAAAAAGTGTTAACATCACAAGAGATCGGTGCCGAAGAAGGTTTTGCTGGTGATGAGGACAGTGGATGGGTTGATACACATCACTATAATCAGGAATCGAATGCAGCACTGGAATTGGATAAAGATGTGAAAGAAGAGGATGATGATGAGGAGGTGGATTTGGATAATTTGGTGGAAAGTGGAGGGTTAGAGGATGCGGACACGAATCGTTTTGTAGCGAAGAGGGAAATAATGGGATCGGCTGAGGTGGAACATCCAAGGACTTACGATTTACACATTACATACGATAAGTACTATCAGGTTCCAAGATTGTGGCTAGGCGGATACAATGAGAATCGTCGCCCATTGACAACTGATGAGATGAATGAGGATTTCTCGGCAGATCATGCGAATAAGACGATCACTATTGAGACTCATCCACATATTGATGGACCACCAATGGCCTCGATTCACCCTTGCAGACATGCTGAGACGATGAAGCGATTGATTGACCAGTTAACTGAAAATGGAAAAGATTTAGGTGTTCATCAATATATGCTTGTTTTCTTGAAATTTGTTCAAGCTGTCATTCCAACTATTGACTATGATTACACGAAAAGCATCCAATTGTGATATGCCTTTTTTTCTTTGATTTCTACGGGATTTATTGCAAATTTTTTGTTAATAAATGAATTTTAGGTGAACAGTTGATGCCATCGAATGGCGGATCAGATCAAAATCCTTTCAGTGGTCAAAGAGGAGAATCAACAAGGACCGATTGAATTTGATGGGAATGAGGGAGAGCCGAGTACAAGTAAAATCGGGGATGAGGTTTGTTTGGAGAAAGGATAATCAAATTAAGTTCATTATACAATATTCTGTAGACTAGCCGAGTTTTGTAAAAAACTAGATGATGAGCTTTTCTGGCTGGGCGTTTTGTCGCTGTGGCGCAGTCGAAAGCGCGCTTGTCCACAAATCACACAATCAGAGTTCAAAGGCAAAGTGGCACTATGGGGCTCGAACAACGATTGAAACGCGATTGTGTGGTTTGTGGACAAGCGCGCTTTCGACTGCGCCACAGTGACAAAACATCCAGCCAGAAAAGCTCATGATCTAGGACGCTCCAGAAAAAAACCCGCCGTCGGAAAAACTCCGGAAAAACGCGCTTCTGTATCGCATGTTTTTCTGGCTAGGCGCCTTAACACCTTAGCGCACTCCGGAACGCGCTTGACTACATCCCAAGCGGTCGGGGTTTGACCCCCATAGTGCCACTTAATTCTAGATTTTGAATTTTATATTTTAAACACCACAACTACAATATATTCTAAGGTTTTCTAAAAAAGTTTGATCTTTATTTTTCAAAACACGGCCAGGAAAATGCCCGTACAGACAGATATACACTGCTAGTAAATGTACTTGTAAAAAGTGTTCTTAATACTGAAAGTGCTTTTGATTTGATCGTTTAGTTGACTTGTCATCTAGCTCGTCATCTAGTTTTTTACACAACTCGGCTAATCTACAGAATATTGTATAATGAACTTAATTTGACAATTCTAAACCATTAAAGCAATTTGCATATCAGATTTTTATTTAGCCACACGAGAACGGCAAGCTCACAGATCCGAAAATGGAGGCTGACGGGGAATCGGATGAAGAGGACGCACTTCAAGAATCAGCTGCTGCTTCTAAAGAGGTGAAATACAGATCTAGAATAGCTGGACAATAATTTTAAACAATAGACAGCTAGACAATAGACAATAATCAAAGCCTCTACATGAAACTGTTTTAGGCTCGTTCCTCTCTCCAATCCGATCCCTCGTTCGCCACGATTGCCTCGTTTCTCAATCAATTCGGCGCACTGCTCACGATGAAACCGCTATCATTCGAGAAATTGGAAAGCCTTTTCTTGAACAATGAATCTGATGGATCTTGTAAGTTGATATGAAAGATAAGAAAAGGATTAAGACTACTAGATTCAAAGACTACTAGATTCAATTCATCGATTGGCAATCATTTGCCAATCATTGCCATTCATCATTTGCCATCATTTGTTAGAGCTTAGAGCTTTTTAAGAAACTCCTAGTCTTTTATTAACTTAATGATTTTAGTAAACAAAGAACTTGTTGATTTACACGTGACATTGTTGAGAAGAATTCGCTACAATGGAGTTCGATCGGAGATGCTCGGGAAATTTCTCTCTAAATTTTGCGAATTCATTCCCGCACTTGATGCAGAGTATCTACAATTGTCGAGGTTGGTTTGGATTGGAAAAATTGGATTCCTTAAAGCAAATACTGATTCTTTTCAGATACGGTTACGCGAATTTGTCCTTATCCAGTCGATTGGCCATCCTCAAATCGCTTTGTGAAGCACAGTTTGACTATAATTTGAAATTTCGTGAAACGGTGAGTTTTGATATGGAAATTTTACTCTTTAATTTAATCATTCTATCTTTAGAATCTCCTTAAATTGCATTAAATTGCATTAAATTTCATTAAATTTCATAATCCGCTAACTAAATCATTTCCAGATTCAAAACGAGTGTCGTGGCTGTGAGCTTCGTCTTCTCCCGTTAGGAATCGATAAAAATGGCCTCGCCTATTGGTATCAACAGGATTCCGATTTCAATAGTAAGTTTATTATTTTTAGTTTTTAAAGATATTAGATAAGCCAATTAACTAAATTCCCCTCAAAAATTTCAGTCCGAATCTACACGGAAGAACAAGAGGATTTAGCTGGTTGCACTTGGAATTTGATTGCTCAGTTAGTGAAAGTAACTCGACTTTTTTTTCAATATATAAACTCCAGAAAATCCGATGAATTCGATGAAATCTTTGAAAAGCTGAAACAAGAAGATTTGGGATATAAAAAGAAAGAATCCGATGGAAAAGAGAAGAAAGAAGTGAAGACACACGATGAGAATGGGAAGCTCATTGTTTCACTTAAAACTGGCACTTTTATCGATGTTTATCATGATGATCAGACGATGAAGGTTTATTTTAAAGATTGATAGAGATAAGCTCAAATGATAATGAGTATACCGTATTTTCTCTAATAGTAGTGCACCCTGAGCGTCATCTAAATTCCTCGAAATCTCGAGAACCGCTTATCAGAACCTATCGATGTGGGATCGGAAAATGTAGCTGACGATGAGATCTTGTGGGGGATTTGAGTGTTGAGCTTCTGCAAAAGCTTGGAAACCGTAAAATAGTCATCAACTTGGCTCAGCACTACTATTAGAGAGAAAAAGAATAGAGCAAGCAGCTTTGGCAGGTTATGGTAACGTCTGTGAGGTGATACCTCTTTCTCAGGCATTTAATTTCTAGATTACAATAGTTTTAGCTGAATCCAGTGATCGCCAAATCCCATATTATCTCTAATAGTAGTGCACCCTGAGCATTGTCTAAATTCCTCGAAATCTTGAGAACCGTTTATCAGAACCTATCGATGTGGGATCGGAAAATGTAGCTGACGATGAGATCTCGTGGGGGATTTGAGTGTTGAGCTTCTGCAAAAGCTTGGAAACCGTAAAATAGTCACCAACTCAGCTCGGTGGGGTGCACTACTATTAGAGAAAATACGGTATAATCAATTTTAAGATACAAATTTTAGCAACGAAGAGAGAAACGAGCTAAAGAGAAGGAGGAACGCCGTCGGAAGAGAGAAGGAGTACCAGAGAAAGGAAATGAAGAAAGGAAAAGAAAGAAAGATGAAACTGATGATGAAGAAGAGGAGCAAAAAGAGGATGAGATTCCGATGGTGAGGAGAGTTTGATGTTTGAAGAAAGAGTGATTTCAGGAGCTTGGTGATCGTCGATTGTTGCCTAGGCGATCAGCAAGAGCAGCGGTTGAAGCTCTTCACAAAATGGCCACTCCACAAAGAAAGTCCGTGAAGAAAAAAGTGAACAATGTAAAGGATGAGGAATCGAGATCAAGAGAAACGTCAAAGGTTATTTGGTTTAATAATTTGCTTATCTTAAAACACTACTTTGTATTCAACATTTTCTAGCGAACTCGTTTTTTCCGATTTCATTTTTTGATTTCTTTTTCAATTTGTTACACAAAGTTCAATGTTTTTGATTTTAGGATGCTTCTGAATCCGAAGAAGATGAAGATGAAGAGGAAGAAGATGGAGAAGACGATGATGAAGATGAGGATGATGAGTTTAAACTTGCGGAAAAGAAGAATAAAACTGGGTACGCTAAAATCTATTAAACCGATAAGTCTTTGGATATTTCATTTGAAAAGCTATTTAGCAATAACCAATTCACCTATTCATCTATGATTTGCTCCATTAGAAAAGCCTAATATTTTTCTATAAAAGACCTATAAATTGAACTTTTTGCGCTCTTTCTTTTCTAAATTAACACCGAAATCGATTTCTTTAAACAAAAATGTCTAAATCGAGGACCTAGATTGTCGTAAAAAGATAGAAAAGTGTTAAAAAAGATCTTTTATTTTAAAAAAAACTGGTAGATCAATTGGTGAACTTTTCATTTATAACTTATGGAAAAGTGTTGAAAGACTTATTGATCAATCTATTAATAAACTTCCCTATTAATCTATGGCAATGGCTATTAATCTATTGATCAATCTATTAATAACCTATTTCACATTGCTTTCAGAATCAAACGGAAACGTCGTCCTAAACAAGTGGAGGCTTCTGAGGTGAGTTGTGACTAGTTTAACTGATTCTTTCAGATATCTACATTGAAATTTAGCTTAAATTTGATTAAAATAACTAGCTGAGTATTTTCGGTTTTAGTCTGAAAGCGGTGATGACGAGGAAGAAGTGGTCAAGGAGCGCAAAAAGGCGAATGAGGAGTCGAACTGTAAAAAATGTTTGAAGAGTGATCGGTGGGATGTGGTGAGTTGAAGGAAAGCTATCGATCAACAATACTGTAAACTGCATAGTGTACTGGATTTCAAAAGCGAAATTTTTAGCTACTCCTTTGCGATAACTGTGACGACGCGTGGCACACCGATTGTCTCCATCCACCGCTATGGTTAGTTAGAAAAACTTTGGAATTTATGATAACATTAAAGCTACAGTACTGGACAATGAAATATTTATGATGACATTAAAGCTATTTGAAAAACCATCGTCACTTTCGCGCGTCTGTAACTCCCTTGTCTTTGAGTTTAAACAATTAGTGTTATACATTTTCTGAAAGCTCTTTTCAAGGGCTACACAATGGTAATATTCATATTTAGAAATACGGTAAAGATAAGGGAGTTACAGACGCGCGAAAGTGACGATCGTTTTTCAAATATCATATTTCATTGTCCAGTAGTGTATGTTATCAGTCTAATAAGATATTCATCTAATCAAAATCTCTCCAGTTCTCCAGTTAATCCTTTTAATATATTCAGTGAAAAACCCATTTCAGGTATGTGCCTGATGATGATTGGTTTTGTCCGAAATGTCTTCACGGAATGCTCATCGCACGCTTTGAACTCGTCAAATCCGATCGTGAGAAATCGCTGAAAACAAAACAATCAACGGATGCAAAGTAAAAATTTTGTAATATCATTGATTAGATTATCTTTTTCCAGAAAACGATCTGAAGCTGAAAGACTGAGAAGAGAAATGGAATACATTGGGATCTCCATTAAAAATATTATCCCGGTGAGTTCCCTGAAACTTTTAGCATTCAAGATCAATCAAAGATTTAGCTTTCAATCAACAAGTCTTGATTTCAGGTTATGCAAAAGGGAAATTCTCAATATTCATCTGGATCTGATTCTGATGAAGAGGAAGATGAAGAGGATACGAGAAAAAGGAAAAGCAAATCAAAAGCAATTAAGAGAATCGCTCCAAGAATTCGATCGACTTTTGAGAGACAAGTATTAGCTACAATTGCTGAGGGAAGGACAAAAAGGAGAACGGCTGCGGTGAGAAAAGAAATCATTATTGATAAATATTCGATTTAGAATATCGACTACAGTTTTGCCGAATATGAGAATTTGATTAAAGAAGCTGTTGAGATTGAGGAAGGAGGACCGAAACCGCAAAGAGATGGTAAGAGAATTGAATAATTCAGAACTGAGCTTTATGTTGTAAATATGGAATTGCAAGCAATCGCAAGCAACTTCTAGTTTTAATGAAAAATGCTTTTCAGAGGGGCAAGGTCGTCCAACTGGTGGAATGGGGAATAAAGATATGAATAACATTATCGAAGCAGAAAAGAGACGAACAAGTAATGAAGAAGAGGATGAAGAACAAGAACAAGAAGAAGAAGAACAAGAAGTACAAGAGGAGAATAAAGAGGAGAGAGAGGAACAAGATGAAGAAGAGGAGGAAGATGATGGAGAACCGAGGAGAAAGGTTCAACTATTTACTATAGTTTCCTTTGATTTTCAAATTTAATTTAATTTTAGATTGGTCAAGATCCATTACGAGGGAAGGGTAAGAAAAAGAAGACAAAAAAACGATTGAACGATTTGGATTCGGATCCAGAAGAGAGTGATGTCAGCGAGTACAGGGCAAGCGAGTAAGTTTGACAAATCTGATATCCAAAATGTAATAGGTTGATGCATAAGTCTTTTCGTTTTTTTCGTACTTCTGTTAAAAAGTAACAAATTCACCAATTAATCTATAGTTTGCTCTATAAAAAAAGTGTTTTTTTGTTCAATTTCCATCTTTTTAAATCAATTTCGGTTCACTTTCAAGCAAATTCGAGAGTGAAAAACGCCTTTTTCGTAAAAATCTATAAAAAACTCTACGGAAAAATTGGCTGAATGAATTTCTCTGAAATTTTGGCGAAATATCAAACGTTTTTTTTCTCTATCTTTTATCTATTGACACGAAGATAGGTTTTCTTTAGCTAAGGTGTCTAAACCGCATCATCGAGTTAGCCCTTTTTGACTACCCGACTTCATACTCTCAAGAAAATCCAGGCATTAAATATTTTTAAACCCGTTTTAATGTTATTTTGCAGAAAAATAATTGCTTTTTCTAATGAAATCAACCGTAGTTTAATTGGTGCATTTGTTGGCTTGAAACGGCAGACGAAAAGGAACAAAAACACTTATGCATCAACCTAATAATTGGATTTGCCAAAATACCAGTTTTTAGGGACTCTGAGCCTGAAGAGGAGAATGATTTGGCATCGGGATCTGAATATGTTCCGTCTGATCTTGAGGGAAGAAAGAGACGAACTGGGACAAGGAGGACAAGGGGATTCAATGGCCCAACAGCTGTTTGTTTAAAAGAATTAACGTTTTGTAGAAAAGTACTTGTTAGTTTAAGAGCTGTAAATGAAGATCTAATCACTTTTAGAGTGATGAAGAGTTTGTTGTTAGTGAATCTGATGGAAGTGATCTTGGTTATCGAGGTAGAAGAGAAAAGGAAAGACGAGAAAAGGGACAAAAGAAGAAAAAAGGGTATGGAGATTTTTAGAGATGACAGTTAAATGATTAGAGTTTTAGAAAGTACGATAGTCTATCAGAGGAAGAAGATGACAGTGAATGGTCGGATGATTCGACAAAGAAAACAAAGAAACGAGTAGCTAAAGGAAAAGCACTAAAAGATAAGGAAAGGAAGAGGAAATGGGAGAATTCGGATGAAGAGGAAGAAGAAGAGGAAGAAGAGGAGACGGAGGGAAGTGAAGCGGAGAGGAACAAGAGGGGAGGGTCAGTCATTCACGAGAAATTCTTCATGAACTAGTAATCTGATCTCATCGAATTTCAATTTACAGATTTGATTTTATTAAGAAAATTTTAGGAGAATGAGGAAAGCGGCTGCTTGGGCAACAAAGAAAACGGCGACAATAGAAAAAGAAGAAGATGAGGAAAGTGAAGAAAGTGAGGAAGAAGTGGTTGAGGAAGAGGGAAATGATGATGTCGGGGAAGAAGAGGGAAATGATCATGTGGAGAAAGAGGAGGCAACAAAATCGACGAAAAAGAAGGAGAAATCACCCAAAAAGGAGACAAAGCCACCACCAAAAGGCAGAAAGAGGAAAGCTGAGTAAGTAAAAAACTAGCAATTGTTTGAAAAATGCTTCCGAATGTCTTTAGCTTAAAGATTAAAGGAACAAAGCTTTTCTAAAGCTTAAAGATACTTGTTGACTTGTCTTTTTGACTGCCTAATTGCGTGTTAGAAGTTAAACCAGCCTAACGCCTAACGGCGGATGTTTTGGGAATGGCCGGCTTTTGTCACCGTGGAGCAGTGAATAGTATGCCGGTCTATCGCCCATACAATCCGGGTTCGACCTTCCCCGTGCTATTTGAATTGTGCTTTTTAAAGAATCCAAAAACACATTGCACAACTACATGTAATTCTCTATTCAACAGCGCAAAAATTATTGCAAAGAGTCCTCTGGGGGCTGAGGAGCAGCGCGCACAGACAGACAGACAGACAGACAGACAGACAGACAGACAGACAGACGTCTTAGTCCCTTTATATATAGTAGATCAGCTATTTTTCCAGTGATAGATTCACTTTTTCAGATCTAGCGATGAATTCACTCCAGAAGAAGACGAGGGTGAGGATGAAGAAGAAGATGAAGATGAGGAAGAAGAACAAAAAGATCGAGATGATGAAAGTGATGGAAGGTAGTTGAATTTTAAATCTTAACTTCGTTAACAAGTCTTGACCACTTTTTTGTACATCTGCTTAGAAATAACAAAGTCACCAATTGATCTACGGTTTTCCCCCAAATAGAAAATGTTTAGCACTCACTTTTCTATCATTTCAAACCGATTTTAGTCTGTTTCCAAGTCAATTCAAGTTGGAAAACTAGTTTCTCACAAAATTCGATACTGGCTGAACAGATTGTTCTGAAAATTTGGCTATAAACCTAACTTTTTGTGCTCTATCTTTTATCTATCGACATCAAGATAGATGTCTTTAGACCAAAGTGTCTAAATCGTCTTTTTTAACCATCCGACTTTGTGTCCCCATAAAACTAGAGGCAGAATATTTAAGTAATATTTCAACAATCTTGATAATAAAGCAGTAGGTGAATAAGTTATTTTTAAACAAAAGTACAAAAAGTGGTCAAGACTAAGCTAATATTTTAGTAGTAAAGATGAGCGTCCTCCTCCGACGCAGACGCAGAAAAAGACGCAAATTGTGGCCGATACAGAGAGAAGGGCACCACCACCGAAAGCCGGATTGAATAAAGTGACTCCTGGAAGCTCCAAAAAGGTTTGAAATTGGCAATACTTTTGCTAAAAAGACATTTTTGAGCTAGTCTTTTCAAGTTTAGCCTTAAAATCTGAATTTCAGAAGTCACCAATGAAATCTCCTTCAAAATCGCCACCAAAGGCGAAAGCTTCTCCGCCAAAAGTTGTAAAAAAGGAGGCAACACCTGAGAAAATGAAAGAAAAAAGCAATGAACCATCCCCAACTCCATCAAATGAACGACCCAACAGTGCCGGGGAAACGAAAACGATCGCCAATCTGCAAAAGTTTCTTTTAAACTTTTATTTGATCAAATAGCTTTGCTAACTGTTAGTGGGACAACAAAAAGCTTGTAAATTGATATATGATTAGATGACATTCACCTTTATCTTTTCAGAGTTCCACCGATTCCCCCGTCAACCACAGCTAGAGCTCCACCGACCGCTCCACCGACCAATGTCTATGCTCAACCACCGACTGGATCATATGCCGGACGTGGATATTATCCACCACACTCAATGCATCCTGGTTAATTCCCTGAAAATATTGAACCAAAATTGATTTCCTAACATTAGATTAGATAAAAATCAAGTAAAAAAAGTCTAAAGACCTCTATTTTATATAATTTTAAAAACTCTATTTGTTTTATACTATTTTATAAGTCTAAACTCTAAAACTTCAGCCATGAATAGCATTTTCTAAGCATTTCTGTTCATTTAACAAGTGTTTTAGGACGAAAACTCAAAAAGCAAAAGTTAGGGGGGCACCGGGGTTTGAACCCGGGACCTCCTGTAAATCCGAGTTTTCCCGAAACAGGCGCGTTACCACTTCGCCATGCCCCCACGTCGAACCAGGCCGCCTTAACTGAGATTTAACGGCGCCTAAGCAAAGCGTAAAGGGATTGATAAATAATAGAAATTTTCAATTTTCAATCCAGGGATGCCATCAGATCCATATCGTGGCGGCCCAGCACCAAGAGGAATGCCCGTCTATTCTCCGTATGGAAATCCTCCATCAAACCCGTATGCTCAACCCCAGCCACCAATTGTCACCTACTCCGTCCAACCGTCCACTCAACAACATCCACCAATGACTTCTCAACCTTCAGATCCCTATTCTCAACCTCAGCAACAAGCACCTCCAACGTGAGATTGACAAAAAATTGCCTTCAAATAGTGTTAAACCATTAAAGCTAGTGTTTCGCCTTGACGAAATCTTGATTCTTTTAAGTAAAATCATCAAATTAGGTGCATCTATTGTTTTAACCTTTGAATACTCAATCTCTGCACGTTTAAGTCGACCATTTAAGCACAACAGCAGATTTCAAAGTTACTTACATATAATCTCTCTTAATATCTCAAATTACAGAACCCAAGCCGATGATGGGAGCCTTGGCGGAGCACTCGCCAGTGCAATGGGAACCGATTACTAATCCCAATTCACAAGCTTTACCACCCATTCTATCAATGCATAATTTATTAACTCTTTTTTTGTTATTTTCCAAGTGATCTTACCCTTTTCATTGATCAGTTTTTCACTTTCTTTTATTGTTTTTAACCTTTGGATACTCAATCTCTGTACGGTTAGTCGACCATTTAACCACATCTCAATTATTTGTTCTCTAAAATTTATGTTATTTTAACGATTTTCTTTTGGATAAATTGATGATGAAAGTTAAAGATTAAATGCAAAAAAAAAGAAAAGTCAATGAAATTTATCCGATACAAGTTCAAATTTGACTAGTCAACATTTCCATTCTTTCCAGCTTCTTTCCACTAGCTTCTTTCCATTCCAGACTTTAAAAAGTAGTAGAAGTAGAAGTGAGTACCTTGAATACGTACTTTAATACGTACTTTAATACAGTACTTTGCAGTAATTTTGGTTAATTTATTCATAGATTCATAATTTATACTCGACTCTATAAACATAAATCTTCTCACGGATTTAACTCTTCATTTTTTCTCTAGAGAAACATTGTTTGCGAAATGGAAGAATTAAGTGCACCAGAGAGAGTGCATTTACATTTTTTAAAGCACAAATTCAACTCTTTTCAAACATTGACTCACAGTTGATTCGCAATTTTCTATCCAATTTGATAATCGTGCAAAAAAAAGTGCTAAAAGACTTCAAACTATTGCTTGGTTCATATAAAATGCAAGAATTCACTGAAAAACATTTGCCAAAAGATTTTCGACTTGATTTCTTGCGCTTATTCGACACATTTCCAAACGCTAAATATTTGATTACTTCTAAATTTCAAAAGTTCTATTAAAAAAGGAACTCTATTGCATTATATCTTATTGCAAAGAATTTCAACTTTAAAATCGACCAAATCGACCAAAAATTTGAAACTTTGATAAGATAAAGTTTAAAAAAAGATTACCTAATTATCCATTAATGTTGTGACTCTTGATGCATTGATTAATTTCAGAGAATTAGCACAACGTCAGCGTCAGCACAGCGTCAGCACAGCGTCAGCACAGCGTCAGCACAGCGTCAGCACAGCGTCAGCACAGCGTCAGCACAGCGTCAGCACAGCGTCAGCACAGCGTCAGCACAGCGTCAGCACAGCGTCAGCACAGCGTCAGCACAGCGTCAGCACAGCGTCAGCACAGCGTCAGCACAGCGTCAGCACAGCGTCAGCACAGCGTCAGCACAGCGTCAGCACAGCGTCAGCACAGCGTCAGCACAGCGTCAGCACAGCGTCAGCACAGCGTCAGCACAGCGTCAGCACAGCGTCAGCACAACGTCAGCACAACGTCAGAATTAGCACACAGCATCTCCGAAACGCACGCTTCGAAGTGCCCAACTTGGAAAGAATTCAGAAATGAAACGGTGAGATAAATAACCTAAATTCATCAAAACAAGTAGATATTTAGCATTTTGCTTTTCGCTTTTCGGCTGTGCTTACACACGGAGGGTGTGTCACGGAAACGACCAGTAGTTAGTTTTTTTTTTTACCTAAAACCCCAACACTTGAACAGTTTATTGCACGTAAAACGAAACTTTTGAATTCGTTGATTCGATTCAACCTTGGCGTCATACGCGTGTTTAAATGTGTTTAAATTCAAAGAAATCCCTAGAATACATATCCGATTTTCATTTTTCTAATACTAAGCTTTTCAATGGGCTCCCCTCCGAGCGCCCCAGCCCGGCCATCGGAGTATCATCGGCTACGACAACTACACTTCTGCCTCAGTAAATGTGGAAGCGGGTTGTGATCTGCGCTAAGTGCGAAGACAGATCAAATCATTATTTTTATTTTTAAGCTTTTCAAAATCGTTTCTTATTTCAGTTCTATGATTTACAACGATAAAGCACTATGTCCATCTTCAAAAATAAGATTCTCAGAAATTGAAAATTTTAGTGAACGATTGATTTCAGCGTTTCACAATAAGATTTGATCAAAATCAAGCTAAGCAAAGATTGAATTCTTTATCGAATCTTTACAATTCAAAAGCTTTTTTACTTGCTCAATTCTCTAGATTTTACTTTCTAAAAGCAGATTTTTGGACATTTTTTGTTTGTTTGTTTGTTTTCTTAACTTTTTCTAATATTTAAATACTGAGCATTTGATTTCATCCTGTGCATTTTCAAGCTTTCGCATTTGCCTATGAAATTTATTACTACAGAATTGTGCAGCCTGTACAGAAAAACTTTGATCTCGCTTCGATAATCGCTTAATATCCTGGAGCGGTTCTTGGGGGAGGGCAGTGATCACATCCGCCTCCAGTACCCTCGCCTCCAGCATCTCCAGGTTGACCGGGTTGTCCAGCCAAGCCAGGTTGTCCAGGCTTTCCATCATCTCCAGCTGGTCCTGGTGGTCCATCAGTTGATGATCCAGGTTGTCCAGCGGGTCCGGGTGGTCCAGCGGGTCCTGGGGGTCCAGCGGCTCCTGGAGCTCCTGGTGGTCCGGGAATGGTTTGTTGTTGTCCAGCAGGTCCTGGTTGTCCATCTTGTCCTGGTTGTCCGTCTTGTCCAGGTGGTCCAGCTGGTCCAGGTGGTCCAGCGGGTCCAGGCTGGGCTGGGCCTCCAGGCTGTCCATCAGATCCAGGGTTTCCATTGGGTCCCTTTGGTCCAGGATTTCCAGCGGGTCCAGCAGGGGCATCAGGGCAAGTCTGGCAACCCTCATCAGCTCCTCCATTTCCAGGAGCCTCTCCATCAGGTCCATGCTCTCCATCAGCTCCAGGCTGTCCATCATTTCCATTGTTTCCATCAGGTCCTGGTGGTCCTGGTGGTCCGGCGTCACCAGTTCCACACGAGCAGCACGATCCTCCCTCGGAGCTTCCACCAGAGATTCCCATGTCAGTTGGTGCTGGTGCTCCATATCCGGCATCTCCACCATATGAGGCAGCTCCACGAGCAACTGGGCGACGACGAGCACCAGAGCGGCCAGAGCTGCGGTGAACAGCCTGAAAGATTTTGATTTCAAATTACATTTTGCTTAGTTACGTCTCTCTTCAGACGTCCTTGAGCTCCATGAGCAGCCTCATACTTGGCGTACTCTCCCCAGAGTCCATCAGCGCGATGCACACAGAAGTCAACATCGTCTTGGAGAGATGATTGCACATGTTGCATATAGTTGTAAAGAGCCGGGATGATGATGATAGCAGTAAGAGTGGCGGCAGTGCTGAAAAGAAAAATGTAGGTAAGGGAAGAGAAGGAGTAAAGCCAAATACAAGATTTCGAAGAGTCAAAAGGGCTCACCTCAAGGCAATGCCGAAAACGGCGAGCTTTCTGAAGCTCTCAGCCTCATGCTGGTTAACTTTCTCAGAGGACATCTGAAAAGATTGAATTGGTATAGAATTAGATTGATAATTGGAGGAGGATAAGCTAGTGAAATGCTTGCTCGCTCAAACCAATCAAATAAAGCTTTTACCTCAGCAGGCGGCTCGTTGGCTGTTGCTTGCTGTGAGTTCTGTCAATCCGATCCCAATTCTCGAATTTATACTCACTGAGTGGAGGTCAAGTCCCGCCTCGGTCAAAAAAAAGCAGGGAAAAGCCTAACGGCAAAGATAGGCAGTTTTCATTGTTACTCATTTTCTCTCAAATGAGGAAAAAAAAAGACAAGGTCGACCTCTTTTTCTCTTTCAAATTAACTGTTAAAGAGACGATAGTCTTCAATTTCTCTTTTTGGATCGAGATTGAGAGAAGAGAAGAGAAGAAAGAAAAAGCGATAGCTGTGTTTAAGTTTAGTTTCTTCTCTCAAAACGTAAAGCTTGAAAAAGATTTCTTTCTCCGCCTCTAAACCTCTAAACCGTCATTTTTCATGAACAGCTCTTCGTGCGGAGTTGAAAGGAAAAAGTTTTTTTAAGAGCGTGGGTGGAAAAGTCTTGAGGGGAACGATTATCACAAAACTGTTTTACTTTTTTGGGGTTTTCTCCCGTATCATGTATTAATCAAGTGTGAGTTCAAACTGTTACGATGAGAGTGGTTTTCTTCTTTTCTTTCGTCACTAGCGTTATCGTAGTTCAATATCAAAGCTTATCGTTAGTCGTCCTCCTGAATTAAATTCGAGAATTGGAATCGGATTGACAGAACTCACAGCAAGCAACAGCCAACGAGCCGCCTGCTGAGGTAAAAGCTTTACTTGATTGGTTTGAGTGAGCAAGCATTTCACTAGCTTATCCTCCTCCAATTATCACTCGTTTCAGCTATTTCAGCTACCATCTTGGCCTAGAATCAAGCTGTTTTATTAAACCAAATTGGTTAGGACAAACCTATCTTTGGTTTTCTTTTCTTTTCAAACTTTAACCTGCAAGTTTATCATCTTTTACTTCTCCATTACTTCTCCTTCAATGAAAAATCGGATGAGATCCAGAAGCTACCCTTGTTTTGACTCGTCTTTGGGTCTGAACCAGCTGGTGCGGCATTGGGAAACAACTATTCGGTCCTGGCCTGGTTAGGATTGACTTTTAGCCTGACCCTGGCCTGGCTCATAGTCAGAAAAATCAACCATAGCCTACTTTAGAATGGATTAGTTTTTAAAGGATTTTAGGTAGTTTATGAGATTTTCCTAGTATCAGGTTTTATTTTAATCCCACAAAAGTAGTCTGCTTAATCATTTTCATTGAATCATCAAGAAAGACTTACAATTTAGTATATAATTTGTAATTTCTTCAAATTAACCTACTCTAGTCTTTCCCTGGCATTTAAGGAAAAGTCTAGTAAGCTTAATTACTTTTTATAGCTTACTTTTTGTTCACTCTCAATTCTCAACAAAAGTATCTTAAATTAGAGATTAATTTTATTGAAAAAAATCAAGTAGTTAGTTAAACTAGTCAAAATCATGTATGTACAATGATTGTCTTTGTTTTCTTTTTTTGTTCTCTCCATCCATGATCTTCTTACCAACAAAAACCTACAAAAACCTACCAAAAACCGTTGAAATCAAATAGATTTCCGCTTCCCAAAGCGGCAGATGTTGTCTCACACAAAAACTCTCGTTGAACTCGACGAAATTCGATTTTCCCTTCTTGCAAATGCGTGCAAATAAGTCTTCCCTTCAAAAAGATCTCTTCATTTACAACCATTGTCTTTCTTTACTGCCTCTCACTGTAAATGAGAAAAAAAAGAAAATGAGTGAAACCACCTCTCATTCTCGTAAAATGATCTGACTTCTTTTTGTCTTTTTGTCTTTTTTTTCTTTTTTTTTATTGCCCTTCTCGTTGATTTCATTTGCTCGTTTTTATGAGGTCGATGGGGTAAATGAGGGATTCCGTTATTGTTTAGTGTTTTTTAGTGTTGTTTAGTTTTGTTTAGTGACTTAGGAAAATCCTTGATTTCCCTATAATATAGTTTTCTTAATTCTGAACTTATTAAACTGAAGTTTAGTTAATATTCTAAAATCTAAACTCGATGAAAAATCGCAAGTCTTATTGTATGATATCAAAATTGAGACAATCAATGCCAAGTTGCCGTTTAAAGATCATAGTTTTACTGTCATATCAATTGCTGTACTTGGCGCATTGTGTCAACACGTAAACGTACAGCAAAACAAATCATAAAACTATTTTAACACTTGCTGGTCTTATTTAACAATAGAATATTTATAAGTCTTGGTCGAAAATCTTGAATATTTTGAATGAGTACAAACTTTGGGGTAGGCTAATTTCCGCATTTTTTTTTTGCGCAACAGGGTCATTTACGCAACTCGCCATAACTTTCTTCTAGATCGGTCAATCTTTATGATTTTGGTGTCATTTTGTTGCACTTATTGAGATCTACAAAATGATATCAAAATTATAAAGATATAATCACTTAGAAGAAAGTTATTGCGCAACGAAATTTGACTTAAAGTAGCCAAGAATAGAAATATTACTTTTCTGGCAAGTTTAAGATTTGTTTGTAGTTTGTAGGCAAGTTTGTAGATCTCAATAAGTGCAACAAAATGAAACCAACATCATAAAGATTGGCCGACTTAGAAGAAAGTTATGGCGAGTTGCGCAAATGACCCTGCAGAAAAAATTGCGAAAATTAGCCTACCCCAAACTTTCTTTATAAATCTAGCTGATCTGTAACAATCTCAAGAGAAATGTTCGTAGGTTTAAAAAACGTTATTATGTACATTTTGATTTGTTTTACTGTACACAATCTAACAAGTAAAACAACTGAATTCTTATTAAACTCTTTGAAATCAAGAGTTATTTGCTCTTTCCTTTCAGTAATAAACTTTATTAACTCATACAATAAAGCGAAAAGAAAAGAAAAGAAAATCATAGATATTTCTCATTTTCATGCAAAAAAAAGGGTATTCGGGAGAGAGAGAAATCGCGTAAAAACTCAGTTTAACTAAAAAACGACAGAAATTTTTCGGAGAAATCGCTCGGGGACAATGGATTTTAATGAAAAAAAAAAAAGATCAATTTCCCAAAAAAAAAAAAAGAGAATTTTCTTATAAAACAAAGAGTCACAACACAAATATCTGTGATCTGCTGAAAAAAAAAATCTTTTTTTGTTTTCATTTGAGTTAGCGTAGTAGTTGAAAAGGAAATATCACAAGCGATCACAAAAAAAAAGAAAAAAATGGAAGAAAAGAGATGAAAATTGTAAGTAATTTTTTTTGATGATGTGTTTGAATGGATGAGATGAATTTTTGAAAAAAAAATCGAGTAATTCAGTTTCACAAAAACCTCAAATCACTCGATTTCCCTCAAAAAAAATTTGATAAAAACGGGGGTATCCTCAAAAATTTTAAGTGAAAAATGCGTCAGTTTTGAAAAAAAAAAAAAAAGTTACTAAAATGTAAACGGCAGTGTTGGGGAAAATGTCTGAAATTTTGTAGGAATGGAATAAAAAAAAAGAAATTTGAATAATCAAGCTTGAACATGGGTGCCAATAGAAAACCTGATCGTTTATGGAAAAAAAAAAAAAGTTTTTTGAGTAAGGAAAAATGATAAAATCTATTCGAATTTAGCTATTGAGCGACGTTTTTTTTGTCACTAATCTATAGGGAAATGATTTTCAAGTGAGTGTACTTTGTGATCGGAAATTGAAACGCACATTATTTTCTTATTTTCTGAATTCCTGAACGCACCATTACTGATTTCTGCACTTTTTCTCAAGCCACCAATTGTTGCTCGAAGAAAAATGAGTATGTCAGACAGTGTGTGTGTGTTTCTATTTCTATTTTGAGTACAAAGAACAAACTGAAATCATTCTACAGATATTTCTTTACAGTGGTCGAGCAGTGTTGACAACCCATGTGGTTGGACGAGATTCGTTTGCGATCGTTCCATGCACTCGAGCCAACACTTCTTCCAAAGAACCAGCGTTTGAGATGACATCTGAAAATGAAGATTTTGCGTACATTCATATCAAGATTGATACTTTGGTACTAGAGCTGTTAATTTTCAGTCTAATTTTCAATAGGTGTACAACGGAAAAGCGAGATTTGACCACTTCAAAAGCGGGTTTTTCAGACCAAAAGATATAGAGCTTCAAAAATTCTACCTTTATTTGAAAGAAATCTTGAAAAAGTTACTGTTAAAGTGGTTAAATATCGTTTTTCTGTTGTACACCTTGAAAATCAGACCGAAAATGAACACCTCTACTGGATACATTTCGATTTTTGACATGGCAACCGTTCCTTTGAGCTAAGCTTCAGAAATTCTACCAGATTTCAGTTTTATTTTATTATTAATACTTCAAACATTTCAAATCTCTCAAAAACTCACGTGTGAACACATCTCCAAAGGTATTCTCAATACGTTGACATCTCTGATACTGTTGTTGAGCCTCCTCATCGCCCATTTGATGATCCCAGTCGCGAAGCTAAAAGATGTTTAGATCAAAATCTTACAAGTTGCAAGAAGCCTAAAAATAAGTCCAAAGATAAAGCTACCTGATACGGGCTTTGTGGTTTTACAAAGATAGCAACTGGTTGAATGTTTGCGATGGATTGGAGCCGACGAATAGCATTGCCGGAGACATCGAGGATACAGTGACGACCCTGGAATAGGTTTTTTGGTGCAATAATTGAAAAAACTATAGTAGTAAATTTTTTCATTAACTTACACTGTTAGCAACTTGACGCACGGATTGGATCGACGTTCCGTAGAGATTTCCCTAAAATTGGTAAATGGAAATCTAGGATTTCTTTCAAACTTGGAATTGTCCAGCTTCGATGAAGAGATTATTTCTGACATCTTCTTCCATTTGTTGTTTAGAGACAAAATGATAATCTCGACCGTCGATCTCGTTTGGTCGAGCGGGACGAGAGGTGTCTAAAAGCAAAAATGGTTTTAAATTTTGATTTTTATTGTTTAAAATATCGTATCCACTAGACTAGTAACGAAAATATCTATTGGTCTTTTTTGCCAAGCTTTTTTTCAGCATCAACCCTTTGATTTTGACTATTTGGACTATCATTCGATGCAGAATCAAATTGCGGGTCGAATGATATCAAAATTGACTCAAAATGTAATATCTATGGAAATTTATGACACAAAAAGTTAAGTCCCGCTCATAATAAGCGGGGTTTAGGTTTTTAGCCAACAACTTTGCGTGAATATTAGATTTTGCGCTGATTTTGATATCATTCGACGCGCAATTTTATTTTACATCGAATGATAGTCAAAATAGTCAAAATCGAAGGGCCGGTGCTGAGAAAAACCTCGGCGAAAAAGGACCGACAGGTGTTTTTGTTACAATATAGACCTAGTACAATTTTCTTACTTAACAGAATATGAATGTTTCAAAAATAAACTCAAAACGATAGTCAGGCTGATGTTTCAGGAAAGAACTCACGAGGTACACAGCTGCTGAAACGATCCGGGTATCGATTCACCAATTCGTCGTTGATTCGATCCTTCAAACCACCCAGAATGATCACCGGGCGAATGTAGTTCACTAAAATATTCGATTTAAAGGGATTTAGATTAGATTTATTAGATTTATTAGCTTTAATATTAGCGATTTCAATTCTAACAATCAGAAAACTTATAGATTTAATTATTACTTATAGAATCAATTAATTAATTAACTCACATTGCTGTTGCTCGATCACTTGATACGAGAGAATCGGCTCATCGCTGCTGTTCACTGAAAAGTAAAAGGTTTAAATACAAATTTTAACCCATTTCTTTCAGACGGACATTTTTAGCGTAAAAAAAAACACCACTTGTTACACATGAAATCATTTCCGCAAACTCAATTCTCAACTCTCAACTCTCAAACTCATTCTCTACTCACTATAATCTGTATCACTAGTGTATGTGGAATAATTCGCCGGTGAGGTGTAACGACCAGCTCCTTGAAAGTTGTCATTGTTTTTAAATGCTTATAAGAAGGAAAAGTCATTTTTTAAAATAATTTTTAAAGACTTACGCTCTTGATCCGTTAAATCGTTTAGACGCTCTGTGCTTTTGACGAATGGGAATTTGCGAGAGAATGAGAGCTGCGAACGGGAACCACGACGACCCTCCAGACCGGCTCGGCCAAGCGATTGAGAGCCCTGAATGAATGGATTATATTATAAAGTTTAGTAAATGAATAATAACTTTTGAATTTCAAACAATGATTAAACCAAAATCAATCAAAAGTCTTAAATTCTTCTCCCAAAGTTTTACCTGATTAAAGTTGACTTGCTTCCTCCTTGCTCTTTCCCTTTTCTCAACTCGTCTCTTTGATGGAATCACCCCTTCCGGCCCTTCATTTCCATTTTCTTCAACTCTTCTCGCTGTCCACCAATCATCGTCAGCCATATTTGTGATATGAAGCACGTCTCCATAACGGAAAGTCATCGATCGAGCTGGTTGTCCACCTTCGCGAGTTGGATCGTTGTCGAACAACGCTCTGAAATTTGAATGTTAAAATCATATTTTTAACTCAAATCTAGCTTTAAATAAAACAGAAATCTGACTCTCAAACCGTTTATTTTCTTTACTCACTTCACATAAAGCGCTCTAGCCGGTGCCACAACGTTTCCCTTCATCATATCAGTGCGCAATTGCTCGATTTTTCGCTCGAACACTTCATAATCTAAAGAGAATATTACCGTTATTTTTAAAAAACTTTAATTGAAATTGAAATCTATTTTAAAAACAAACCATGTGGCCTGTATTGTAGAGTCAAAGTGACAGGATTTGTCGCGTTTTTCAGAGTCTCGGCAGCTTGTTGATGAGTAGCGTTTTGAAGACCGATTCCATTAACGGCGACGAGAATATCTCCCTGAATAAAAATTTGTTTAAAATTTATTAGAATCACTATTAAATAAACTTTATTATCTTACACTACTCATAAAACTTTTCATAAGTCCACCTTTTTGACATTTCCTGAAAGATCGGCAACTCCACCAGGGAGAACATAACTGATATATATCGGTTCTCCATCCTCTCCGCCAACAATATTAAACCCCAATCCTTGATTTCCTTTTTGAAGTGGAACTGGCCGGGGATGAAGTGGGATTGGGTCATTGGCAATCACTCCTAAAATTTTGAATGAGTAAGGTCAACTCTTTTATATTCGACGGACATTTTTAGAAAAAAAAAAACAACAACTCAGAACACTCAAAAGTAAAAGGAACACACCAGGTGAGGGATGAAAACTGTCGTGAATGGATGGAGTGTAGTTGAGATGAGACTGAGATCCGATTGAGCGATCCAGAGGCACGTGAGAGACGAGATTTGGCACAGAGCCGGCTAAAAAGAACAACAGACACTCCAGCACACAGAAAATGTGAAGAAATGATAGTTTTGAGTGTAAGTAAAAAGTAAAGACAAAGATTTGTTTGAAATTCTCAAAATTTTACCTCTTGGTGGTAGACTGGGAGCCTCGAGGTAGCCAGTCAACTCAGGATGCGGATTTTTTACGTAAAGCAGAGTGACCTGAAAGTTTGAATTAGATTTACTTGATTATCAAATATTATTTTATTTAAGTATTCACTTAAGTATTCGACAACTCACCTTTGTGCCAGTATTCTTCAACACATTCACCGCATATTCATGAGTGATACCCTCTAACGGCACATCATCAACGGCCACCAATTTATCTCCGACTTTCAGCCTTCCATCGTGATACGCGGCTCCTCCATCGATGATTTTTGTGACATAAATTGCGGGATCTCCCTGCACATGCTCGTTTCCAATTCCACCGGCTATGCTGAAGCCGAGACCACGAGCACCCTGAAAATTTAGAATGATTGCTTTTAAAGAAAAATAGCCGTTTAACTCCACTCACAAAACTCAACTGTTTAACTCTACTTTCTATTGGTTTAAAGTCTTGTCCGCCTTTTTGAAATTTTCGTTTATAAATGAAGAAATTAGCCGATAAACGTATGATTTGCTTTAAATAAAAATTAACTATTTCATTTAGCTCATTAGCATATTTTTAGGCTAATTTGAGCTAGCTTTGAAGCAAAACCGAACGAGAATTCTTGTTTTCCCTAAAATCCTTGCAATGGACATAGAATTAAAAAGGCTTGGTGAAATATTATGAAAATTTGTCTATTTGCCTAGCTTTTTATTTTCTATCTTTTATCTTTTGACATCAAAATAGATTTCTTCAAATCAAAACTTTGAGTTTCATCGTTTTTGACTCCTCGACTTTACACCTTCAAAAAAATCAACTAACGCAAGCTTTTCAGAATTTCTTAAAGAGGAATTTGTAAATAAATAATATGCCTTTCTGATAAAATAAACCATAGATTGATTGGTTCATTATTTATTTTAAAAAGTAACATTTAAAAAAGCGGACAGGATTTTCGAGTGAAACCTGATACTTGCAAAAGAAAACTTCTATTCTTGAACATCTACAAAACACTCACCTTGTAAAGATCAATCTTTTGCACTCCTGGGTTACGCTCAAGACGCTCGACTTCGGAAATAATCCTTGATACGGGGATCTGTGTATAGGAAGCATGAGCCGGCGGTGGTGGAGGCGGATATGAGGGAGTGCTGACTCTAAAAGAAACTTGATTATCAGCATTCACTTCACTTGCTTACCCCATTCCGTTAAGTCCCAAATTGTGAAGTGATGCTGATCTGGATCCCATTCCATCCCTATCCTCTCTGCGTCGCTTCAACGTCAATCGTACCACGTTGCCCGCATTTTTGAGCGCATTCACAGCAATTTCGTGGAACACATTCACACAATCAACGTTGTTCACTTTAATGATCGCGTCTTGACGTCTGAAATTTCTTTGTTAACACAAAATTGAGATTTTTCAAGTGTTAAAACTAACAGACTACTTTGTGATTCAAAAGCTAAATCTAAACAAAAAGTTTTCTTTCAAAAACTTCAGAAAGTTGAAGAATACTTTACCTCATACGTCCATCAGCTGCCGCAGCTCCTCCCGGGATAATATCAGTGACAAGAATTGATGTATCTCCATTGTCCGCTGGTTGATCCATTCCTCCAGTGATTGAGAAGCCTAAGCCTGTGCCTCCCTGGAATCAAATCTTCTTTGAGAGCTATATTCTAATACAAACTTTCTCCAAAACGATCTCTTCAATTTCCCAGGCACGTCCCAGCTCGTCGTGTGTGATACTTTTCTGAAAAGATTTAAAATAGATTAAACTTGAGCCACTTACAGTAGTTGTCTGTGAGTATCGTCCTTGTGGCCCATCAAGGGTTCGTGTCGTTGTCTCGGTCGTGTGCCAGCCGTCGTTCGTCTAAAGATCAAACTATTTTTTCATAGAATAAATTCGGTTTCTTAAGTGCAAAAGATTTTGGGCTCTTTTGGGCGTAGTTTCCGAGTATTTTGAAAGAATCCGGGTATTTTGAACGGGTCGTCACGCTTTGAAGGCTTATAACTTTGTCCAGAGATAATATTTTTGTTAACTTTTTATATCACTGTACAGAGGACATTTCAGGCTTTCAAATGCTACCAAATAGAGCTTGACTGGGTAATCCAGAGTCCAAGAAAATCCGAGCCAACTCTGAGCAAAAGAGGTCTATCCAACTCGGGTGTTGTGTCGCCTTGTTTGCATGGGAATGAAAAATCCAGTCAAGCTCTATTTGGTATCATTTGAAAGCCTGAAATATTTTCTGTACAATGATATAAAAAGTCAACAAAAATGTTATTTCTGGACAAAGTTATAGGCCCTCAAAGCGTGACGACCCGTTCTAATGACACAACCCAAATACCCGGATTCTTTCAAAATACTCGGAAACTACGCAAGAACCAGATTTTGTTTTAGCTGTAAATTTTAACAAACTCCTCACCAAAGTTCTCGATTTCTCCTGAAGAGTGTACGACGAGTGACTGGTGTGCCCGTTTCCATGGGGAGCGCTCGTCGAATTCACAAAGCTGAACCCGCCGCGGTCTTGGAACTAAAAATGGGTGGTTTGTTTATGTGGAATTGTTTAAATACTTTACTTTACAAGATCAAGATTAAACTCACCGCAGAAGTGACGGGTGCAGCCGTCCCTGAATGTAGATGGGTTCTCCGCGACGGCAACGGTGGATTTCTCTCCCATTGTTCGGCCATCTTAAGCGCTTCGATCACTTTCTGCGAGTGAGATTTCGAGTTGTTCAAGAGGGTGTCCTCGTAGAATTCTTGCACATCTGAAAAAATTGATAGAACTTATAGATAGAAAAGATTCATTCATTAAGATTCGTTGATAGAAAAGCTGTGAATACGATTTGATGCGATTCAAAAACTCACAAGCTTTACTGTTATGAATCTAAAAAGAAAATGAAAACTGACCAAGTAAAGCCTCGAAGAGACTTGTCTTGAATGCGGTAATGATTCTCTCGATCGGTACTCGGATATCATCTTCTCCTCGAGTCAACCGAGAATGATAGTCTTCAAGGTGCTCGAGAGCGCGGTGCGCCTCTAAAAATTAAGGAAATTAAGGAATTTTAAAAGTTTGTTAATAAAGTTTGTTAATAAAATTTAAATCTAAACAAAATTTCTTAAGTTTAAAAAAAAAATAACCCATTCTTTAAGCCATTTTTTTTTCTACACCTCTTCAAAGAGCTCACCTTCAAATCTATAATGCAACGAGCGAAAAAGATTACAGAAATGCTGAACATTGATATGGGAATCATGATGGTAATGAAAAAGATTCGGCGCATCGGTTTGTGTATGTTCAGAGCGACTTTTGTGAACCCTTCTCGGGGAATTTCTTGAAGATTTCGGTGGTGATTGATCTCTGGATGTACTCGGCAAAAATAGAGTCACTTCTCTCACTGTTTCCATTGGTTCTTTCAATATTAGTGGCACTTCGGGCAGTTTTTCCACCACTTCTCGCTCTTTCCTTTGAACGAAACTCGCGATTTGCTCGGACTCAATATATAAATTTTTGGCGGGACTTGTTTGGTGGACATTCATTTGATGCTTTGGTCGATGTTTTCTCAAAAATCTTCCAAATTTTGATGGAACTATTGTGCTAGTTGAGCTCATCGTCGAATCATCGTAACTTGTTGACGGTTTTGTCGGACTTTCACTTCTCATCTTTTCATTCTTTATATTATCTATTGATGGTCGATGATTGATGGCTTTTGTCGGACTCTCACTTCTCGATTTCTTTGAATTCATCTTCCTTACACTATTCGGACTGACTGGTTTCCTTTCGTCTCGAACTTGCGTTCTCAGAATGAATGAATTCTCGCCAAATTCACAATAGCTCATTTCATAAGGCTTGGCAGTTCATTGCCAAGCTAAAAGACAAGAAAACATTAGCTAATAGTAGAATCTAGGTGATCAGCTGGCCAATAGTGTGCTGGATATTACACACAAATCAAAAATGCGGTGAAGGGAAGTGGCATTTGGGAAAGAAACAGCGAAGGAAAGAGCAATTTGGGGAAAATGATCGACTGGCAGCTTTCTTGTAGGCAAGAAATGCGGGTGATTGATCAAATCACGAGATCGAAGTTGGGATTGTCTCAGTTCTGAATGGATTTTTGAATACAGGTAAATACTACTGAATAATGAGGCTTTTACTGTGGCTTTACAGGACACAGTATGGTTCAATTCGCTGTAATTTGAGTGTGTAAATGAAAATGCCAAAGCCAATCTAGTGTTAGATTAAAATAACTGGATTCAAAGTAGATTTGATCTCAGTTTGGCTGAAAATCCAGGAGTACAACCTTTCAAAATAGAATTTCTAGCCACTAGTACAACTCGTAGAATGAATCCAGCTGAAGAACAAAAAATCTCTTTTTTCGAATCTCTTAGCCGTTCATTGAATATCAAGTTTTTACTTGATTGGCCCTCGGGCAAGAGTGATTGATCGACGAAATCCGCTCACAAAAAAATTGGATAGAGTCAATTGAATCGGAATCGGGGAAAAGGAAAGGGCAAAGTTGTTGGTTGGAATGCCCAAGTCGGCCCCGAAAAGCTGATCAATCGCTACAAGAGACAACTGCTTTCCTCTTCAACCGAGCTCTTTCCTAAGATCAAGCTTTTCTCTTTGAAACTAAATGAGAGGAAATCTTTCACGGGAAAAGGGAAAAAGAACGGCCACTCTGAAATTATTGGCCAAATGCTTTTCGCGAATGAATTGTTGGGATTGGTAAGACGATTTGTTTGTTGTGTGTGGATAAAATATGAATCACAATCGGGATTGGGGCCTGGTTTTTGCTCAGGAAAAGCTACATTTTTAAAAAACCTTATGGAAACAAATGTAATTACCGTAAATACTGTAATAGTACCCCATCCCCATAATGACGGTGCGGAGTGTTGCGTAGTCTAGCTTTGAACGAGTTTTTCTCGACACTGGTTTATGCTACAATGCGCGCTTAGGTATCAAAAAATAGCCCTGAATTTCAGCTATTTTTTGATACCAAAAACGAATTTTTTGAAAGTACGGGCGCTTTGAAAAAAATGAAATACTAAAAGACTTTTGCGACTACGCGACTGTACGAGGGCGGTGGGGTACTATTATTACTACGTTTTTACTATTACAGTATTTACGGTAATAGTTTAACGGTAAGAATTGAGAAAGTTTAGAAGGAAAGCAAAAAATCTAATAAGCAACATTGTCAGTTTTAACTCAAAGCTTAAATATTTATGGGTTTTTAGGTTAGAAACTAAAGTAAATTCCAATTTTAGAGATATTTCTTTAGTTTTTGAACAAGTTAGTAGAATTTTGACTTGAATTGACGGGAGTGGGACAAATGCGACCTTTTTTTGCGCACCCGGACATTTGCGCACCTTTTTTTTCCGCACCTTGCCCATTAGCGCACCTTTTTTCGCGTTTTAAAAAAGCTCTAAAAGCTAATATTAACCAATTTCTATTCCAAAAGTTGTTTTTCTAGGTAATTTGAGGGCGTAGAATCGAAATTTTGGCATATCAGAGCTTGTGGAAACAAACGGACGGAGTTATACAAAGAGAAAAATCGACAATTTTCTGTAATTTGATCTAGCCGTTTTGTCTTTCAAATTGGTTCCACAAGCTGTTATGTCAAAATTTGAATTCGAAACCCTCAAATTACCTAGAAAAACAACATTTGGAATAGAAATTGGTTAATATTAGCTTTTTAGAGCTTTTTTAAAACGCGAAAAAAGGTGCGCTAATGGGCTAAGTGCGGAAAAAAAGGTGCGCAAAAAAAAAAGGTCGCATTTGTCCCACCACCGAATTGCCTATTCTTTTTTGGTTAAAATTCGATTTTACTTCATCAGCTAGTACTAAAATTGCGTCTAATTCTATAAAAAAACCTTAACTTCTTACTTGTTTAATCAAATTTTCAACTCACCGCCGGGTCGGGCAGGCATTGCACGTTTTGTTGACGGTCCTGGCTTTAAAATAGGTTGGCAATCGACTGATCTAAAGTTTAAATAAGAAAATTTAAATCTAATAACAAAAAAAATAGATATGCAGTGGTAAAAACCACTGTTTCTAACAAGTTTTCGAAATTTTTTTTATACAATTTATGACCAGAAGTGAAAAAAAAAAAACTCAAAGCAAAAACCACAACCAACCAAAAATTTGTGTAGGGTAAGTGAAATGGTGAAGGGAAAAGGCAATGACACAAAGGAAATGACACAAATCTGGGATTTGAAGCTACCATTGAAGTGAAAGAGTAAAGAAACCAGTGAAAAAGAGCAAAATGTGACACATCTGGGTAGCGAATTTTGGTGATTTCGATTGAAAATCAAAAGATATCATCAAAAAACAAAATACTAAACTGATAAAGAACCGTTGAATATAAAGCATCAATGGGGAAAATTGAGAATAAATGAATTATTGTGCTTTTGAAATCCAAGCAGTTGGGAGGGACTCTCGTTGCACGAAATATATGATTTGTTCCAAAATTTGATCAGTTGTTTCCGCGTTGGGAATGATATCTGAAATTGTGTTAAATGATAAAATGGTTTTAAATATAAGCAACCTAGTTCAAATCTTTTTCTTTTTAGTTTATTACTGAGTTTTTGCCATTTCTATACCTTTTAAAGCTTTTTCATTAAAAAAATTGCGATCTTTGGCTTAAAAATTTCCAAAATTTTAACGTTTATTCTCTTTAGAACTTTCTTTAAGCCTATAATTGTTAAATGAATAGCTTTTAAAAGCTATAGAAATTGTAAAAACTCAATTATAAACAAAAGGGAACAAGATTTAAACCAAGATTACTTAAAATCCTCCAAGATTTTAATGTTTATCCTCTTCAGAACTCTCTTCAAGCTCATGATTGTAAGTTTTTAAATGAATAAACTTTAAAAGATATAGAAGCTGTAACTGTAAAACTGTAAAAACTCGGTTATAAACAAAAGGGAACAAGATTTAAACCAAGATTGCTTAAAACCCTTCAAGATTTTAGCGTTTATTCTCTTTAGAACTTTCTTCAAGCCCATAATTGTTAAATGAATAGCTTTTAAAAGCTATAGAAATTGTAAAAACTCAGTTATAGACAAAAGGGAACAAGATTTAAACCAAGATTGCTTAAAACCCTTCAAGATTTTAACGTTTATCCTCTTCAGAACTTTCTCCAAGCTTTTAATTGCAAGTTTGCATTGTTTGCATTGTTTTTTTGCAAGTTTTTAAATGAATAGACTTTAAAAGCTATAGAAGCTGTAATTGTAAAAACTCTAAAAACTCAGTTATAGACAAAAGGAACAAGATTTAAACCAAGATTGCTTAAAATCCTCCAAGATTTCCTCTTCAGAGCTTTCTGAATTCTCAATCCAATCCCACACAATAATCCAATTGTTACTTACAATTAAATTTGGTGGCCGCATGTTGTTCCAATCGTTGACATCTCTCAAAAATATCCATAGCTTCATCTTCACTAATATTTCCGTAATCCCACTCGTAAATGGTTTGATAGCTGGATGGTTTGATGAAAATTGTGATCGGTTGAATGTTGGCGATTCGCTGAAGACGATCGATTGCCACATGGCCGACATCGAGAAGGCAATGACGATTCTGGAAGAAAGGATTTCAATTTTTAAACAAGCTGAATAGATAGTTTAGATTTACAATGAGATATTTATTAAAGCTAGAGTTTCCCAAACTCTTACCGTTGACATAACGTCTCGAATCGCTTGAATACTCGTTCCATACAAATTCTCCTTGTAAGTACCAGCCTCAATGAAGAGATTATTCTTCACATCTTGCTCCATTTGAGTTTTTGAAACGAAATAATAATCCTTTCCATTGATTTCTCCCTCTTGTTGACCACGAGAAGTGTCTGAAAGATGCTTTATAAGTTTTAGTTTTAGTTTTCAAAAGCTTACGAGGCACACAGCTGCTGAATCTTGTCGGATATCTGTTCACGAGTTCATCGTTCAATTTTTGACTCAAGGCTCCCATAACAATCACTGGACGGACATAGGCAAGCGATTCCTTTTCGACCGTTTGATATGTAGGAATTGGATCATCAGAGGTACTTGCTAAATTCTCTCATTATTGATTTGTGTTGATTCACCAACCTTCTTGTTCAGCCAACTCGTGAATCTTGTCAGTACTCTTGACAAAGGGGAATTTGCGAGAGAACGAGAGTTGTGTCTTCGATCCTCTTCTTCCATCCATTCCCCTTTGAAATGGAGCAGGTGATTGGTTGAAATTGACGGATCTTCTTCGTTGCTTTTCCTTTTTCTCAATTCGATGCACTGATGGAATGACTCCTTCTGGTCCTTCGTCTCCATTATCAGCCACCTGAAAGGGTATAATGGTTTTGAGAAGTTAAGTTGTTACGTGTAGATCCAGCTCCAGATCCAGATCCAACTCCAGATCCAGCTCCAGCTCCAGATCCAGCTCCAGATCCAGCTCCAGATCCAGCTCCAGCTCCAGATCCAGATCCAGATCCAGATCACTTTACTTTCAAAGTGTCAGGAAAAATCTTATGGATCACTATTATGCCAGTTCTTTGAATCAACAGTTGAGAGAATATGCTTAGAATGAATTTGAATTGAATAGATGGCCGATAGGTACAACTGTTAAAGCTTTTACCAACTGAAAATCAATTCTCACCTTCTTTGCCGTCCACCAATTATCGTCAGCACTGTTAATGATATGCAAAATGTCTCCATATTTAAACGGCATACATCTCTGTGGAATGCCAACTTCTCGTTCCGGATCAAACTCAAACATCGTCCTCACATACCATTCTTTTACCGTTAAATCACTGAGCTTTTTCTCAAGCTGGGTACATTCTAAAGACTATATTTAACTGTAGAATTTCAAGTTTTCACCTTGAGTTCGATTCTGGAGTACCAAGAGGATTGGGTTCTTTGCGTTTCTGAGGACCTCAGCCGCTTCTTGATGACTTGCATGCTCGACATCGATTCCATTCACTTTCAACAGCACATCTCCCTAAAATTTTTGATGTCAAGTACCAATATTTTAGCTTAAGTTGCAAGCTTTTCAATGCTTACCTTGAAAACATTTCCACTTTGATCAGCCACTCCTCCACCATGAACATTTGATATATAAATCGGTTCTCCATCTTCTCCTCCAATAATATTAAATCCAAGTCCATGAGCTCCACGAACGAGTTGAACGTTTCTTGGGTAAAGTGGGATTGGCGGAGCGCCAAAGGATCCATTTTGACTTGTCGGAGTCGTTTGATTGAGAGCAGTTTGTGAGCCGCCAAAGGCTAAAGAACTTGTTATAAGATCAGGTTTTTACTTTATAAAGTTGTCTCTAAAGTTAAAGATTTTCAGAAATGTCATAAATTTAAGTGAACTCACTTCTTGGCGGGACTTGTGGAGTAGCTGGAGTCTCTCCACCGATCAGCGCCGCAGTCACCTCGGGAATCGGATTGTTGACAATCCAAAGTACAACCTGGAGAAGATAATAATATTTTAAACTTAGAGTAATCTGTAATCTTATAGTAATCTTTACTATAAGATTGCTATATCTTGTAATAATCTTATAGCAATCTTGTAGCAATCTTATAGTAATCTTATAGTAATCTTATAGTAATCTTATAGCAATCTTATAGCAATCGTCTTTATAATGTTTTCATCTTAAATCTATTACTACCTTGATTCCGGTAGATCGCAAGACATCGAGAGCGAAATTGTGAGTCACATTCTCTAGCGAAATATTATCCACCTGAAAAACAGAAGTCAATAATTGCAATGCGGATATGAAACATTTACGTTTACGCAAAAATTACTTAAAGAAATTGAGTCTCTAGAGTCTAGAGTCTGTTTGTTGATGTCATGTGATACTCTTGAAAGGAAAAATTGGATGAAAGAGAAAAAGCGGACAAGATATTACCACCCCCTACAATGCATTATTTCTTCGTTTCCGTTTACTAACAAGGAGATCTTGTTTCTTTTTTTTTGGATATCTTGGTAAGATTGGTGAAAAATTGACTAAAATCTGTAGTCATAGATTGGCTTTTTTTTCTTTCAAAGTTTCTAAAGCATTCATTTTTAAGTTCAAAGTTTCTAAAGCCAGCTTTCTAAAGCCAGCTTTCTAAAGACAACTTTCTAAAGCCATTTCCAATCTCTTTTAAAAACAAACCGCCGCAATCTTGTCTCCAACTTTAATCCTTCCATCTAAATCTGCTACACCGCCTGGAATGACTCGAGTGATGAAAATTCCTGCATCAGTTGGTGTCTGTTCATTTCCAACTCCGCCAGAAATACTAAAGCCAAGCCCACCGGATCCCTGATTTCAGATAAATATAGTAAATTGATTTTTTATTACCTTATAAATCTCTACACGTACTCCTCCATAGTATGGCTTGATGATAGGAGGTTCGTTGATTGGATATTGTTGTGAACGAGCTGGTGGAGGTGGTGGGGGAAGTGATGGGGTGGAGATTGTTTGACTAAAGAGAATTAGAGTAGATATTTCGATAGATTCATTAGTGATATTCTTACTTGTTTTTTGCAAGAGGAACCGGATCGGGTAGTGTTGTGAAAGATTGGGATCTGGTGTCTCGAAATTCGGGCATCGGCTCATCACGGTCGAATCGACGGCGTTTCACGATCTGAAATTGATTGTTGAATGATTTTTCGAAGTCTTATATTGATTAGTGGAAGAGTCTGAGAAGATCTAAGAGAAAATCTTGAGAAATTGAGAGATTGCTCTGAAATTTTGTCTACAAAATGTTTATTTCTATCTGTAGACAAAATTTCAGAGTAATTGATGAAGAATCGATGAAGAAAACGATAGTGGAATTAGGAATTCAGGTTGAAAGTCTCCTTTCTCTTATAGTAGAAGTTTCTGAGAAGATCTAAGACTTGAGAAACACAAAGATTTTTATTTTAGTAAAAGGAGGCCGCAAATTTCCCCTCAAAGAAGTGATTTCCCCCGTTTTTGTGTGCCAATCTTTTCATGATTGCTATTTCTCGTTCGTTTTCCCTCTTTTCTTTTGCAAAACTGTACGATGTCCTCTTATGGAAGCATTGAATTCTTTCGATCTTTTTAGATGTTTGTGTAGAGAGAATCGATGCGCAAAAGTGAATCACTTTTTCTCTCTTTTCTCTTTTCAACACTTCTTTTATATATAATATGATTCATTTTTTTTTTCTCGAATATATCGAAGATGATTTTATGCTAATTTCACGATTGGAATTCAGCCAAAACGTATTGGGAAATCGATTTTTGCCGATTTCCGGTAGATATGGGAGAATTTCAACCTGAATTCCTAATTCCACTGTCGTTTTCTTCATCGATTCTTCATCAATTACTTTGAAATTTTGTCTACAGATCGAAATAAACATTTTAAACATTTTGTAGACAAAATTTCAGAGCAATCGATCAAGAAATAACAGAGAAAACGGGTTGGAATTGTCTCTAGTTTCCGAAGACTATCAAATTGAAGATTCTAGATTGGATTTTTGGCTTAAGATTGAATCAATAATCAAATGAAACAAGTTTTCAAGTAAATCACCAGTTTAACAATAGTTCCAGCTCCTTTCAGCGCCTCTTTCGCCTCGTGATGACTGGCTTTGCTGAAGTCGACGTTGTTCACTTGAACGATCAAATCATTTTGTCTGAAAATGCAGATTTAAGTTAGATTTCTAGCTGTTTTGGGTCATAAGTTCAATGTAAAGCAAGAGTCTAATTGCTGTTTTCTCCAAAAACTTACTTCAAACGTCCATCCTCATAGGCGGCTCCTCCTCGGAGCACTTGAGTGACATAAATTGATCTCGCTGAAGCCACATCATCACCTCCAGAAAACGAAAAACCGAGTCCAACACGACTTTGATCCAATGTAATCTCTTCGAATTCCCATGCTCGACCCGTTTCATCAATATGGAAGTTCAACTGAATAGCATTCAATTTTAACATAAAGTTCAACAGAATATCATTCAATTTCACTCATTTAAATCTTTTCTAAAAAAATAAAAAAAAAATAAAAAAAAACACCTTAAACACCCCCCCCCCCCCCCCCCCCTTTTTTTTTTTTTTCTTCTTTTTTTTTTTTTTTTTTCCTTCCTCCTCCCCCCACAAAAAAAAAAAAATTTTTTTAAAATTTTTTTTTTTCACCCTTTTTCTAAAATTTAATAAAATAAAAAATAACCAAAAAAATTTTAATTTTTTTTTTTTTTTTTTTTTTTTTTTTTTTTTTTTTTTTTTTTTTTTTTTTTTTTTTTTTTTTTTTTTTTTTTTTTTAAATTTGAAAAAAAAAAAAAAAAAAAATTTTAAATTCGGGCCGGGGGAAAAAAAAAAAAAAATTTTTTTTTTTTTTTTAAAAAAAAAAAAAATTTTAAATTAATTTTTTTTTTCTTTTTTTTTTTTTTTTTTTTTTTTTTTTTTTTTTTTTTTTTTTTTTTTTTTTTTTTTTTTTTTTTTTGTGTTTATTTTTTTTTATTTTTTTTATATTTTTCTGTATATTGTTTTCTTCAAAGATCTTTCTTTTAGAGCAAATATTAAACACATAAACAATCATAAAAAAAGGAATATCGATAAATGTTTGTCGAAAAAATGTTGGGAAAAGAATTGAAATCTCAAAAACCTTGAGAAAACAGTCAACAAAACAATAAACCTGTAAAGGGAAGGGGAAAAAGAGGGAAAAGATTAAATGTTGAAGAGAAAAGAGGACTGGAATGTATGGGAAAAAGGAGGATCGAGGCTGGGAGCAGGCCAAGAAGGTGCTAATCACGCGCGGCATCTCTCCCCATCTTCTCCATCTTCCCCATTTTCCTCTCTCATCAACATGGTCTTCTTTCCTTTTTTTCAAGATTCTTCTTTTGACTATCCATTCAATGAGATGGAAAAGAGCAGCTCTTTTCCTATCTCTGATCTCTCCGAGTTCTAGATAGCCTAGTTTTCTTTAAGTTTTTTTAGGAAATCGATTCATTTTATGCCTTGGAATTCAAGCCTTCATGAAGCTTTTGACTTAATCTATTGGAGATGTGCTGTTGAAAGTGAATGGAATCGATGTCGAGCATGCAAGTCATCAAGAAGCGGCTGAGGTCTTCAGAAACGCAAAGAACCCATTCCTCTTGGTACTCCAGAATCGAGCTCAAGGTGAAAACTTGAAATTCTACAGTTAAATAATCAAGATAGCTATAGATTTGTAGGTTTATAAAATCATTTTAGAGTTGAATTTATAATTGATTTAAGGCAAACTCAGTATTAAACGATTTTTCTACTCATGGATGAACAAATCAAAGACCTTTCCGTCTCAACCGACTCAACTACCCCTTTGTACCCTTCCCTCATCTCCACCAATTCCCATAGTAGAGATCACCTTGAGATCCGCCGTTGGAGAAGACATTAATCGCTGCGTTTCGATATAAAAGAATAGAGAAAGGAGAAGATACCCTAGAAAAGGGAATAGATGGATGGATTGATGTCCTCCCCGCAAGATCTCATGATCTAACTGCTTCGTGCGGGAGACATTGCAACACATTTTTTTTGTGGGGAAATGGAACAAGAGTTTTGTATTGTTTGGGGAACGGATTTAGTCAGGAATGCTTGAGAAAAGTGAAAGGAAAGAAATTGATCTGGATCCTGGCTCAGTTTTGGAAGTAACGTTGGACAGTATATTCTAGAAGGATGTTAATGGACAGTATGTTTTAGAAGGATGTTAATGGGCAGTATATTTTAGAAGGATGTTGATGGACAGTACATTCTAGAAGGATGTTAATGGACTGTATATTCTAGAAGGATGTTAATGGACTGTATATTCTAGAAGGATGTTAATGGACTGTATATTCTAAAAGTATGTTAATGGACAGTATACTCTAGAAGGATGTTAATAGACTGTATATTCTAAAAGTATAGCTGACAAAGATTAGAATCAATTGCTCGAGTTTTACAATAAATGAAAAACAAAACTTCAAATTTCATTTGAAGCAAAAAGTGGAAAACTTGCTAATCCGCTAGCTTCGGCTAACCATGTGGGTGTTTGGATAGAGAAAATAGACAAAGGAGAGAAAGCCTTGTTCCATGACCGGAACTTTGAGAACACAAGGAGGGGAATGGACAGTCCACATGGACCATCCCTTTCTCTCTCCTTCAACAATCTCCCATTCCCTTCCCCACTTGTTGCAAATATTTGTTTGCATCACTATTCTCTTTCTTTCAGCTTTCCCTGGACTTTCGTTGGGTCTTTGGTAGCTTCATGCACCCATCTCCTCCCCAGGGTCGATCACTAAGACAACGCAAAAGCTTGCAGACACGATCAAAAGATCGATTCATAAATGAATCCATTGCTCAGCTCAGAGCTTTTAAATCAAGAGCTAAACTAGAGATTTGGATTCGATTCATAAATGAATCCATTACTCAGCTTTAAAGCTTTAAATCAAGAGCTAGACTAGACATTTGGATTGAGAATCGCTTAATTTTTCCAAAAGCAAGATCAGGAGATCATCAAAATCCATGTATCTCAGCCTGACTAATCAAGTTAAAGAAAAAAGAAAATTTCTAGAAATAATTTGATTAAAGTATACTGTGCTAACTATAGAAATCAATAGAAATCAATAAAATCAAAAATAGAATTCAAACCCAGCTCCCCTATTTAGTTAATTAGGTGGATTGCCAGCTCATGAAAAAGAGCTTAAAAACGCAGATTCGCAAAAAACCGTCAAAGGATCGATTTGAAAACGAAAAGAAAAAAAAGAAATTGATAGAAACAATAAATTGATGAACGGGTAACATTTGGTAAATAGAGATTTGCGGAAATTTTTTTTTCCCAACCTCTTGTTGACTGGCTGATTTCGAGTGCAAGCCGGAGTCATGGGAGTTTTTGGTGATAGTGGCTTCGGGGTACTGAAATCATTGAATTTAAATGAGTTTAATAGTATTAAATATTCATATGACAGAGCTATTCAGCTTACCGATTCACTATTCGTTAGTGAGACTGAGTATCTGGCTGGAGTGGGAGTGGTTGGGCGCAATTTTGAAGAAGGGAATGGAGCCGATTTCTCCCAGAGTTCCGCGATTCTTCGGACTTCGATTACCTGAACAGGTGGATAAGGTTAAAAAGAATCTATAGAAGTCTAGAAATCTAACTTAGTTTAGCTTCTAGAAGTCTAAAATGAAGAAAACTAACTTAGTTTAACTTCTAGAAGTCTAAAAGAAATCTAACTTAGTTTAACTTCTAGAAGTTTAGAATATAGAAATCTAACTTAGACTAACTTCTAGAAGTTTAGAATGAAGAAATCTAACTTAGTTTAACTCCTAGAAGTCTAGAATGAAGAAAGCTAATTTAATTTAACTCCTAGAAGTCTAAAATGAAGAAAGCTAACTTAGTTTAACTCCTAGAAGTCTAGAATGAAGAAATCTAAAAACTGATTCATATAGAGAATGACAAAACAACAATATTCCTTAAAATTTCTTCAAACTTCAAGATTTTGATAACCTTTTGCGGTCGAGCCACTCGATCACTCAGCAAAACATCTTCGGTGAGATCTTGGATCTCTGGAAATCTTTAATATCCAATTTTCTTAACTTCACTCACCAACTAGAGCACTGAATAAACTCGATTTAAATAATTTAATCAATCTCTCAATCGGTTCCCTCAAATCGTCATCTGATGGAGCGATGAGAGTCGAATGAAATTCCTCGAAATGCTCAAGCGCCCGATGCGGCTCATCTCGACGACGGGACATTACTTTTAACAAATCTTGATGTTAACAAGTCGGGATTTAAGATGAACGCCTGAAATTTAAAAGTAAAGATCAAAAATGAATCAATAGCTTGCAAAAAAACGGTTTCAAAAGCAAGATTTTGTTTTAAACTCTGAAAATATTGAAGGTATTTGGTTGTTTTTGAGTGATTCACAAAGCACATACAAAACATGGGAATGAATATGAAAGGAAAGAAGGAATTGAACCTTTTTCAATTCAAACAAACCATCTGAAATCGAAAGAAAAGCAATATTTTGATCATTTGAATGAAAAAAGAAATCTTTTCTTAGAAAGAGCTCAAAGCAAAATCGTATCAGAACAAACTTTTCGTTTATTTTTTTTATTTTAAACCTTTATAGGTAAGAATTGATTGAAGATAAGACGGAAAAATATGCAAATTTGATATTACTTTGGTAGTTACTTAGATACTTACTTAGATATTAGTATTACTTGAATCTGAATCTAGAAAGATCAGATTAGAAATCGATTTGAACAATGGATAAACTAGTTTCGAAGTGGAGAAGTGTTAGTATTTCATTTTTTTCAAAGCGCCCGTACTTTCAACAAATGCGTCTTTGGTATCAAAAAATAGCCCTGAATTTCAGCTATTTTTTGATACCTAAGCGCACATTATAGCATAAACCAGTGTCGAGAAAAACTCGTACAAAGCTAGACTTCCCAACACTCCGCACCGTCATTATGGGGGTGGGGTACTATTACAGTATTTACGGTATGTTTAAATTATAGTTCTAAGAAAAGCATATCGTAATACCTTTAATAGTAGCCCCTCCGCCCGATAATGACGGTCGGAGCATCGCGTAGTCTAACTCTAAATGCATTTTCTCGCCACCCGTTTATGCTACAGTGTTCGTCTAAGTATTAAATGAAAGCTGAAATTCAGGGCTATTTTTTGATACCTAGGCGCACTTTGTAGCATAAACCAGTGTCGAGAAACACTCGTTCAAAGCTAGACTACGCAACACTTCGCACCGTCATTATGCGGGTGGGGCACTATTAAAGTATTTACGGTAGATATTAGTATTACTTGAATCTGAATCTAGAAAGATCAGATTAGAAATCGATTTGAAACCGATTCGAACAATGGATAAATTAGTGGAAACTCTAAAAACAAAATTATTGATGATTAAAGTAATTTTGCAAGTGTAAAAATGATGCAAATATTAAAATTTCAGTCATAAAGATAAAATAAATAAAAGCTGCTCAATTCTGCTTGAAATTTGTCAAATCAGACGGGTAAAAGCGAACTAAATGAAGGGAAACAGATCCAGGAAACATATTATATAAATCTTATTTTAGATTTCTCAAAAACCATCAAAATCTTTGCACCAAAAGCACAGATTGATTAACCGAATCAGCTCCATAAATAGGAAAAAGCGAACTCCAGTACTGGACAATGAAATATGATATTTGAAAAACGATCGTCACTTTCGCGCGTCTGTAACTCCCTTATCTTTGAGTTTAAACTATTAGTGTTATACCATTTCTGAAAGCTCTTTTCAACGGCTACACAATGGTTATATTAATATTTAGAAATATGGTAAAGACAAGGGAGTTACAGACGCGCGAAAGTGACGATCGTTTTTTCAAATATGATATTTCATTGTTCAGTAGTGTATCTACGTGAGAAATTTCATGTCAGCAACTGTCTTTAAAGTCTAAAGTACAGGGAATAATTAATGCAATGAGAAAGGACAAATGATGGCTTGTCTTTTGATCTTGAAAACGGACCTTCTCTGACACAACAACTTTAACCTTTCGATTAAATACTACAGGACAATGAAATATGATATTTGAAAAAAGATCGTCACTTTCGCGTGTCTGTAACTCCCTTATCTTTGAGTTTAAACTATTAGTATTATACATTTTCTGAAAGCTCTTTTCAAGGGCTACACAATGGTAATATTCATATTTAGAAATACGGTAAAGACAAGGGAGTTACAGACGCGCGAAAGTGACGCGAAAGTGATTTTTTCAAATATGATATTTCATTGTTCAGTAATGTAAATGAAGGGAAACAGATCCAGGAAACATATTATATAAATCTTATTTTAGATTTCTCAAAAACCATCAAAATCTTTGCACCAAAGGCACAGATTGATTAACCGAATCAGCCCCACAAATAGGAAAAAGCGAAGCGAAAAAGTCGATATCAGTCAGTTGGGAAAAGAGAAAAAAAAAGGTAAAGAGATGCCATTTTCTGTTCTTTTCATTTCTCTTTACCAACACGTGAATGCAATGACACACGTAAATATCTGAAAAAAAGCGATTGGGTAAAAGATCGCGAAAGTTTTTTTGAAGTTGAAAAACAAGGCGAGTAAATGGGAGATCCATAAAAAATTCTTTAACGAAATTTTGATGAAAAGATAAAACGAGAATCATAACACAATAGCTATAGTTTATTTGCAAGTATTTTAGTTTTCGATGAAACGTTTCGATTGACAAGAATGTTGAAATTTCAACAGATTTAACATTAATTTTTGTCTTTGCTTACTAACCAACACTTCTCCACTTCGAAACAACGTTTGGATGGGAAAGTTTCTAGAGAACAGAACACTCTTTTATATAAGCTTTCAGTTGTTTTTTTGGTTTTCATAGTCTTTGTCCACTAACCAACACAAATATAGGAAACAACGTTGGGATGGGAAAGTTTCGAGAGATCGTAAGAGTTTGATTGTAAGAGTTTGATCGTGAGATTTTGATTGTAAGAGTTTGATTGTAAGATTTTGATTGAGAGTTTGATCGTGAGATTTTGATCGTAAGAGTTTGATCGTGTGAGTTTGATTGTAAGATTTTGATTGAGAGTTTGATCGTAAGAGTTTGATCGTAAGAGCTTGATTGTAAGAGCTTGATTGTAAGAGTTTGATTGTAAGAGCTTGATTGTAAGAGCTTGATTGTAAGAGCTTGATTGTAAGAGTTTGATTGTAAGAGTTTGATCGTAAGAGTTTGATCACGTAATACCTAAAGAATAAATATTCATCAAAAATATCATGATAATTTCAATGATTAGACATTGTTATGTAAAGAATTTATTATGGAAGAGATCCCTCCTCAGAAGAAATAACCTTAGCCAGATCTTAAGTCTGTTGCTTTAAACTAAACAATTAGCAAAATACTAACTTTTCATTATCGTATTCCAAAAAGTAACCAGAGAATTGATAGACTTTTCCTTATGAAAGCAAACTCTAGATCAAAGCCTAAAGCTAAGTTTATTTTTTAACTTTAACCATTCTTTTTTTCGTCTAAGCTCAACTCGACAATTAATTTTCTAAACCAGCAAAAAGACGAGGTAACTTTTTAGCTAAAAACACTGAGAAAATGGAAAGCTTTTTGCTATTTTTCTTTCAATCGACAACAATTGGATCAAAGTGAAACAAGAGAGGGAAATAAAGTGATTTGAGGCTTTTGATTTGCTCCGATTTCTCTTTTCTATTGAGAGGTTCCATTTTGCCTTTATAATGATCTTAAATTTGATTGTTTAAATTAAAAACAGAGCTTAAAACAACAAAACAAAAGATTTATCATTGAAAGATTTGTGAATCAATTTAAATTGATCAATTGAAGACCACAAAAAGGACAAAACCTTAAATAATAAACTATTTACTTTAAAAATAAGTCACTAGGTATTTTCTGTGAGAGAATGTTGATGATGACCTTGGTTCTTTAGAAAAGAAAAGAGAATAGGAATATGAAGGAAAAGAGAGAGTCATTCTCGATCATTCAACATTAGCATACACAAATAGTTGAGCTTTGAATGGAAAGGAAAATAGAGAAAAGAAAATAGCATCCAACCCATTCAACTAAAAATGTCCTTGTTCAAGAACAAAAGTTTTTTTGATGGTGCTTTAATCGTTTGATTTCTGAAGGGATTTTTGGCTTTTGCAAATATTAAATTGGCAACTTTAAAGTTGGTAAACTCCTTCGTATTTCCTTGTCCTTGTTCAACAATAAAGAAAGAGCTAAAGAAAGGTCGTAAAATCCGATCCTAACTTTTGATCTTTTCTTTTGCATTCACAAAGATTTAAGACTTGTAAAGAAAAGGCCTGAGATTTAGATTTGAGGAAAATTGGAGAAGCTGTGATTGATTGAAAAACTTATCGTTTATTTATAGGTTGGGATATTTACAGGATCTTAGATTCAGGTTTTGTATCAAAAATAATCAAAAAGGCTATAAGAATTGATTTTAACAATTTGATTGGGTAAACAGTAATAGAATCTTTAGCATTCTCATTGACAAAACAAAAAAATAGATAAAGATTTTTAGAAATGTTGATAAGTGTTTTAGAAATGTTGATAATAAGAAAGAGCTAAAGAAAGAGCTAAAGAAAGAGCTAAAGAAAGAAGCAAAAGAGAAAGAGAAAGAAAGAGCAAAGAAAAGCTAAAGAATAGAGATAAAGAAAGAGAAAGTAAAGAAAGAGCTAAAGAAAGAGCTAAAGAAAGAGCTAAAGAAAGAGCTAAAGAAAGAGCTAAAGAAGGAGCTAAAGAAAGAGCTAAAGAAAGAGCTAAAGAAAGAGCTAAAGAAAGGTCGTAAAATCCGATCCTAACTTTTGATCTTTTCTTTTGCATTCACAAAGATTTAAGACTTGTAAAGAAAAGGCCTGAGATTTAGATTTGAGCAAAATTAGAGAAATTGTGATTGATCGAAAAATTTTCGTTTATCGTTTATTTACAGGTTGGGATATTTACAGGATCTAGGCTTTGAATCAAAAAAAATCAAAATGGCTAGAAAAGAGAATAGGAATATGAAAGAAAGGTGAGAGTCATTCTCGATCATTCAACATTAGCATACACAAATAGTTGAGCCTTGAATGGAAAGGAAAATAGGGAAACGAAAATGGCATCCAACTCCTTCAACAAAAAATGTCCTTGTTCAACAATTAAGAAAGAGCTAAAGAAAGGTCGTAAAATCCGATTCACACTTTTGATCTTTTCTCCCTCCTAGAAATCTACAAAATCGATGCTTTTCTAAGTTTGTCAAAAGCCTTTTTTAGAGAATAAATGCGCCTTTTTATTTGGTAAAAAGTGTAGATTAATAAAAAGGCGAAAAAAACCAATCGTTCACCAATTAATTGGTGAGCGAGTTATTTCTAAAGACTCCAATAAATAAGTGTACCAAATTTCAAGTTGCTAATCAAGTTGCAAGTTGCTAATTCAAGTCAAAAATCCACTAGAACCTTCGGATGATCTACAGATAATTTCTGGATGATCTACAGATAATTTCAAGACTATTCGACTCAGTTAAAACTCTAGGGAATAGATTTCCAATCTAATAAAATACAAACTTGATCAAACATTTGATTGATCTGAAAAACACAAAAAAGAAGATTCAAATGGCAACGCCAACAGCTTTGATTAACAGCTTTGATTGTAAAGCAAAAGCTTTTCATTGAAATGCTCATGATTTACAACTTGCTTCTTCACAGCGTTTTTTGTTAGAAGTTTAAAAATCGATACCAATTTCTTTACAGAAATTCCAAAATTCGTGACACTCTTTCCTTTTTTACCATTTTTTTTTTCCTTTCTTGTCGCCAATTTGGAACCGGTTTTTGACTTGAAAAAAAATGTTCAGTTTGCATTTTTAACAAGAGCTATGTATCATTTTGAAAAATAAAAATGATTGATAAGGAAAATGAGTGTAAAGTTGTAACACTTGTTTTTCAAAATTCATTTTTTTGTAAATTCTTTTGAAAAACTAGCTGCGAATGGTGTCAAAACTTGGATTATTGTTATTGAAAATTGATTTAAAGATAAAAAAACTTTGAAAAGTATTAATCGAAAACCTTTCGTTTATCGTTTATTTACAGGTTCGGATGACCTCGTTCTTTCTGCTGGGGATTAAGAAAGAGCTAAAGAAAGAGCTAAAGAAAGAGCTAAAGAAAGAGCTAAAGAAAGAGCTAAAGAAAGGTCGTAAAATCCGAGCCTCACTTTTGATATTTTCTTTTACATTCACAAAGATTTAAGACTTGTAAAGAACAGGCCTGAGATTTAGATTTGAGGAAAATTGGAGAAATTGTGATTGTTTATTGCCTTTATCGATCGAAAAACTTTCGTTTATCGTCTATTTACAAGTTGGGCTATTTGCAGGATCTTAGATCTAAGCTTTGAATCAAAAATATTCAAAATAGCTATAACAATTGACTTTAAGCTATTTGATTGGGTAAACAGTAATAGAATCTTTAGCATTCTCATTGACAAAACAAAAAAATAGATAAAGATTTTTAGAAATGTTGATAAGTAAGCAATCTTTTTCAAATTTATGTCACGGTTTTTAAAGATTATTAAAATTTAGTGAGCTTAGTTGTAAAATAAAGCTTTTATCTATAATATCGTCAAAAATATAACTCAAATCCTTTGCGGAAGTCATACGAAAGTTTAATGAAACAAAGCAGTCAGATCAATCAATTATTCAAAAGAATTTTCAGAACTTTCTCACGGATTTCCACCTCGATTGTGGTGCTAAGAAAAGAGAAAAGAATCGATGAAAAAAAGTTGGAAAGATTCGATCGAACGTCCCCCCGAATGTGGATGGGAAAGGATTCTGAAAAGTGAAAAAAGGGAAAAGAAGAGTCAATCCATCCGATTCTCTCAACAAAGCACAGCTGGAAGTTTTTTCTGCAAAATCTATATTAAAATAAAGATTTGAAAGTTTATTATACAATATTAGAGTTTGAAAAAGTGAAATCTTGTCAAATTGAAGTTTTTCCAATGATTCACTCAATGATTCCGACGGAAACAAGAATTAAATCGAAACTTTTTGTTCTACTTTGACTCAAGAACAACAATGAATCAAGAAATTTTGATAAGAATATGAAGAAATTTTGAGAAATACACCTGCTAAACATAAGAATAAGGAATCAAATTAAATAGCTTCACTAAACGTGGAACAATTCGTCTTTGGAAAAGTTTAAGGAAATACATATCAAGTTCTAGATGATGAAGTTGTATCTGTTTTATCCAATTTGGTGTTTTGAATGGAATACTTGGGTTAAAGACAGGGCTTCAAACTTGGCTCTAGAGTTGAACAGTCAGGCCAGAAAGGATCAGAGCAATTAAAACCAAATCTGCACAAAAACCAGGTCAAACTACGCAAGCTCAGAAGCCAGCCAGAAGCCAGCCAGAAGCCTGATCCAAAAAATTGCCTTTAAACAGCTTTGGCTAAAGAGCAAGTGACAAGTGAATAGATAAAAGATTGTTAAAAGTTATCTAGATCGGAAATTATGTGATTTGGCTAAAAGCTCGATATGTATAGAAAAGCAGAAGAAATTTAGGGACGGTCAGCGAGTACGGAGCGCACAAGAATGAGTCATAAGCTGGGAAAGGGGGGAACGCCCGGAGGGGAGTGACCAGTCCCCTTTCCCCTTCACTACATCCAGACCCCTTCCTTCCATTCTCTGTCAATGTTTGCTTTTCGAAAGCATTCTTTCAACTTCTCTATTCTCGCAAAGGCTAAGAATGGAGTGACTGAAAAAAGTTGGGGTTTAAAACAATTTCCAGCTTTGAATTGAGTTTCAAAACAGCTTTGAATCCTTAGCGAATAATGGCAATCAGCTAACTTTAAGTTATTCTTCTGGGACAGGCAAGAATCCAGTTCCTATTCTGACTCTGCATGATCCACAAAAAGTTTCTTGGCTCACCAGGCTTTCTTGGCTAGGTCTGTCCTGGCTTATTTGGATCTGCTGATTTAAAATTCCATCTCTTGATATCAATAACACTTGACAAATCTGGCAAAAGTCTAATTTTGAGCTGCTTTATTTTGTTGTCTAAAACTTGATTCAACTTTAAAAACCCTCTCCATAAACTAGCAAGTGCCAGCTCAAAAAGTTTACTACCCTTGTCGAGCGTTTTGGAAAGTTCAACTCACGGGAATCCGATCGACCAGATGGTGGAAATAAAAAGGAAAGAGGAGAAAGTGGTGGTATCGCTCAACTTACAAGAGTTGATCTATGAGAAAGAGAAAGGGACCTAAAGGTAGAAGAGAACAAATATAGATTGATGAGGGATCTAGGTAGCGTTGAATCGTTGAATTTCCATTCATCCAATCCCTTATTTCATCTCATTCAATTTATAATTAGGTTAGAAATTTGTTGAAGAAAGTGTTGTCTTATAAAATTTCCCTTCTTGACTTTTTTAGAAACAGTTTGAAGTGAGTAAAAGCTCAGAATTTCTAGTTTTTCTTAAATTAAAGCTTTTAAAACATTGAAGAGATGAATTATACATAAAAATTAAATCAAAATCAGGATTTTTCTTGCTTTAAATCAATGATTTGATAAATTTTCATTAAAATGAATGACAATAACGTAAAAAAGATCAATATTCATAACCCTTCTTTTCCCTTTTTCTAAAGGCTATTGGTTCTAGCCAGCACAGACCACAATAAAGGCTCAAATTACATTATTACGTTTTTGGATTTTGGATAAAGTTAATTTTAAGTTCAAAATTCATTCCAAAAATCTTTCCGAACACTGAAATTCTGAAAGTTTCAACGATTTTGAAAGCTTCCATCCGATTTTGAAAGCTTTCTTTCGATTTTCAAAGCTTTTTTTAAAAAAAAAAAATTAAAAATATATTAATAATATATAAAAAAAAATAAAAAAAAAAAAAAAAAAAAAAAAAATAAATAATATTATTATTATTAAAAATATTAAAAAAAAATAAAAAATAAAAAATAAAAAAAAAAAAAAAAAAAAAAAAAAAAAAAAAAAAAAAAAAAAAAAAAATAATTTTTTAAAATATTTTTTAAAAAAAAAAAAAAAAAAAAAAAAAAAAAAAAAAAAAAAAAAATAAAAAAAAAAAAAAAAAAAAAAAAAAAAAAAAAAAAAAAAAATTTTATTAATTTTTTAAAAAAAAGGGTTTAAAAAAAAAATTTATTTTTTTATTTTGAAAGCTTCCTTCTCATCTCAAGAAATCAAAACATTAACGTCATTGATGTGGTTGATGTATTACATTTAAAAAATCACTCAAAACATTAAACACTTTGGAAGAAAATCGACTTGAGACTTTTTAAGAGAATTTTTTCGGTTTTTTAGATTTTTAGCGTAAAAACATCCGCGCAACTGCAGCCTATTTACAGAGCGAATCAAAAGACAAAATGATCGAGAGATGAAAAAGCAAAGGAACGTCATTGATGTGGTTGATGTATTACATTTAAAAAATCACTCAAAACACCAAACACTTTGGAAGAAAATCGACTTGAGACTTTTTGAGAGAATTTTTCCGGTTCTTTAGGTTTTTTGGCGTAAAAACATCCCGCAACAGCAGCCTATTTACAGAGCGAATCAAAAGACAAAATCATTGAGAGATGAGAAAGCAAAGGAAAAAGAAAATATTGTCCATCTATGACTCAGAAATCTTTCGCTTTCTCTCGAAAAATAAGTCAATGGTGGTGAGGGGAAAGAACGAGGAAAGGTTTAGCAATGACTAATGGTGAAGAGAAGAAGATTTTCTTAGATTAATGATCTTGAAATTGTACTGATTTGCTTTAAGCTAGTATTTGTTGATAGTAATCAGATCTTTTGAAGTGAGAATTGTAGATAAATCGCTTATACAATGGAATGGCTTCGTTTTAGAATCAAATGGCTTCGCTAAACAACTCAGATCTTTGATCTCATCAACTCAAAAAGTAGTACTAATGTTCTATATGAGAAAGAAGATCTCAAAAATCACAAATCGATTCGATCAAGCAAATCCACGGTTATAATAGAGTAGGATAATCGGGGCTGAAGATCTAGGCTTGGGAGACTGAGACAAGGACGTTCATTCAAGGAGAAACGAGTACCTAAGGGGACAAGGTGAGGGCAATGGTACGTGGAAAGGGGTGGCAGGTAGACTGGGATCACAAAGAGAGCCAAGGCCACCCCTCCACCCCTCTCCGAGGTCAACGCACATTGTTTGCCCCGTTCTATACCCAGAGCCTCTGCCCCATTCCCGTCCACACCCCACCACAACAACCTCACCCCATCTCTCCTCCATCACCTGGGGGACCAATGCTGAAAGATCACAGACTCTCTCACTAATGAGTGACATCATGCGAATCTAATTACACACAGTTATTCAAAATTTTAAAAAGATTAAAGAGAAAAGCTGGAGAGAATCTATTTGATTATTAGCTGATCTTAGAATTAAAATGTCGATTGGGTATGCTTGAAACAAACAATTTAAAGAGATTCAAACGATTGCATAGACCCTAGAAAAGATTGGAAAGAAAAGCTGGAGAGAATCTATTTGATCATTAGCTGATTCATTGATTTCTTGATCTTAGAATCAAAATTTCGATTGACTATGGTTGAAACAAACAATTTAAAGATATTCAAACGATTGCCTAGACCTCACATGATGACTTATCAATGAATGCTCAATTAAAAACAGTACCAACGAACAAAATTTGAAATTTGGCTGGTTCTTTTTGAGCAAATAGGCAAAGCTTTACGCTTGCATAGGTTTGTGGCTCGCAATTCGGCAAAGCAAAAAGGCGAAAGGAGGGAAAGGAGGGAAAGATAAGGGAAAGAGATAAGGTGACCATCTCTGAATGGGAAAAGAAATGAAAGAAATCGAAAAGAAGACATCAAAACCAAAGCATGCACGCTTTCACATGTAAACACAAACACATCATGGATCGGTCGGTGAGCTGGAAAAAAAGAAGGGATCGATTTGAGGCTTTCACAAATCGAAGAATCGAAGAACTTTGAGAAGAAATCGTTCATATTTAGAATTAGAATTGAGTTTTAAAATTAGATATTAGATAAAGTCACTTTTCATTACTTAAACATTTGTTAAATCTTAATAAAACTACTTTGAGATTCATTCGGAAATCAGAAATTTTTAATTCAACTTTTTATCTAAAGTTTTAGCCAAGTTTTAGTCAAGCTTTTAGCTAAGCTTTTAGCCAACTTTTTAAGCTCAACCTTATCCAAGAAAGTAAAGCTTAAGACCCACTAATTCCTAACAATCCTAGCTACAAAATTTTGAATCAAATTTCGAAATTTTCAATCACAACTCCCTTTAGAATTGAAGCGCTCTGGTGGGGCTTAAGGTTTCAATTTAAAGTTTTCCCTTAACGTTTCAATTTAAAGTTTTCCCTTAACGTTTTAATTTAAACTTTTCCCTTAACGTTTCAATTTAAAGTTTTCCCTAAAGCTTTCAATCTAAAAAACAAAAAAAAACCCCTCAAATCATTGAAAATATTCAATGAACTAAACGTAGAATCCAGAAAATAATAAAATATTTGAAATGATTTCAAGCTCAATCTCATCCTCTCTGCGAGAAAATTTTCTCACACATCGATCAAGAAAAATAACATGCGCTAAATCGGTGAACGAGGACGATAGATCATTTAGATAAATGTTTTGAGAAAATTTGAAATCTTTTCAATTCTAATTAAAAGTGATCGTTTTTTCGTGGAGAATTTATGTTTTCTCTGATGATTGAAGATTGGCTTTGTCTGGAGGTGTTAATGAACAAGGACATACCAGAAAATCGGAGTTGAGTGAAGGGTTCGTAAAAAAAGAAAATTGTGAAATTGATGCAATTTTGGAAAAAACGTGTTCAAATTTGTGTTTTGGTTGAAGAATTTTTAGAGGTTTCAAGGTTCTTTGAGTTTTAAAACTGACAATTTGTCTATTGTGATATGTTTTACATAATAATCTACCGGCTAAAGCGTATCAATTGAAAAAATATTAAGCTGATATGACTAAATACCTAATACCGTATTTTCTCTAATTGTAGTGCACCCCGGCGAGCCGAGTTGATGACTATTTTAAAGTTTCCAAGCTTTTGCAGAAGCTCAACACTCAAATCCCCCACTAGATCTCATCGTCAGCTACATTTTCCGACCCCACATCGATAGGTTCTGATAAGCGGTTCTCGAGATTTCGAGGAATTTAGGGGACGCTCAAGGTGCACGACTATTAGAGAGAATACAGGATTCGGCCATCACTGGATTCAGCTAAAACTATTGTAATCTAGAAATTAAATGCCTGAGAAAGAGGTATCACCTCACAGATGTTACCGTAATCTGCCAAAGCTGCTTGCTCTATTCTCTTTCTCTCTAATAGTAGTGCCGAGCTAAGTTGATGACTGGTTCACCTTTTCCAAGCTTTTGCAAAAGCTCAACACTCAAATCCCCCACAAGATCTCATCGTCAGCTACATTTTCCAATCCCACATCGATAGGTTCTGATAAGCGGTTCTCGAGATTTCGAGGAATTCAGGCGACGCTCAGGGTGCACTACTATTAGAGAAAATACGGTAGTACTTTTTTCCATAGTGAAACAAATATTAGGACTTTATTGGAGCTTGAAAAAAGTGAAAACTAAAGTCTGGCTTCATAGCAAGTATTCAATAGATAAACTTTGATGCAAAGAAATCGAATTTGAATGTTTTTATAAAGTCCAATCATTGAGCTTTTCAACTTCTCAAACTCTAACACATTCTTCAATTCTATACTCAAAAATGTATCAAAATGAAAGAGATTTCCCATTCTCATTCCCATTCAACTAATCATTACGAACTGAAAAGATTTACCCCTTTTACATCGGATTTTCATCCGCCGAACCCGCTAAATCTCTAATTATACACGGCTCACACCTATTCAGCAAAAAGGATTTATCGTTCCGTTTTGAATAAATTGAATGTAGAATGTAGACATAATGGGGACCATTCTAAAATCGATCAAATTCGTGAAACAGTCAAGGAAAATATTCAAAAAGTCAAACAAACTAGTTCTATCTAGATTTCACCAAAAAAAAACCCCGGAAAAACGGGCATTCAATTTTCGCGGTCAATTGAGCAGTTGGAAGAGAGCGGATTTCCATGGAAACCCATCTCTCTGGTCAGCCTTTTCTTCTTTTGTTCATTCTCTGATCAGCCGCTTTTGAGTGACCGCTTGGAGGAGTAACGGGACATTTCAATTTAGAATTTAAAACGCTATCTTTTGAAAAGCTTGCTATAAAGAAAAGCAAAAATAGTCAGACGAGTGACTGGAAATTCGCATTCGCATTCGCAATTGAGAAAAGCTGGAGAAAGTGAGTGAGTGAGAGAGACGAAAAAATGAGAAAAGCTGGAGAGAGTGAATCATTCTGAAATTTGAATATCCTCCGATTTTCACTAATCTTTTGTCGCTTGTTGATGAGAATCGTGACAATCATATTTTTACTCTAAATTTTTATTCGCTAAAGTTTATTTTGGATCTAAATGAACGTGCTGATTAAATTAAGAAACAAACTTCATGCGTTTGAAGCGAGGATCGTTTATGAACGACGTTTGTGAACGTTTATGAACGAAGCTTGTGAACGTTTATGGACGACGTTTGTGAACGTTTATGAACGACGTTTGTGAACGTTTATGAACATTTATGAACGGCGCAACGAGGATCATTTATGAACGACGAAACTTTCAATGAAATCTTACTTCTTATAAGCGAGAGAGTATTTCCAAAAATCGAATTAGTTTTGTGGGTTAGATGGGCTATTTTATGTAAAAATGCGGCTTCTCGATTTCCGCTGATGAGCGTGGCCGAATGGCCTAAGGTACTGTGTGCCAGCTCTAGCGCTAAAGACAGGGTTTTTGGTTCGACCCCTCTCCAATGCTGGAGTTTACCGATTATCTAGCCCACAGCAGTTTTCCATGGCTAACTTTTGGTGCTCACTTCATTTAGATTTTGATCTGAGAAATACGCGAGAAAAGGCAAAAAGGTTTTTTCAAGTTGATTACCTTTTTAAAGTTTCTAAAAGTTTCTCTCTTACTTATCGGCATTTAGAGATTCTCCATCGTCATTCGAGAAACAAACATCTGATGTCAATGAGAAGGAAACGGTTTCTTCAACAAAAAAATTACTAATACTTTACCTTGTAACTATTCAATATAACAAAGCAAAAAGTGAAATGTTAACATCTACAGTGGTGGACAATTAAATAGAACCGATAGAACCAAACATAATTTAGTATTTATTTAATAACTCAACAATTAACAAAGGTGTGTTTGAAAAATGACGACATTTAAATAGGACCGATCGTAAAAATTAATATGAAGTGGCAAAACCATAACTTAATTGTCCGCCACTGTATGAAAAGAGATCGCAAAGCATTCAAAACAATTAAAATTTTCACAATGATAAAAGGTTTCTTTTTCAATCGAGCTTAGGAGCTGTCCAAGACAAAACCAAACCAGATTGTGCAATGATGAAAGGCAGGCCAGTAACTGGCTTCTAGTCTGGCTTTTAAACTGTTCGGTAAGTTGTTGTCGAGTAAGCTGTTCGGTGTGAGGAAATTGATCTGGACTGGACCAAGACTAGGAGTCAGATCCATCTCTGGTTTCTGACAAGTCATCTGACATTCCTGACAAGTCATCCTGTTAGCTTGATTAGGACAATGTACACAAAGTCAAGGTTTTGATTTAACTGAGGACAAGTTTAAAATTTGTTTTAATGATTTGAATCGTTAGAGAAAAACTTTAATTGTAAAAGTTTGCCCAAAGGGTTAGCGTCAAGCCTTTCACAGACGGAGAATTTTCGATGAATTGCAATGTTTTATCTACGATTTAAAGCCATTTACAACAATGACAGATTCATGAAAACTCGATCCGAACCCGATTTCCCAATGAATTTTTCCTGTAAACTCGATCCGAACTCGATTTCAACCATTATTCCCGTTTTTTAGAAGATAATAGGCAAAAAAAAATGATGCTTTAATAAATAAATTAGCGATTGAATGTTAGCAAGAAAGATTTGAAACTTGTATTAGGTTTTCGTTAGACTTTTTAAACGAATTGATATATAGTTGGCCTTTTTTTAAATCTTCAATTTTGGGAAGCTAACTCTATTTTGACTTATTAAATTGTGGAACCCTTTTACCCCCTGATGTACGTGAGATTCCCACCTTGGCTAGATTTAAAGGCAATTCATTTGACTTTTGACGCAATTTCGGCAATTCATTTGACTGCTCTGTGAATTCTTTCTTGAGGTATCTTTTTTTTCTTTTTTTTGGGTGTGTTTTGTGATTCTGGGTGATCAATTGTGATCTTGTTTTGTCGCTATTCAACTGAATAAAGCATATAAAAATATAAAAAAAAACGATTGATAACACGTCAAGTTAAAGTTAAAGTACGGAGATTCATCATTTTTTATGAAAAAAAAAACGGTGACAATGAAGTGTTTTCAATTCATAAACACACTCTATTACTTTGAAATTTTTCCCTTTAAACGTTCATTAACCAAATCGAATACAGGAATAAAGCAATCGAGACTGAGCTCTTTTCAATCGTAATTCGTAGATTAAACTACTAAATTCGACTAAAATTCGACTAAAAATTCATTGGAGAAATCGTTGAAATGGTTCTTTTTTTGATTCTTGAGAAGAAGCAGCTTGTTCATATTCTAGGTCGAGATAATTTTGGCTATTGACTTTAACGCCTTGTGGTACAAGTCAAAGAGCTGTTTTTCCATCCGCTGTCACTCCAACTGAATTGGAAAGAGAAAATAAACATGTGAATGTAGATTGGAAACAGAAACAGAAAGAAATGTGGTTTAAATCAGGATTTAATTGATCATTTGGCTTATTAAGAACTTGTTAAAGAGTTTTTTATCAGTAACGCTTCTCATCAGCAATGAGTTTGTCCAAGAAAACGATCCAGAAGGTCTTGGCTTCGGTCTGCCGATAAGCTGAGCTAGGCTGAGCTGAGCTGAGCTGGGCTGAGCTGAGCTGAGCTAGGCTGGGCTGAGCTAAGCTAAGCTGAGCTAAGCTGAGCTGGGCTGAGCTCAGCTGAGCTGAGCTGCCCTTTCCTTTAAGCTTTCCTTTAAGCTCTCCTTTAGGCTTTTTCTGATAATATCTCTTGTGACTGAGCACTTTCTGACTTTCACAAAGCACAAAACTTGACAGAGATTTTAAAATTTCACACTAATTTATCCTTTTTAGAGTTACTAATTTCAATAAATACTTAAAAGCAATTAAAATGAAAAGAAAATTTCGAAATATTTGAAAAACAAAAGTTTAGCTTTCTGGTTTTTCTGTTTTTTTACATAATATTACCGTAAATCCTGTAATAGTACCCCACCCGCATAATGACGGTGCGGAGTGTTGCGTAGTCGAGCTTTGAACGAGTTTTTCTCGACACTGGTTTATGCTACAATGCTCGCTTAGGTATCAAAAAATAGCCCTGAATTTCAGCTATTTTTTGATACCAAAGACGCATTTTTTGAAAGTACAGGTGCTTTGAAAAAAAATTAAATACTAAAAGACTTTTGCGATTACGCGACTGTACGAGGGCGGTGGGGTGCTATTACAGTATTTATGGTAGTTTGGTTAACTGAATATCTTTAGAGATCCATTTTGAGTGCTCTTTTTATCTATGAAATATTAAATTTTTGACCGCCGTTTCACAGCCTTTATCCATTAGGTTCCTCTCTGGCGGGCGGCGAGAGAAGCCTTATAAAGGAATCACTTTTCAATCCCGATTTTGCAAGCTAGATTCCTTGCGCTTTCGTGGCTATTAGTGACACTATTAGTGACACTTTTTGTGACACTTTGTTCGCCATTTCCGATTCTAGGCTATCTCCTGTGTTTCCAGTCGATTCTGAACTTTGAGCTGAGACCATTCTCTTGTAAATATGGAAAAAGTCAAATCAAGAAGTAAAAGCGAAAATGATTTGCGTTCGGGGGGAATCGAACCCCCGTCGAATGCTTGGAAGGCATCCATGCTGACCATTACACCACGAACGCCCATTGTCCGGGAATGAATTGGGGGATGAAGAAAGCTGTCCTCTTCCGTCAGCTTTCCTAAAGCAATCTGCAAACCGGATTTGTTTCTTTTCATCAATCGGTTATTCATCCCTTTCCATTTGATCTAACCAAACCCTCTTTCGTGGTGTAATGCTGAGCATGGATGTCTTTCAACCATTTGATTGAGGTTCGATTCCCATAAACCCAAATTGTTTCTACTTTTTAGGCCATTTAGACTGTTATTTTTCGACAATCCACAAAAACATAGAAAATAGCCGTCAAAACTAGGAAAAGGGATAGGGTGACGAATTCTTGTAGATAAATTTTAAATCTTTCTCATGAGAAAAGTTTAGAAAGCGAATACCTTATTGCTTGGGGAAATGTTTGAGATTTGATTAGGAAAAAGCATCAAGAGAATGGGGGAAAACTCGATGAAAAAGAATTGAAAATGTTGGCAAGAAAGGCTCATGTGGAAGCTCAAAATGTTGTTTTTATTTGGAAATCGAGTTTGTGAAATCCGCGGTTATTTACAAATATTAATTGGAGTTGAAATATGGAGAGAATCAAGAGAATCGGCATGTTCATTCGATTTCTATTATGTTTTCTATTAATCGGCAGAGTTCATTCGATTTCTATTAGATCCATGTGAACGAGCATCATCTCAACGAAAAAAAGAGTTTCCCCGCCTCGTAAAAATCACTTTCTGGATGTAATCTTCGTGAAAGAGCTTAAATCTTTCTGAAAATTATAAGGTAAATGCGATATTATCCTATTTTCACATTTCTTTTTATATTTGCTGAAGTGAAGTAAAGAAATTAGTAAAGAAAACTCATTTATACATTTCATTATTCAGCATTTTACTGATTTTTCAATATACAGCTCTAAAAAAGGTGCTTAGAAAGATGTTTTGACTCGACAAATGTCTTTGTTTTAATAATCTTCTCGATAATTATTTTGTCTTTTCTAATAAAGTTGATTAAGCGACACCGATTTGGCAGTTCATTTTCAGCAAAATAAGTTTAGTTTGTGTCCGATTTAGATTTCCGTCCGATTTAGATTACAGTCTATATCGGACGTCCGATTTAGATTCAATCTAAATCTTATATAGATTGAACAATAATACGTCTTATATAGATTGAACAATAATATGAACATGCTTAATATATGTTCTTAAGCGTTTTCTGTAGTTTTCTGCATTTTTCAATGAACGTTCAACTTCCTTTCGTGCCGCCATCGGTGACTCTTCTATTCACGGGAAACAAGGTAAGTAACTATAACTTTATTTCATTTTTTGCGTGTTCCATTAGGCCATAAACATTGCTTATGTGCTGGAAAATGCTCATCCAATCGATGTTCGTACCAAAAAGGATGGCCGACTCTGCAATTCAAGATGTCAGAATAGCCTAAGCTACAAAAATAAATAGAAATTTTTAACTCGTTCGTTGTTGTTGTTGGTTTTTTGTTGTTGTATGTTGTAATTTCGCATCTATTCTGTTAACGCTAATAAATTGTTTCATAGTTGGGTTTTCTTTTCAGAAAAAGACAGTAACAGGCCTTTGAAAAATGCAGAAAACTACAGAAAACGCTTAAGGATATATATTAAAAATGCTTATATTATTGTTCAATCTATATAAGATTTAGATTGAATCTAAATCGGACGTCCGGGATAAGTTCAATCTAAATCGGATGTCGAAACCAAACAATGTCGATCACTTTCATTTTCTTTCTAATATTCTTTTCATTGTCACTTCCTGACGAGACAATTGAGTTAAAGTTTTGTCCTGAGAATGCAGATTTATCAAATAAAGCAAATTTGGTGATAAAGCTTCCTCGAACATTGATCAATCCCTTCAAGATTGATCAATCCCTTCAAGATTGATCAATCCCTTCAAGATTGATCAATCCCTTCAAGATCAACCAGTAAGTTTTAAATTTTATTTCAATTTCAATAGAGATTCAATTTATTACAATAAATGCTTTAAAAGTCTCTGCAAATGGTAGTTTCTAGAGAATACGAAATATGGGAATTGGAAAACGGGCGTTTATAAATTGAGAATTGTTTTATGATTGTTGGATGTCATCAGAGTAAATTAAACAGAAACTTTTGAGATTATAACAAAAGAAACGGGTGACTATGGACAAAACTATACATGGATTTCTATGGAAACTCTTTTTTTGCTGAGTGAGTAACTTTTTTTTCAATTTAAAGCTTTTTAATGTGAAGTTTTTAACAGCATCTGTTTGTATTCTGTATTGTAAACAGTATTCCGTTTACATGGGGATACAATGAGCCAAACTGCTTACATAACGTCATGGCTTTTCGCTGAAGCGGGACGGATGTTCTCTTTTCAATCTGACGTGTTATCAGCTTCATTGCCGGATCGAAGATAAAACTTTCATATTTAAAGCAAGAAAACTCTTCGTCTCTTCCTTTAAAGATCTCTTATCAAGCTTTTCAACAAATTACTTGACTTCTGTTTCTGTTTTTAAGCCTTTGCTAAAGTCTCAAGCTTTCATAGGTACAAAATTTTCAGTTGAATGGCTTTATTTCTGACTTTAAACCTGTGTCAAAGTCTCAAGCTTTCATTGGTACAACTTTTTAGTTAAATGACCTTCTTTCTGACTATAAACATGTGCCAAACGCTCAAGCTTTCATAGGTACAAAATTCTCAATTAAATGACCTTCTTTCTGTTTTTAAACCTGTGCCAAACACTCAAGCTTTCATTGGTACAACACTTGCTTCAGCTTTCCTTATAAGCTCTAAATATTGCTTTAAGATCAGATTTAAGACATTTAATTTGATTTAGGACACAATATTCCTATATTTTTGAATCGATTTTAACTTTTCCTAAATGATTTACTCAATTTCTATTGTTACAGAGAAATGGCTCGGCTACAAAGAATCTCTTTGCTTTTTATTTCTCTATTTTGTCTAATGGTTCATTTGACTGAAGGAACAAGAAGAACAAACTTTGGAATAAACATTGAAAAGGCAAAAGCTGAGAAAATCTTGGCAAAAAGTATGCAAGTATTTTATTTCATAAAACAAATTGTTTAAGTGGATCGACGAATGGCTGCTTATAAGGCTAACAATTCTGGGCCTCGTGCAAAGCCTCCATTGTTGACACAGAAGGAAAATCCTGTTGTAAGTGATAAAGATTCGAACAATTATTCCAATTTTAATCAATGAAATAAGATTTTTCCAGAAAAAAGGTTTTAGCTGCCGCGATCTGTCGGAGATAACGGTTGCCCTGATGGTTATAAAGGACCTGATTGCAAAAATCGTATGTTGAATAGGAAATATGATAGATTTAAATATACAAATTTAGTATAAGATAAGAATTTTGATCAAATATCAAATAATTTAATATTTCCAGCGATTTGCAACAATGAAACATGGCCTTTCTACACACACGACGGTCTCAATGATGGTTTTGGAGACACGATTGAGTTCGATATTGCGCCAACATGCTCGGAAAGGTTTGGGAATATGAAAGAACTAAACTCTCAAGAGTTCTCTCACTCAAGATTCTCTCAAGATCTCTTTCAGATTCACGATTCCATTGGACATTAGCACCCCACTTGATGTTTACATCACAGTGACATCTGATGTTAACGGAAGTTACCCGTACTCGCGACTCTTTGATACAAAAAGTAACGTTTAAAATAACTATTTCAAATCTAACTACTTATATTAAAGATCCGTACTCACGACTCTTTAATACAAAAAGTAACATTTAAAATAATAATCGTGAAACTATTTCTATTTATTTAGTGAAAGAAATCATTCCCTGTGGAGATACAATCATAAACGATCGATCAACTTTACAAAAATACTGCCAAGTGCTTTCCTATTATGGAGAAGGATTCTTTACATTGCGGCTCAGCGGGAACACTGTCGAGTAAGATCAACAACAGATCAACGACAAATGAATCTCAAAAATTTCTAGCATGTGCTCTTTCCAAGTCGAAGCTCCAACTTTTCTGTACCCCGATGGTGGCTTTGTTGTCTCACCACAAAATGATGTCATTCAAGCGTCTTTGCCTGGCCCAAATCAAGCTATTACACAGTGAGTTTGAATTTTTTTTTTGAGTTAAAACGTCTAAAGGTCTAGGAAAAACGTTTTTAGAAACCCAATCGATGGAATTCCATCCTATTTGGCGTTCAAAATGACTCATGATGTGTACCCAGTGGCTCCTCAGGTTTTTCATCTAAACTTTTTTACTTTAACTTTAATCTGAACTTTAGATTGTCCATTTCTACTCAAATGGTGCTTGGATTCAAAGTGAAAACTTGATCGCCCGGTAGTTGGAAAGCTTTCGAAAATTTCACTTAACATTTACAGATTCCAATGCTCGACTCCTCATATAACTATTGGAACTTTCACCTGTTCAGCGAAAAACAGCTACTATGTGAAATTCCAGGGAATCGATGACAATGTTAAAACCGAAATCAACTAACAAACAAGTTTTCGAATTCTAGGGCTATCCGTGGCAACGATTGTATGACTTTGACTGTGAATCACCTCCACCAACAACCCTTCCCCCATCAACAACCACTCCACCACTTCCCGTTTATCCAACTTGTAGCAATGAAGTGCCAAAGGTTGATCTCATTCTTGCTTTTGATTCATCAGCAACAATGGATCAACTTGAATTCACCAAGGTACGTTTATTTTTCATTTTACTTTACTTATCTGTGAAGCTGAACTTTTTAAAGTCAACTTTTCTCGAAACTTTTGATAGAAAACGAATTAATAAGAAAAATTCTGATATCAGAGAATAAGAAGTTAACTAAGCAATTAGTTTCCTTTGCAGCTATTAAAATGTTTAAGTTGATTTATTAGAGTATTAGAGTTAACTAGTAGTTCGACCTTTCCCTTACAAAAGTGCGAGCCAGTCTCTTGGAACCGAAGCCTCCGTCTAGAGGAAATAAAGTATCACCAGAATCCAGCACTGGTTAAAACTCTATAGTACAAGTTTCACTAGGGAGGTCCACGTTTTCCACGCAATCTAAGCCCCGTCCCTTTTTGTCAATAGCTGAGCACAGACGGACAGGCGGACAGACGTCTCTTGCTTTATATATAGTAGATTATAAGCTAATATCTAAATTCTTATCTTTCAGATCCTCGATAAATTCTACGATCTGGCTTCCCTTGTCCAATTTGGTCCAACTCAAACCCGTGCCATTCTTGGAACTTATGATGGAGCGGTGAAACTTTTTTGACATCTTCAAAATCACCATATTTTAGATTTACTTTAACAATCAACACTTCACTCATTCTGCTACGATGGCCAGTTATCTCACACGACTCGTTGAGTTGATGTATACAGGATATACAGGAAATATGGGAAACAATGTGCTGAGGTATTGTAACTGTTCAATTCTCAACTCATTCTTAGTTTTCAGTCTATTCAATTATGTGCAAGGATTGCAGAAAGGAGTTGACGCTTTTCGGTCAAATACGAGGAAAATCGTGTTTTATGTTAGGTAAGTAAAAGTAGAGTGTGTTCCTCGTATACATTTCGAGTGTCCCCCCCCTGTGTCCCCCTTTTGCCCCCCTAAGTGTCCCCCTCAAAGTGTCCCCTTTTTGTCCCCCTAAAGTGTCCCCCCCCCTAGTATCCCCTATTTTTTTCATATCAAATCACAACTTTTTGCTCTTTTTAGGCGCACTTTTTAGAAAACGCATTACTCGACAATTACTCGAGCTATTTACTCGAGTAAAAAACTACTCATGCAAATTTACTCGAGTAACTACTTACTCGCGAGGAACACACTCTAGGTAAAAGCAAGCAAACATTCATGAAAAGTTTAGAATACTGAGATTTAAAAATTAAGCCTTTGAAACAATAATTAGAATCTAGTTTAGCACAACAAATTGTAATGAAGATCCAACAAATGTTGCGCAACAATTGAAGAGTCAAGGAGTCGAGTTCTTCCCAATTGCATATGGACCAACTGGAAACTTTACACAAGCATGGGTAGATTGATTAGTTTCTCTAGAGTGGTTAAGGCTTAGCAAGTAGTTCACAAGTATTACAACTAACAAGAAGTTAAAATGGTAAGCTTTCAGTTGTCTTTAAGTCTAAAATGACAATTTTGAATATCTTTAACAAAATTGATTCAATTCTTTTCAGATGATTTCTCCTAAATGTGCTCATTTGGCGACTTCTGATTGGCTTCTTCAAGATGCGATTAACTATTTCTTTAGTCTTCTTTGCAGGTAATACAGAAAGACTTAAAGAAGATTTACAGAATTAGAAGCTGATAATGTTTTTCTTTGTATTAAAACAAATTTTTAGTTCGACTCCAACTTGCTGAGCAAATGTAGAAAAGCAAAGAAAATTTAAATTTGTGAATAAAGAATCAAAAATAGATATTATTTGAAATGTTAAAGTGGGGAATTTTAGAAAAACAAATTCGAGTGCCCGAGCGCTAACGAATGATTCGTTAGCGGCTGAATTTCGTAAACGGCTACGACATATAGATACTTTATTCAGGATTCAAATAAAGTGCGCTAGATTTAAGATTAATACACATCAACATAAACACGAAAAGGGCCGATAAAAAGCAACACGATAAAATGCATGTAATGGTAGCACAGATAACGTCAAGGATCTACTAGAGCTTCAAGATCAACATCATCTACAGATACTTGAGAGGCTTCGAGACTATGGGACTCTCTCAAAACTCTGGGGGGTCGATTCCAAATTCTGGCAGTTCTTATTGGAAAAGAGTTATGCACAAACTTATTGGAGGTGACTGGAATTTCTAAAACGAAAAAATCTCTCCTTGAACTAACCGTGGGATTAACTTTGAATAAATTTATCACTCAATTAAAATACATTGGTTTTAGAAATAAATGTTTATAAAGAAAAAATATATAAAATCAGTTCTAATTGTTATAAAAATACTAATCTCTCACACCAAAAAAATCTGCTTTTTTGATATTTAGAGAAAAATTTTGAAACTATCAAATTCTGTTCCAATACGGTTTCAATAGGGTTCCTATTTTGTATCAATAAGGTTCCAATAGGGTTCCTATTTTGTATCAATAAGGTTCCAATAGGGTTCCTATTTTGTATCAATAAGGTTTCAATAGGGTTCCTATTTTGTATCAATAAGGTTCCAATAGGGTTCCTATTTTGTACCAATACGGTTTCAATACGATTCCTATTTTGTATCAATAAGGTTCCAATAGGGTTCCTATTTTGTTCCAATACGGTTTCAATACGATTCCTATTTTGTACCAATACGGTTCCAATACTATTCCTATTTTGTACCAAAAAGATTCCAATAGGGTTCCTATTTTGTACCAATAAGGTTCCAATAGGGTTCCTATTTTGTACCAATAAAGTTCCAATAGGGTTCCTATTTTGTATCAATAAGGTTCCAATACTATTCCAATACGGTTCCAACACAGTTCCAATACGGTTCCAATCCCAATAAACTGTCAAGTATTCAGTTTTTAGACTGATAATTTGCTTTTTAAAAAGAAACTTTAAATTTTCCAGAAGATTGTCTAACCTTTGATATCATTTCAAGTTCAAATATTGAATCTTTACAAAAAAAGAGCTAGACTGAATACCCAATCTAGACCAAATACCGCAATCCTGAAACTGAAAATCCCCCGCCGCCCACGGGTGCTCAATGTACTCAATGTACAAAAGGGCAATTAAAGGGTCTAATTTTTAAATCCCGATAAAACGAGACAAATTTTTTAATGAAGAGAGTATTTTTTTTAAAGATTGCGATGATTTTCTTCATTCATCAAAAGCAATTTTCGCAAAAAAACGATGAGATTTCATTAGGAGGGTTATTGTTTGAAAAAGACTGGATCGGGTATAAAATCTGGGAAAAATTAGATGTCGCATAGGTGAAGAAATTGTTTTTCTTCAAAATCTAACCATTTTTCGGATTTTTTTAAAACAATTTGAATAGTTTTGACTGAATAGAATGACTTTTAAAAGGCACCAAGAAACTAGTGTAATTAAATTGTTTCTTTACGTTCAATTTGATGTTATTTCGTGTGGAATCACTAGACTCATTGTAAAAAAAAACTGAGTTAATTAAATGTTTATTAGTTTTATTAAGTTTTTAAGTTTATTAGACGTTTATTAGAAGTTATAAGTTTATTAGAATTGAAAGTTTATTAGTATTAGCGCTTGGATTACGGTAGCTTTCGAAAATGTCCTTTAGAAAGTTTATTAGAACTAAATCTTGTCATTAGAATTGGAAGTTTATTAACATTATCATTTCCTTTTATCTTTTAAAGCTTTCAGATGTGTTCTTTTGCTAAAATTTCTCATCAGAATCTCTCTTAGGTTACAGTAGCTTTCGAAAATGTCCTTTAGAAAGTTTATTAGAATTAAATCTTGTCATTAGAATTGAAAGTTTATTAGTATTGGCGCCTGGGTTACGGTAGCTTTCGAAAGTGTCTTTTAAAAAGCTTATTAGAACTAAATCTTGTCATTAGAATTGAAAGTTTATTAGTATTAGCGCTTGGATTACAGTAGCTTTCGAAAATGTCCTTTAGAAAGTTTATTAGAACTAAATCTTGTCATTTATTAGTAGTTTATTCGTCGTTCATTAGAAGTTCATTATTTGAAATACATGAAACTGAAAGTTTTTAATGATAAAAAGGAAATTTTCTAGTTGTTTATTAGTATTTCATTAGTAGTTCATTATTTGAAAAACAAAAGCTTGAAAAGCTTCGTTTAAGCCAGTTTTAGAAAGCTTATTAGAATTAAATCTTGTCATTAGAATTGGAAGTTGATTAATATTATAATTTACTTTTATCTTTTCAAATTTTCAGATGTTCTCTTTTGCTCAAATCATCAGAATCTCTCTTTTATTATTCTCAATGATCTTCCTATTTGCTGAGGCTCGATTTTGTGTATTTGGAGGTAAATCTTTAAAGATTTCTTTAAATTCTTAAACATTCTTCTTCAATAAAAGTAATTTTAGACAAAATAGAAAAAGCTCCTTTCTATTTCGAGAAAGATTTGCTGAGGAAATATGCTCGACAACCACAAATGCTTGGTCAGTGATTTGGGAAAGAGTTTCTCTAGGGTTTTTTGCGGATTCTCAATTGTAAAATTTCATTCTAAATGTTTAAATCTAAGAAAAAGCAACGGCTATAGTAGTTTTCAAAAACGAAAACGTTTTCGAGAACTCATTTCAGATCTTTATTAGGTTTCTTGACGACTTTACCAAATAGAACTCACGGCAAAGTTTATTCCTTTCAACTAAAACCTTTTCTAAAAAGCGTATTCAAAGTATTACTCCAATCATTATCATTAGTATCATTAAAACGCCGTGTAATTGTGGAAAATTTGATGTTTTCCATTGACAATCTAACTTTAAGCTCAAATTTCTTGGTGTTGGGTCATTCAATTCAAATAGTTTTTGTAGAAATCAAGAGAGAAATACTTGACGCATCTAATATCAAGAATATTTCAATTCAACAGCCCAACACCAAGAAATTTAAGCTCAAAGTTAGATTGTTAATGGGAAAAGGGGTGGGGCGGGTATCAAATCGCCGATAACCGTTTCTATATCAATTTAGAATGCTAATAATCAAAATAATCAAAAGATAGAAAAACAATAAACACCTAAAAATCAAGAAATTCGCATAACATTTACCGTATTCTCTCTAATAATAGTGCACCCTGAGCTTTGCCTAAATTCCTCGAAATCTCGAGAACCGCTTATCAGAATCTATCGATGTGGGATCGGAAAATGTAGCTGACGATGAGATCTTGTGGGGGATTTGAGTGTTGAGCTTCTGCAAAAGCTTGGAAAACGTAAACCAGTCATCAACTTAGCTCGGCACTACTATTAGAGAGAAAAAGAATAGAGCAAGCAACTTTGGCAGATTAAGGTAACATCTGTGAGGTCATACCTCTTTCTTAGGCATTTAATTTCTAGATTACAATAGTTTTAACTGAATCCAGTGATGGCCGAATCCTGTATTCTCTCTAATAGTAGTGCACCTTGAGCGTCCCCTAAATTCCTCGAAATCTCGAGAACCGCTTATCAGAACCTATCGGTGTGGGGTCGGAAAATGTAGCTGACGATGAGATCTAGTGGGGGATTTGAGTGTTGAGCTTCTCCAAAAGCTTGAAAACCGTAAAATCGTCATCAACTTGGCTTGCCGGGGTGCACTACTATTAGAGAAAATACGGGGTATATTTTACATTAGAAAACTAAACAAATTGATCATTTCTAGGCGGAGGCTCGTTGCCAATGATTGGACGATAATTTTTCAAAATAATCTTATTGTTTTTCCATTGTTTTCAATTACTTTTTGGTTTTTATATGCGAATAAAGGATTTTGATTTATTTGATTTAAATTTAGATAAACACAAATACTCAGGTCTGTTTTTGAAAATGTGTTTATTAGCCAGTCTCGACAAGAATCATTAACGTCATCACAATTCAGCAATAATATTTTCGTTGCTTTTCAGAAGAAAAACAACCCTCATTTTCCTATTTCAGAAAATTATTGAAAAAAAAATATTTTGAATATTTTGAAGAGGAGTTTTGTGACAAAATTCTGAAAAATTTGTAAATTTTTATTAAATTCTATTTAACAAATTGATCTTAATGAAAATCTTTGAAAAGTTTGCAAAAAGTTTGCAAATAAACGTCATTAGTAGCTGTACATCTGGTCATCAGACATTTTTCGCGCCTTAAAAAACATTAGTATTTCAAAATTCCCTGGTACGAATAAAGTTCGAGGGCGGGGGGCTCTAGTAAGGCTACAGTTAGGAAACAAAGGTATAAAAAGATTAAATATAGAGCAGATTTTACATGGCAAGAAGATCTAATTCGTTTAAAGATACTTTCAATTTCCCTACAGATGAGAAGATACCAGACGGGAGCTTATTCCAAACCCTACTAATACGGTTTGCAAAAGAATGATAAAGGGAAAGATGATGGGGATGAGAACTGACCGAAATTTGATAAGGATCACTACGTGTATTTCTAGGTGGATATAACCAGATGTAGAATTTCATTTAGTTTGTCTAGTGACTGATTACGGTAGTTTATCCATCAACTTTGAATTTTAACTTGTGTATTGAATTTTTGACTAACTGCAGAGCAGTGGCAATTCGCCACAGGCAGATTTGACATGGCAATAAGATCTAATCCGTTTACAGATACTTTCAATTTTCTTACAGACGAGAAGATACCGGACGGGAGCTTATTCCAAACCCTACTAATACGGTTTGCAAAAGAATGATAAAGGGAAAGATGATGGGAATGAGAACCGACCGAAATTTGATAAGGATCACGACGTTTACTTCTAGGAATTTCCACAATTTTCAAGAGGTTTTGAAATTCTGGATGCGACTTAGGGTGGAAAAGAATTTTCTAGCAAAAAATAAGATCAAAGTAAATACGGCGATATAAAAGGGGTTTTAAATCAAAAACGATAAGTCTAGTCTCATAATTTGGAATAAGAGAAGAAGAGAGACAATGAGTGTATGCTTTTTTAGTGAAACATTTTTATTTTGGACATTTTCAAGCAATTTTATCGAAGCTATACTTGAAGGAGTTTATCCTATTGATATTCAATGGGTTTATTTGTGAATGAGGGAACTGAAGATACCTTTGTTTAGTTTTAAGTTTCTTAATGGAAGGTGACCATACGATGGTGGGCATACTCGAGCAAAGGCCGGCAATAGGTTATACAAGCTTATTCCAAGCCCTACTAATACGGTTCGCAAAAGAATGATAAAGGGAAAGATGATGGAGATGAGAACCGACCGAAATTTGTATGCTTTTTTAGTGAAACATTTTCATTTTGGACCTTTTCAACCAGTTTTATGGAAGCTATACTTGAAGGAGTTTATCCTATTGATATTCAATGGATTTATTTGTGAATGAGGGAACTAAAGATACCTTTGTTTATTTGTGCAAAAAACCTTAACTTTATTACATTAATTTGTTGAATTTGTTGTTGAAAAACAGTGAATAATTACTTTTTATCTTTTTTTTTATAAATTTCTTTCAATTTCCCAGTTATTTGGTTGATCTTGAATCAATTTCTGAAGTTAAAACTTTCAGAAGCACAAATATTCAATGACTTGCATCACAGGCGCTTATAATTTAGATATAATTCTATAGAATTGTAGAATTCTATAGATTACACCGTTTGGGCTATTTTGGAAGGCAAGATCTCGATGAAGACGTATCAAACAGTGGATGCTTTAAAATCTGCTCTGAAACGAGTCTGGGATGAAATAACTGTTTAAGCGTGCGCCACCATCGTGAGGAACTTCCCAAAGCGTTTAAAGAGGTGTATCGAAGCGGATGGTGGAAATTTCGAGCATTTGTTAGAAGTTATTTGTTGTTATGATTCGAATAAAGAGTTTGTTATTAATTTTTAACTTTTTAAAGCTAGTTTTTAAACCTTTAACTATCTTAAGAAGCGGCTCCAAACTTTTGCCGCACCCTGTAATTCTATAGAATTAAGCTCTTATAGAATTAAGAATTTCTATAGAATTAAGCTCTCTACAAGACTATAATCTTTGTTCATTCTCAGAGCAAAAATTCTAGTCTTGATTCCCAGAAAATCCCAGAAAATTTCACTCAATTTGGAAATCCAAAGATCGGTGCTTTTGTTGAATTTCATAGAATTCAGACAATTTTTATATAATGCACTCATTTTTGGCCTCCAAAACACGAGACGACACAAAACAAAACCTCGTGCTCTCACTAATCATCTCTTATTGTTCCATTTTTTTTTTTAACCAATTAGATATATTTCTAAAATCGTGAGAAGATGAGTATTATGGAAATCAAAAGAAGTTAAAGTTTCATCTGTTTTTATCAGAAAAAAAAAAGTAGAAAGTAGAAAAGATGGGAGTGGGACAAATGCAACCTTTTTTTTGCGCACCTGGACATTTGCGCGCCTTTTTTTTGCTGGAAAAGGCCTTAGGAAAGGTCGTAGAGCTTCAAAAATGTTTTCATAGAAGGGAATCGGAATCGTATGCGGAATCGTTTGCCTAAGCCTAAGCCTAAGCCTGAGCCTGAGCCTAAGCCTAAGCCTAAGCCTAGCTTAAGCCTAAGCCTAAGCCTAAGCCTAGGCTAAGGGAATCGTATGCGTAGATTCCGAATTTCGACAAATCAAAGCAAATCAGACCTCGCTGACACGTCAAATTTGGGCTAAAAGGCAAAAACTGCAGAAAAGCGTTAAGTTGCGTAGTTTTTGCCTTTTAGCTCAAATTTAACGTGTCAGCGAGGTCTGATTTGCTTTGATTTGTCGAAATTCGGAATCTACGCATACGATTCCCTTCTGTGAAAACATTTTTGAAGCTCTACGACTTTTCCTAAGGCCTTTTCCAGCAAAAAAAGTGCGCAAATGTCCAGGTGCGCAAAAAAAAGGTCGCATTTGTCCCACCCAAAAGATTATGAAAAAGAAAGAAAGATCTCATTTGATTCGAAATCTAGATAAATCTAGATAAAATTTCGGTCTAGAAAACATTTTTCCACGAAAAAAAAAACAGAATCGATTTTCCAATTACAACTCGCTTTTTAGAGCTCTAAGTTTTGCGTTTTTAGCTTTAATTAATCTTGTAATTCATCTAGAAAAGGGTTTAAAGCAAAAAAAAATCACTTTTGATTCCTTTTGACTGGCTAGATTTAATTCAAAATTTCACAAAATTCAGATAGTTTTTGAGAGAAATTCAAGAAATTCAAGAAATTTAAAGAAACTCAAGCGATTTAGGTATTTTGATTGATTCTGGCTATTTTATTGTCAATTAATCCCTATTTTTTTCCCTTGTAAAGCCATAAATTTAACATAAACTTGGTATAATTACAAGCTTTTATAAGAAAATTTAGCGTTAAATCGCTTTTTATTATCTTAAAAGCTGAATTTGATGACGAAAAAGCAATGTGTCCTTTACTATTTCCATAAAAACAATCAAATTAACATTTATGCAACACAATTTTGACAATTTAATCGATAAAAGTTAAAGACAGATGTCAAAGTTCTCGTTTGATTCAATGACTGGTTGAATTGTCTCCTCCTTGTGTGTCTTCTTTGAAATGATTTTCAACTCTTTCTTTCATCAAATCTTGCCATGATGAGATTGAAAAGTTTGATTTTTGAATGCTCTCCTCTTGAGCGTCGTGCATCTGAAAGGATTCATTACTTTGAGCTTTTTAAAAACCTAAAAATCTAATTAAATCAAGCCAGATAACAATTCAATTCAATAATTGTGAATTCAGTGAAGAGTTTACTTGAACAGTAACCGTATTCTCTCTAATAGTAGTACCCCCTGATCGTCGTCTAAATTCCTCGAAATCTCGAGAACCGCTTATCAGAACCTATCAATGTGGGGTCAGAAAATGTAGCTGATGATGAGATCTAGTGGGAGATTTCTGTGTTGAGCTTCTAGGAAAACTTAGAAACTGTAAAATAGTCATCAACTCGGCTCGGCACTACTATTAGAGAAAATATGGTATCTAGTATTGTAACTTACAATCCAACTAAAGTATATGAAACTAAGAGTTATTTATCTTAAAAGATTTTGAATTTAAAGTATTCAATCTTGTCAATTGAATACTTTCTAGAAGTAACGAAACGGAAATTTGCAGTAATCCGAATTCTTTACTCACCATTTGTATCGTTTCATCATTGTGTTGCTTTGCCCCACTGTTTGGACTCTGTTTCATCATACCTGAAAATCAACAATGAAACTTTCATACAACTATATGTTTAGTTTAATCTTGTTTCTAATCTAAGTGCATGATTTGAATGTTAAATAACCTGTAGCAACGATTTTCTCCTGTCCATAAGCCATCACAATCAATCCAAAGACGATAAACATCAGAAAATTCATCTTACTCATTCAGAAATTGTTTGATTTCAAGAAATTTGAGTATATGAGAAAATGAATTCTGAAAAAAACTTCTCAAAAATAGGCACCTGTTTCTCAAAAAATTTGAAAATTCCCATGTCTCCCCGATAATTGCCTATTTAAAAAGCAAAGAATTGATTATAGAAAAAAGAAAAAGAAACTTGTTTTCCTATTTTATTAAGGAAATAAATTTTCAAACAAAACTGTAAAATATTGGTTTATATTAAGATTTCACACCCAAACCAATGAAAACATAACAGTCAATCAACTGAACCAACTACAAGGTGTGCAACCGATTGTCAAATGTTTAAATAGCTGCTTTGTACATCACTTGAACTTTCTGTTACAACAAAGCTCTCGTTTATTCAACAATGTCACTTATTTTTCTTTCTTGCAAATCTTTTCGCATTCCTCTTTTGATTCGAAACGATTTTCATTTTCACCGCATCCACCATAGATAAACTTTTTACATTCGTTGTTTTCTTTGTCGTAAAACCACATAGGAAAATAGGCTCTAAAAAGGATAGAAAATGTTTGAATAGCGAATGTTTCCGACAAAAAAGCCATCTCTTCTTTTGGATTTCCCGATAAACTGCACACGGATTTGGATTTTGGCTAAAAATGGGTAAAACTGTAAGAACAACAACACCAAGAAGAAAACAACGAACCGGTTGGGTCGAATTGTGACAGTCAACCTCGCTGAAAGGCCAATTGAATCCTCGAGCAAAACTGTCAGCTTCTGAGAGTCTCAGCTTTTGGCTAAAATAGAGAAAGACTGTAAGAACAAGAACACCAAAAAACAAACTGGTTGGGTCGAATTGTGACAGTCAACCGTTTATTTGATTGTTTGAGAAAGTTTAAATGAAATTTACATGACTTTAATAAAAAGACCCCAAAGCTCCTCCAAAGCTTTGGCAATAAATTACGCGAAAATCGCAGAAATCTCTTTGTTAATGAATGTTCAACAGAGCATTTAAAAAGTGAGCAATAGCATGCAAATCAATCGTCTGTTTGGTGATGACATTGACGAAAGTTTGTGTAAGCACTAGTGAGTGGGAGAAGCAGATAAAATCGAGTTGATTTCACACGCAAACCAGTGAAAACATAACAATCAATCAACCGTCTACAAGGTGTGCAACCGATTGTCAAATGTTTAAATAGCTGCTCTGTACGTTGCTTGAACTTTCTGTTACAACAAATCTCTCGCCCTTTATTCAATCACTTATTTTTCTTTCTTGCAAATCTTTTCGCATTCCTCCTTTGATCCGAAACGATTTTCATTTCCACCACATCCACCATAGATAAACTTTTTACATTCGTTGTTTTCTTTGTCGTAAAACCACATCGGAAAATAGGCTCTAAAAAGGATAGAAAATGATTGAATAGAGAATGTTTCCTACAAACAAGTGAACTCTTCTTTTGGGTTTCCCGGTAAACTGCACACGGATTTGGGTTTTGGCTAAAAATGGGGTAAAACTGTAAGAACAACAAAGCCAAGAAAAAACCCGGACAACGAACCGGTTGGGTCGAATTGTGACAGTCAACCTCGCTGAAAGGCCAATTGAATCCTCGAGCAAAACTCTCAGCTTCTACCCATTTTGAGTCATGGTTGCACTGAAGTTCGAGAAAAGGAGAAGCCTGGCTGACGATCGCGTTGCTTGTCTTGTAGGTCTAAGTGAGAGAAATTGAGTCTTGAGTTGACTGTTGACTATCGAGTAAGCCTAACGAGAGTAAACGAGGAAATTTGCCTAAATTCTTTCTCGTTAAACTTAATTGGCCTTCAATTTCTTTGGAATTTAAGTCTTTTACTGTTTCCGAAGTTTACGGAAAAGAAGACTTAAACAGTTTTTTTAAACAAAAACCGAAAAAGTACGCAAGTTGGACCGCCAACGATTGGGCAAATGTTATTTTCACTGATGAGTCAAAAGTCAATCTTTTTCAACCGGATGGTAACCATTTGGTTCGGAGACCTGTGGGACAACGATTCAGCTCTAAATACTTGCGGCCGACGGTCCGACAAAAACGAAAACAAAAAACTTTGATTAATTTCAACGGAAAACTCCCGAAACACACAAACCACATAGTTGGGCCTGAAACAAGTGATATTTCGCCGCAAACAGCCATTCGAATCAGTGCTTAAAATGTTTATTTTCGATTTCTTTTTCTATAAATGTTTCCCCACCTTGTTTCATCTTCGTTAAAGCCGGAAACGCCGAGCGGTTCGCTAGCCAAACAACCACCACATCCTGAAGTTTTTACAAGTGAAAAAGCATTAGCATCTTTATTTCCCTACCGCAAACTCACATTTCTTTTTTACTAAAATATACTAGAGATTTGAGACTATCTCTTGGTATATTACACTTGATTATATCTCTAATAAGCGTTAAAAACGATCATGCAAAATTAGCGTCTATGCTATATAACGTTTTTAGTTTATAGCTTTGATAAAACGTTACTTGTAAAACTTAAACTCACCTTTTCCGGCACTGTAAACACTCGAAAAGCACAAGGCAAAAATATAGAAACCCTTCCGCATTTGAAATCGTTCTACTCAATCCTTTCAATCAGCCCTTTTATAGGCTTTTTTCTTTCTTCCGTTCACAGCTCTGTTTGGTCAACTTTGTTTATCAAACGGGAAAAGTCGACCCGAGATTGGAATCGATTGCAGCAAATGGAAATGCTCTTCTTGTGGCTTTTTTTGTGATACACACGCGTCACTGGTAATTTTGTTTCCCAAGTAAAGATAAACTATTTGTTCTAGAGCATAAAACAAGAAGGTTTTCTTTGCGTAATTTCTTTTTCGATTAGCCTTTCAAGAAAACATATATTGACCTTGAAATGCAATATTTTCAAACTAGAACTCGAGACAGAAGTGATTTGTGGCTTTGATGTGAACTTTTGAACGATTTTTAAACGAATGATTGCATTGAGAATGATTCGACGATAACTTTGAGTGGCATAAATGACGATGGCATTTGAGAAATGTCACTGGTAATTTTGTTTCTCGAAAATTTCCAAAAACCATTTTCACTGCAGCGCACCTTTCTAAAAAAGCCCGAGTTTTTCCGAAGACACATTTATTCATCAAACAAGGCGTTTATAAAGCTTACAAACAAAAATAGAAAAAAACTAGACACAAAACACTCAACATATTTCACAGATTGACGAGCGACGGTCGTTTATTTGTTTATTATATGATATTTAGATGAATATGGTATTTGCAAGAAAAGATCAACTATTTTTTAGGACTTTTCTTTGCGTAATCAGTTTTTGTGTAGATTAGACTTTCAAGAAATCATATATTGACCTTGAAATGCAATATTTTAAAACTAGAACTCGAGACAGAAGTGATTTGTGGCTTTGATGTGAACTTTTGAACGATTTTTAAACGAATGATTGTATTGAGAATGATTCGATGATAACTTTGAGTGGCATAAATGATAATGGCACTTGAGAAAAGAGAGCGAAGAGAAATGCCCAAGAAGACACACTGAAAATTAGTAAAATCGGACTAGTAGCTTGGATTTTTAAAAGATGCATTGAAAAATAGCAATCAACGGAAACATTGTATCACTAGGAAATTTCTTGATGCTAACTTGCCGCAACAAAGTCCCATGAGGAAACTCGAAGCATCGAGGCGACGACGAATATCGCCGGAAACTCGACAAAAACACACAAAGCATGTCTGATATTTGAAATGTTTGATGTCAAAGTAGTAGCTAATCCGTAAAATAATAATCAAACTCAGATATTTCTTGCGTTCGTTCGTTGACTGTTATTTGCCTTGGGGAATATTGCTCTATAGACAATCGCCCCCACAAATCCGATCACAAGAATCGCAGTGAAAGCGAAGGAGTAACAAAAAGTTGAAGAGTTTGAAAGAGTTTTTGGAAAGAGAGAGACGTTTAAAAGAGTTTTTGGTCCATTTACACTTCTAAATTGTTGGCAAAGTCTCGTTTAGCTCGGAGAACTTTCGCTGGATCTGAACAAAATTTTGTGAGCTAAAAGTTTAGCTAAACGTCTTTTCTGTAGCAGTAAAGTTAAGATTTTTGTGCGAAATCCTATTTTAAGCACATATGAAGACTTTTGCTTTTAAATCTTCAATAAAACTTTTTTCTTTCTTATCTCCCAGGTGAAGTACAAGTACAAGTACAATTCAATGCCAATTTATTCTTGGAGCAACTTTTTTCAGTCTGATTAGGTACTTAGATCTTTTTTTCTTTTAACAAACCTCACTCTGATCACAGATGCAAGCTCCTTGCAAATACCAATCAAGAAAGATTAAGACAAAGAAAACAAAGAAACCGATTAGGAGAAGAAACATTAGCAAGTACATTAAGGATTGAAATAAATTTGAAATATTTTTATACTTTAAGACGTGGCAATATATTTATTGAAAATTGAGAAAACTTTCAAATACTTTGAATTGTTAGTAAACATTTGCTCAATGCTCGTCAACCTTTTTCCTCTCGACAATCTTTGACTTGTTCTCTCTGAAAGTTGTAAACAAAAAATGCGTTTAAAAGTTTTGTGTACTCAAAATACTCAAAATAGTAGTGCACCCTGAGCGTCGCCTAAATTCCTCAATATCTCGAGAACCGCTTCTCAGAACCTATCGATGTGGGATCGGAAAATGTAGCTGAAGATGAGATCTAGTGGGGGATTTGAGTGTTGAGCTTCTGGGAAAGCTTAGAAACCGTAAAATCGTCACCAACTCGGCTCACCGGGGTGCACTACTATTAGAGAAAATACGGTAATCACCTTAGATTTAGTTTCACTGGGTGCCGATTGAGGTCGATCAATTCGATGACTGTCGCCTGGTGCCATCTCTTTAAGTTTCTTCTTTGCCTGAAAATCAAAAAAACATTTATTATTCAAATTTGAAGTCTTTTTCAGTTTTGGTTCAGTCAAAACACTGAGAAAACCCACAGCTTTTGCTGCATTTTTCGCGTCATTCATTCTTTCGATAGATTTGTTTGAAGATTTGAAAATTCTAAAAGTAAAACTGAAAAGAAACTCAGCATTTTTCAATTTAGCAAGAAAACATTGATTTAAAAGTATTTGAAAAGGAGAATTGAGAATCTTTTTTTTATCAGTCGCTAGTGTTTTTATGTCTCAAGCTTTGCCCTTTTGTTGATTTGTTGGCTCTTGTGTGTGACTGAGAAAAAGCACAAAGAAAGTGCATAAACAAATTGAAACTAGACTAAAATAATGAAATAAATGAATATTTTTTAAGAAATAACTAAAATCAAAAGAATATAAGGTAAAATTTGATTAGAATTTGAATTTGAATCAATGAAAGCTGAGGGACAGTTTGATTTGAAAGTTTTTGAAATCCAAAAAGAAATAGAATACAAAGCCATAATCACTTTTCGATAGGTTTTTGTAACAAAAATCACAATGAAATTTGTGTAGAGCGAGTGGAAAATGTCGACGAAAGAAAAAGGGACTTTTAAATGGTAAAAAACTTTCTAAAAAAAATAGTCTTTAATAGTTTTAAAGTTTTTTTAGTGTATTTAAATTATTCAGTTTTTAGCAATAAAACTTTTAACAAATTTGCGACGACTTCGGCGATGGGATAATTACTATGATAGATATTTGGTTCGAACTGAAGCATTTCCGGAATGACGGCAATTCGGTGATGCGACGAAACGTTCGCTTCACGTGCTCTCGGTACGGTCGATAGAGACATAGGATGGCTATTGTGTTGCAGAGTCCATGCTGAGCGAACAATAGACCGATCAGTGGACAGAACTCTGCAAATATGTGCATTGGTTTAGTACAGAAATATTGGGTTGGTGAGTTGAAAATTGCCGGACTTTGAACTAAAATTTATTGAAACATAAAACCATGAATTCATTCCAAATAATTTCCATTATTATTGACGACTTCTGCCCATTTTACAGGCAATCTGCGGATTCCTCTTTCGTAGTAGGATTTTGGTTTGTGTGTGAGACAAGTGTGAGACTCGAAAATGGAGGACTGGAGATGTCCCAGTTTGAGCACTTTCTTCAAAAGAAACCCATTTTGGTGTCAATAGAAAAGTTGTAGAGAATCAAAAATTAGGCTTATAGCCAAATTTCCAAAAAGATACACTTAGTAGTTTCGCTTAAAATGCAAGTTTTGTAAAAATTCGTAAATTTCGCATTTCTTGAAAACCAGTTTTTGAATCGTTCTGAAAATTTGGATATAAGCTTGATTTTTGATTCTCTACAACTTTTCCATTCACACCAAAATGGGTTTCTTTTGAAGAAAGTGCTCAAACTGTCACATAGGACAATAGCCCGCAGTTTTCAATTCACCAATCCAATATTAAGTTTTTTTGCAATAAACCTTTAACAAATTTGCGACGACTTTGGCGATGGGATGATTACTATGATAGATATTTGAGGCTTCGGTTTGAAGCATTTCCGGAATGGCGGCAATTCGGTGATGCGACGAAACGTTCGCTTCACGTGCTCTCGGTACGGTCGATAGAGACATAAGATGGCTATTGTGTTGAAGAGTCCATGCTGAGCGAACAATAGCCCGATCAGTGGACAGAACTCTGTAAATATGTGCATTGGTTTAGTGCAGAAATAGCTTGCAACGTCGAGCAATTATTGTGGATGTCTATGACTCAACTAATGCTGGGTTTTCCAAGTAAAAGCTGTTTAACAAGAAAAAAATAGCTAAAATAGGAGTGAAAAAGTGCTGAACAAACTTGTCAAATCGGTGTTATCAACAAAAATGACAATGGCTCCAAGGCAAAAGGGAATGATGACGGTTACCATGGGGATTGTCACCTAAAAGCTGGAGGTAGTTGATTTTATAGAAAGACATAGTCTCAACGTTGAGTTATCGTGTCATGTAGAATTCGTTCTACCTGTATAATCAACGCTTTGATCAGTTGCCGTTCCTCGTCGACGAGCCGCTTTTCTAAGAAGTTCTCTTGAAGCCGAAGGAAATAGAAACAGAGAAACGAGCAAGCTGTGCAATTTTTTTAACAGATTCCCCTGGCAACCACCAACCAATCATAAATGATCCACAGACGGCTAAAAAACCGAGAATATTGACAAGGAAGAACGTGTGACTGCCCCTCGCGAATCCCAGAAATCTGGGCATCATGATGAACTGTCGCAGTTGTGGATAGATCTGAAAATCGGAGAAGAAACGAATGGTTTTACATTAGAGAGCTTTTGGATCATAGGCTGATAGTCGATTCTATAAAACCTTTACATGTACGATTTGTTCAGATAGGTCATAAGTTCATTTTATTATTTATAGAAATGTACATAGATAGCTATTTTATATCAGTCTTGAGTTTATTTCATTATACTCATTTCTCATTTCTCAAAACTACACAAAATACCCGTAGATAAACGTCATTGGTCGTCTGTTTTGGTTCCCAATTCAGAATCATCGTTAAATACCAGCAACAGTGAATGTATGGAGCTATATGTAGAAAAAGGAAGAACCAACTCCGAGCACTGAAACGAAGAACTTGTTTCTTTTTCAAAGTTCTTCATAGTTGACATTAAGGTTTAAATGTCAGAAATCGGAAGAAAAAAGGAAGAACCAACTCCGAGCACTGAAACGAAGCACTTGTTTCTGTTTCAAAGTTCTTTATAGTTAACATTAAGGTTTAAATGTCTTAGAAATCAAATCCTTGATAAATCTTTTCTTCATAAAGTATGCTCTTAACAGAAAATTTTGAAAATTAAGAGAAACAGAAAAGCCTACGCTTTCCCGATTTTCAGCGGGTGATCGTCGGGTGCGATGAAGTGAAGTCGAAGAAAGAAAAGCATCATCGTGCATGTTTGCGTGTGCCCAATCACCGAGAACTCGAGAACCTCAATAGTGAAACTTTTGATGATGACAATAAGATCAATAAACAATAAAGAAACAATAAAGAAACAATAAAGAAAACTATAAAATACCCGCTGACCATTACCGACAGGGCTTTTGCTTATCGATTTTGCAAAATGATAAGTAAAAGTAAATCTATTATCTACCAAATCTACATTTACATTCACATACGGTCAGGATTTCGGTGGATATGCCGATCCACGTCATCCAGCCGAACGAAGACGATCAGCGGAAAGAGCAAATATGGGGACGCTCCATCAGCCGTTATATGATCACAACAGGTCGTTGTCACCTAAAAGAGATTAGCTAATGTTTTTTCTAATCAGAAATACTATTTCTTGAACCAATTGAATTTTGCTGGCTTTTATTGATAAAATTGGCTGATTTTTGCAGATTTCCTCACTTGTAAAACAGCCAACGCCCACGCGTACTCCCCCATCTCTTTTGGAGAGTGCCGCAGAATGGTGTAGAGACCAAAGAGATTCATCAATGTGCCACCTACTGAAAAAAGTTGATTTTCAGAATGAATATAGTCGGCGTTGGGTGCAGATTTTAGAAAAAGATCTAGACTTATTCATCATAAGCCTGGAGCTCCTAGAATAGAATAGCCTCCCTCAAGTCTTATTCATCACAAGCCCTTCTCCTAGAAGTCCAATCCAATAGCCCTCAAGACTAAACTATTTTTCTAGCTTATTTTGTTTGTTTATAAGCCAGAAATGTCCAGCGAATGAATCAAAGATACCCCGCCTGAAAGAACTTCAATTATCGTAAAGACAAAGTCTTGCGAGTGAGCATCGAATTCGATAGCAGCTGAATTCATGAATGCTACAAAATTATATTTATATTGGATGGATGAACCAAGGATTTGACTCAAATGAGACTCAAACCAAAACTCGGAAAATTTAATAGAATTTCGCGATAAAGCTTTCTCAATAAAGCGAATTTGGATCAAAAACTAAAAAATAGAATCAATTAATGCAATAAATTGCAATAAACCATTTTTTTTCTAAATAAAGTCATTACAAAAAGGCTAATCAAGTGCCGATTGTAGCAGAGAGATGGTGAGAGTTTGATAAAAAGAAGAATAAAAGGTCACCGAGTTGACAGGTGCATTCAGCTTTCATTTTTGCATAGATTTCGGCTACATACCAGAACTCTGGAAAGTTCTATGACTAAATATATATCCATTAGATCTAAAATAATCCTGTATCTGTCTATTTAACAATCTTTTGTGATCTCTAGCCACATCCCCTGTCCACTGAGAAAGATTTTCATGATTAGAGTTTCAAAAATATGAACGTTGCTCGTCCGAACTTTTAGCACATAATAAATCTCGTTGCCCAAGTACTCTAGGATCAATCGCAGTTCCCAGTATGTTCGAGAACTGCCGCCTCGGCCAGTGCAGCCTTTTGAACCGCTTCGAAAAAGTCTCGTGGACTCAAGTCAAATAGGAACACAAAGCACGGAGACTTGATGTATTTTCGTGCTTTTTCGAAAGGCAACAGTTTTGTAGTCCATTTGATTTTCTGAACTCCAGAAAAATCGGTTCTGATGAAAAGCAGGATTCGGTCGAGCAGGAACCAGGAGTCCTTGTTAAAAAACGACCCCTTGCATAGCGCGTTTGACCTCCTTTCATAAATGAAATAATTGATGAATCAAAGATCAGAGCCCAAAAGAGTGCAATGGCAGTGGTTGATTGCAAGTTTTCTCGATGATGATGATGTTTGGTAATGTCTGTGTGAGAGCTCTAAGTTCTCTACGTTGCTCGTGAAAATGCATTAGGTAGTCGATGACGGCATTTCTTCGAAAAACAATCTAAAGAATCAGCCCTAGAATCTGAAGCTGCGGTTTGTTTTGCGAAGGTTTTATTGTATTTCTTGCACAAAAATCCCCGATTCAGATTGAATGGTTAAAGCACTGTGCTCTGAACAAGCATTTCTTAAACAAAAGTTCTTAAAATAGAATCTATATGGGAATGTTGTGGCTCTAAAAAGAAATTTTTTTTGACAGAAGAAACCTTTATGCTTTTTGAGTACGAATTAATCCTTTTCAAATTTCTCCACCAGGAGGCGTCAAAGCCCGCAAAAAAAAAACCGAAATTCGGTGAAATTCTTATTTTAAAAAATTGCACATATTACACTTAATAAAATTGAATAAAAAGTGAATGGTCACACAAAAGTAACTTTCCAAACCATAAAACATGAACCAAAAAGGTGAACCATTCACGAAATTTACTAAAAGCCTAAAAATAATTCATGAAACAAAAAAATCAGACGCTACTACACTTAGGTGGCATTTTATACTTCGCTTTCGTAAGTTTTTAACTTTTTCTGGGGTAAAATAGGGTTCATTTACAGTATCGGGGGGGTTGAATGCATGAACTGAACATGAACTTCACAAAAAACCCATGAACACATGACATTATAAAATGATTTTTGCGATATTGAGATATTCAGCTAATAGCCTTGTCTGAATCTTTTGATTTACTTAAAATAAAGCTGGAAGAAAAAACGGGACCATGACAATACCGCACCGCCATTTGCGCACACAAACAAAAGCGTCTTTTGCGCACGTGTTTTTGCGCAACGTCATTTGCGCTCACGAACAAAAGCGTGATTTTGATGATTGATTGATGACATTATAAGATGATTTTTGCGGTATTGAGATATTCAGTTAACAACCTTGCCTAAATCTTTTGATTTACTTAAAATAAAGCTGGGAGAAAAAAAGGGAATATGATTTTGTATTGTTCGATCGAACCAAAATTCTATTTCGTGCCCCGTCATGAAACTGTTTGAAGTACCGTAGGAAGGGCGTATATAACACAAGAAATTTGGCAAAATTTTCATTCTGGACTTGCTGGATTGCAGTTTTGTAACAAATTTTAGTAGAGTGTATATTCTGGCATTCAATGAAGCCAATCTCCACATGAGTTGATCAAACACATAAAATATTATTTTGTAGACGAAAAAGAAAAGTTTACGCAGTAAAGCTTTTGCAGAGAGTCACAAAAAGACATTTTTTTGCTCAACTCACTATAACTTTCTTCTGAGCGGGTCAATTCTTATGATTTTAGTGTCATTTCGCTGCACTCAACAGGAGCAACAAAATAAAAATAATAAAATCATAAAGATCGGTTCACTCCGAAGAAAGTTATGGTTTAAATCTGATTTTGATCTGATCTATCGAAACTTTGATCTGATCTACCGAAGCAGTCATCGTAACTAGTACAAAATGCCACCTAAGTGTAGTAGTATCTGATTTTTTTGGGTTTTAGAAGTTATTTTTGAGCATTTAGTAAATTTCGTGACTCGTGGTTCACCTTTTTGGTTCATGTTTTATGGTTTGGAAAGTTAATGTTGCGTGACCATTCACTTTTTATTAAATTCTAGTAAGTGTGATACGTGCAGTTTTTTAAATAAGTTATCCCCAACTTTATAGTTTTACTTGCTGCAGCTTATGTGCGTGTGCTAAGTGTATACGTACGACATTGTTGCTTGATTTTAACTAGCAGCAATACCTACTTTTGGGCGCAAGTGCAATCTACCTTTAGGCTCTATTCTAAACATTCTTTTAAAATGTTTCTTTATTCAAGAATTTTATCTACTTAATTATTTTTTATCTTTAGTCGGATTTTCGCTCGTTACTTGCTGCTCAATTGCAAAAGATGGATGGAATCGCTCAACAACATGTCAAGGCGAACGCTGGAGTTGCCGTTCAAAAGCGTGAGTTTGTTTTTTTTCATCTAACTACTTGCTAAGTAAGCACTGGTCTCCAGTTGGCTAGTTCTAAAATGTATGTAGTTTGCCTAGATGGCATGTGGCTGAGTGTAGTTTTAGGTTACTGAATAGATCTTTTGGTTCCTTTTCGTACATCCGTTCAAAACCAACAAATGCACCAATTGAACCACGGTTTGTTTCATTAGAAAGGCCAATTATTTTTCTACAAAATTACATTAAAACTTTTTAAATGTCTTATCTCTGGATTTTTTGGGAGTGTCAAGTCCAGTAGTCAAAAAGGGCGACGGCTTGATGATGCGATTTAGACACTTTAGCTAAGGACAGCCTAGATGACATGTAGCTGAGTGTGGTACAAACTCGCGTTTTGCATTAAGCTAGAGTATAGTTTGCAAGTATAGGTCATTAGCAGCTGTAGCGTTGTTTTAATTTGCCTGAATGACTGAAACCTTAATAGAAAGCCGATATTCTTGTTGTTTAGTCTAATGCTACCAATGTTATTTCATTTTTTTTTCGGGTAATCAAACATACTGGATCTATTGATGATATTTTTAGAGTGTTTTGAATAGTTTTCACTTTGTATTTCTTGCACCCCTGGCCTCATTTTCGGCACTGCACCAAATGCCCCCCTCGAACTTTACCAGGGAATTTTGAAATGCTAATGTTTTTTAAGGCGCGAAAAATGTCTGATGACCAGATGTACAGCTACCAATGACCTATATTTGCAAACTATACTCTAGATTAATTTAAAACACGAGTTTTGATTAGGTTGGTGAATAAGTCTTTTCGTTCCTTTTCATACATACATCGTTGAAAAATAACAAATTGACCATTTAACCTATGGTTTGCTCTAAATAAAAAGTGTTTATTGTTTAATTTCCCATCTTATTAAGTCACTATCAGCAAATTCGACGGTGAAAACACGCGTTTTTCGTAAAAATCGTTAAAAAACTTTACGGAGAAATTGGTGAATCATTTTCTTTGAATTGGCTATATACCTAACTTTTTGTGCTCTATCTTTTATCTATTGACACCAATATTGGTCCCCAGAGCTGAAATGTCTAAACAGCATCATCGAGCCGTCCCCCTTTTTGACTACTTAACTTCACGCTTCCAAAAAATTCAGACATGTGGCATTTTAAATTCGTTTTAATTTTATTTTGCAGAAAAATAATTGACCTTTCTAATGAAACAAACCGTAGCTCTAAAAAAGTCAACAATTTGCATTTGTTTGGTGCATTTGTTCTTTTAAACGAAAGGACGAAAAGACTTTCTGGACAGCCTAATTAGTACCAATTTCCTTCCTTCAAAACTACAAGGAGGAATAAACAGCATGAGTATTATTTTTTTTAATTTCATTAATTTCCTTCATTTTAGTTGCAACGGATCGTGTGATTGAAGGCTTGACTTCCAAATTTCGACGATTATCTCTTATTGACCTTAGATCTGAGAGAACCGCCATCGTTCAGGGGTAGATATAGTTTTCACTTGCTTTCCCTAACTGTTATCAATTATTATTTAGCATTTCAAGCAAAGTTCGATCTGCCCGCCGATCAGCTCGACAGTCACTGGATTCGTTCCCCACATGCTATGTTGAGAGGAATGATCGAAGACGCATCGAAGAAGCTTTGTTTCAAGCTCATCTCACGTCAGGTATTGTACGGCTATTCGTTGTGCTAATGGTTCTAGCTTTTTTCTATATATTTATTTTAGACGAATCGGTGTTTCGATCTATTTCTGTTGCTGCGAAAGAAATAGGAGATGGACTACGAGCAAACTATGGAATACGAACACGTTCAATGGCTGCCAATCCGTGCCATCTAAGCGTCAATGAAACTAACAAGAAGCTCGAAGATCTCGTTGCACAAATTGATGAGAATCGAGTAAGTGCCCTACTACATGGTAACTTACATTTACTATGAATTTAGCTTGTTCAATTTTCCTCTCGGGCTTGTTTGCCGCTAGAGCTTGCAGATGTTGGTGGAAACGATTACGCGTTCGACATTATCAACTATTTTCTTCACAACCAGGTACTTACTATATTCTGAAATTACTTATTAGATAAAATAAGAGAACATTTAGAAAAATTTCCTAGATTGATTTTTAAACTAAAAACTACAAATAAATATGTGTTGTTCTCTTTGTAGGATATTTTATGGATATTTAACATGCGTCTTTTTTTGAAAAAAAACCAAAACTGCCTTTTTAGATGCCATGCGAAAATGTTTCTTCCCACTTTCCTGAGATTAAACGAGCCCAAATGGTTGATTGGATTTTTTGGATCTCTCGCGTGGTCAGGCTACCAAATGAATCGTATTTTTTGGCAGTACACATGTTAGATAAAGCACTAATGGTTAGTTTATCATATTTTTACCTAATAAAAACTTTTTAGGTTGACAAAAATATTTCTGAAATGTCGGATGTGGAAAACCGAGTTGTTATGGTGGCAGCGGTGAAAATTGCTGGAAGATTCGAACTAGGTCCCGAATATGAAAATGAAATGGTATAACTTGTCACGTTAATTTTTCAAACAATCTTTTAGTGTAATCGTCTTAAGTCGGTTGTTTGCAATGATAAACTACAGTGCCAAGAGGACAAAATTAATCAATGGGAATCACAGGTTGACCTTCCTTTTATCTTTTAAGGTGACTGGAAAAATGTTTTAGCTTCTGAAATTTTTTGACTTTGCCGTTTCACGCAAACACTTATTACACTTTCTTCGTATTTTTGGGTAAGCTTTTTTAGATGCTTTTAAGGTCTTTCCTAAAGTATGTTTTTAGTTATTGATCGGTGATGTCATGAGTGAAATTGAGCGAGAAAATGGTTGGGCGACGGTGAAGGGATTAGCGTATATCGCAATGACCAAAGCACCTCTGATGAGTAATAGTCCTTCGCTTGTTGCTGCTGCCATTATGCGGATAGCTCTTCACCTGTTTTATAATCGTCGTCAACTTTCGGAGAATAAAGTTTGTTTTTCTAAAGAAGTGGTGATAAGTGAGTTTACACAGTTTCTCCAAATCGTCTCGAGCCTTCTACACGAAGAAAGCCAATACGTGCCAATCGCCACAAATTTTTTAAATTGGATGTTGTCTTCTCCAACTTCAAAATACATTCCAACGGTAAGTTATTTCAATTATTGATCATAGTTGTTGGAGTTTGTAGATCGCTCGTATGTTTAAAGCGAATCAAGATCATCCCAGTAAAGAAGAGCTGGAAATTATTGCCTCTGAACTAAAGAACTTTGACAAGTATTTGCGTAGAGGCTAAAACCTTGATCTAGCATTTGTGAAAGAAAGTTTGTATTTTATGTATTTTATGACATTTTATTGTATACTACCGTGAGTGCTTTAATAGAGCGTCCCCTATAGGAGCGTTGCGTAGTACTAGAGGGGCGTTTTATTAAAGCATTTAATCCTGTGAGTGCATTTAAAAATTTGTAACATGCTCTATGCCGAAATAAATATAATATAACAAACTTAATTGTATTTGACATTCAAATACTTCATTGCATTTGCAGAAAAGGCGAAAATTGCACCAAAATTAGAGTATGTTCCTCGTGACTAATGTATTTTGCAAAAGGTAACTGATTTTGAAAACCACGTAATTTTTAGTACGGCAGCCCGGATGAGCTCCTAATTAAGTGGATCGGGAAAAATTTAGAAGAAAGATTACGGTAGCTTTGCTTTTTGTGTTGATGACAATCCCTTGGACGATCTCTGTTTGTTTGTGCTCTAAAAATCATTCTTGTACAATTTTGTTCCTTTTTTGCGCTCTCAAACAAATCGAAGGGTTTTTTTGCATAGATAAACTTGTTCTTTGCCCAAATTTTGTGGTACTATATAAGTCTGAAGATTTCTTTATTTCGCATTTCTACAAAAATTTTATATTTTCGTGGCTTTGCCGAAAGAAAATCCTTAAACGTTCATGGGCTTTAAACAAAAAGAGAAGCAAAGATCAGTCACCAACTTTTCTAGATAGTGACCACCATTGGTGACTTGACGAAAGCGGAGACTTGTCAGCAGTGCGTGAACCATTTCGAGACTAGGATCAATCGACGTTTTGGTTATTTTTTTTGATAAGGTTTATGTTTTTTCGTTTTTGTTTTTCGTTTTTCAAGTGAGTGGGGTTTTTTTTCAAAAACTGCAACTATGTGGGTAGATTGTATCGGGTATTTTGTAGATATCTGTAGGTATTGTGTCTTTAAGTCAGAAATGAGCTAGAAATTCAAACAAAGAAGTTTTGATGATGAATTTGAAATCAAATAACTCGAAAAATACATATAGCCAAGTGTATTCACTAAAATCGATTAAAATATTAACCCTAGAAATTCATATTTTGCGAATTTGTATGTGTAATGTAAAAAATGAACTTATAAACGTATAAAATGGAAATGTTTTGTAACTTTGTAAATCCTCTAATCCTGTAAATCCTTTTATAATCAATCTTCACTCTTTTTTTAGTAAAGCTTTTAGAAATGCTCTCAAAAAATCCTTAAATTCAATTTTACAGGCGTAATTTTAACAGTAAAACTATGAGAATTTCGTATGGTTTTGAGCAGCCTTGTCAGGATATAATTGACAGGCGAAATGGGGTAAATTTGAAGTCCCTTCCCGAAACGCCTGCGAGCCTGCTCAAATGCTGGTGGTTGATTAGAATTTGATAGTTGATTCTTAATTGTTAATGTACAATAAATGTTATTCAGTTAAAAATTTCTCTTTTCTTGCTCTTGTTTGCCTTAAAATCAGAACTTCTTGTTGGGTTTTGAGCAGCCTTGTCAGGACACAATTGACAGGCTAAATGGGGTAAATGGCGCACCCAGTATCTTTTAGAAACATCGTATAGTGTGGTCTATAGGATAGACTCACATTCGTATAGTGATCACAAAATCGAACACTCTGTGGAGTGTTGTTTTCTAAAAATAAAACGGAGTGATATGAAAACCGTACCTAGCCATAGAAAATCTGTAGTTGGACTAAAGTCAAAAACGAATGTCCCTTTGTTGTGGTTTCAATTTTGCAAAAATCCCCAGACTCGTAAAGTCCAAATGTTCAAGAATCGTATAAATGTGATATTGGATTTGATTCTTTTTCGAAGAGATCATCCATTCAATTGGATCCCTATAAAAGGCTGGTCAGAATACCGGAAATGCAACAAAAAAAATCGAACGATGAAACTGTTCTTCTCGATCCTTGTTCTCCTCTCAATCATTCATGTTTTCGAAGCTTTGAAACATCGGGTGCCTCACCGGAAAGTTGTCCCAAAACGAAAAAATACTGTCGCGAAAAGGGTAGGTGTGAACTTATAAAGGTATAAAATATGTGAACAAATTACTAGCAATATAGACTTATATTTGGATACCGTGGATGCCCATTTTCCTATGTTCTTCTTGTTTGGATCACCTATTATTGTTTGATTGATTGAATAGACTGATTAGGACTAGTATTGTAAGACTAGATGAACTATGAAATGAAATCTTGTGGGGCTACAAGCTATTCACACATAAATCGCATTTCCCAGGGCGCAGATGATCCGATTTGTGAGTGCACGCCTCCGCTGAGCAACCCCCAACCACCGTACTACACTCAGAACAAGCCTGGGCTAAGGTAAACTGATATTCTTTGGTTTTAGAGCTAAAGATAGGCATTGATTGGTATTGGTGAGCCGAGTCGAGTCTCCTAAAAAAAGACTTTTCTTTGCAGTGACTGTGTGAAGCAAGACTGGTCATTTGCCTGTGATGGATCGGATTCTGATGTGCTCGAGATCGCCCTTTACGATGATGTGAGTCGGTCGCTATATCACCACTTAAAATGTTTCAGCATGGGAACGCGTTGTTGAATTGGGTTTATTGTGCTGCTTGGGACTATACTTGGAATGGGGAGTGTGCCACGTGGAATGGGGGAACTTTCGAACTCAACTATCCAACATACGATGTGGGTATTGTTTGTGTCATTAGAGTACATTCACACATTCGTCTCCGGCATCTTTTGAATGCTTCTTTAGGGTTCTCTCGTTGCCTACCATAACTGTACAAACTGGGGCTCGGACTCGAGTCAGTGTCCTTGAAACAATCAGATCAAACAATGAGAAGTATCCCAATATTGTAGTTCTTCATTTGTAAATAATATTCCGCAATGTATCTCAAATAAAAGCTTTGACAAGTATTACGAACATGGCAATAAAAGCACAAGCGTCTGAACTATGAAGAGATTACTGTTTTGGCCAGAGCTTGCCATCACCTGGGCTCCTTTTCGTCATTTCAACTTTGATAAACTTTAGATGAGAATAACAAAACTTGTAAACCAAATATGATCTTTTGAAGCGCTTGTTTTTATGATCATTTATTCAACAAGTAATCAAATTTGTGAGAATCAGCACGATTCAGCACTTAGTTGTAGAATGGAACAGTATCGACAGCACTTCCGGCAGTCCAAAATTCTTTGATGTCAGCGAGAAAGGCGTCGAAAGGATCAACCTTGCGCCCAAAATTGATTCGCTTATTCGAAAAACGCTTGGCTTTTTTAGAATCTACAAACAAAAGCCAATAAATAAAGCAATACAAGTCTTCTCTGGAGGACACTTGCTGCTGTCAAACCATGAGCACAGCGTTCTTTTTGAGCTAAACTGTTTAAAATCTATGAGATTACCAATGTCTCGCCGATCTCGACATTTGTCTCAATGAATGGACAGCAAAAAGTTGGGAATTTACAAAGCCCACAGAAGAAATAGAGAAACTCTAAAGTTTGCCAATTGAAACCTAGGAGAATGGTAAGAAATCTTTTCATTCACTTCACAAATATCATCAGAAACATAGCGAAAAATAGATGATTTCAAGACATTATTTCAATGACCTCCAGTAATTGAAATTAGTTCTAGCTAATCAGAAAGTAGACGACCAGCTCTCTTCTAATGGTATCAGTTCGAAAATGTTTCCTTTTCAGCAACCTGGTCGTACGCACTCTCAACTTGTCGTGATGACGGAGGCGAATTTATCTCGATTCACAACGCCTTCGAGAACGCCGTTTGGGCCAGCATTCAACAATGTAATCGAAGATTTTCTCTATAAAACACTTAAAACGGGGTTTTTTTAAACTCTTAATGCGGTAAACGTCATTTAGATGCATCTTTTCCCGTAGAGGATTTCTTGCTGGGTGCTCGGGTCGGACAGAACGATTCAGGATGACAGAACGTGGGCCTGGTCGGATGGGTTCATAGCGCATCAGACCTCCCCCCAGGATGACAACAAGTTTTACCTGTGCTGTCTCAAAACCTTTTGTCATCTTGGGGGGAGGTCTTATGTTTAGTTTTTTTTGGTGATTTGAAAACGGATTTTTTGCAACAACAACAACAACTAGTAAACTAGCCCCCGATCCCCCTCCCCCAAGCACTCCCCGGTGACGGAGGGGTCACCCTGAGCTATCTTGGAGGAACCACCCTGACCTCAAGCTCTGACGAAGACATAAATGTGCCAAAGGTCGATTTTTGACTACCACTAGACGTGACAATGTTTGTAACAAAAATACTCGACTAGCATCCAGTTAAAGCGGCTATTTTATAAGATCATAAATCAAGTTTAATAATAAAAATTAATGATTGAAAAAAGACGTGTCTGAGTCCTGGGAATAGAATCCTCAAAAATATCTCATGTAGTCTCAAAAAGTGGCAAGTTCTTATTCGAAAATTTTAATTTTATGCTTATTTTGGTTAACGAGTTTGTACAAACATATTGGCTTGAAAAGTTTTTGAATCTAGCTGTAAATCGCTGTATATCTACTGTATCTAGTAGTCGTTTTTCTCTAAATGTTCTTTTGTGTTCGTTTTCTCGGAATTTCCCCTGATTAGTAGAGTTTTTTTGTGATTGGAACGTGCGATAAACTCTTTCAAAAGCCCCACCGAAACATGCATTCACTTTATTTGTTTAATTTAATCTTTATTTGTTGAATTTGAAAAAGATTGTGTTTGTAAACTTTATTAACGCATGAAGTTTTAAATACCTAAATGAAAACAAGAAAAAGACATGATGGCAGTATTTTATAAAAGTGATTCCTTTGTGTTAAAAGTGTTAAAACTAGAAACAAGAACCTAGAAATATCAGAGCAAAAGATTTAGGTTTTCTAGACAGAAGGAGAAATTTCTCGTTGTTCTGGATTCTCAATTCTGTTAGCATTCTTATCGGATTTCTCATGAGGATTCCGGTTTCCAGTTACAATCCAATCATCGTTATAAATCAATGCGCCAGTTGGGATATCTTTCCAAAAAATCGCTTTTTCTCTTGTCCTTTTTGGTAGTGAATCTCTTCTTTCAATGTCCTCCATGATAACATGTCCCTTGATTTTCGGGATTCCTTTCAGTGCTGAATTTTTCTCTTCAGTCCAATCTTCGTCAGACTTGTACTTAAATTCAAAACCAAAATGGGCATCCGATGGTAGACACGGGTAAAGATTTCGGCTCGTTGGATTATCGAGATTGATCTCTGCGATGAACTGAATCATTGTGTTATTCACGTCGATCATAACTTTTGCTTCCCATTGAACCGGCACATAAACAAGAGAATCTTGCATGCACTTTGTCACTTCAAACTCTTCATCTCGAATTTTAAATGGTTGCTGATTGTTTATGAAATCGCAGATCGAGTCCAGGAGTTTGTTAACATCGAAAGTAGCATTTTCAGCAGAGAACTCAACATTCTTGACATTAAGCTCATGATTTTAAAAAAACGAAACAAGAATGTTTTTGATTTTTTGATTACTAACGCCTTTTTCGAGAGAAGGAAGCATTTTATTTGTTAGCGCTTTTGATTTCAGTGGATCGTTTATTGCGCGATCGATCTCATTTTCAAGCTCTTGAACGTTTACTCCATATTTCAGGACCGAGACAATCGCTTTCTTCAGTTCTTCCTTATTCACACCACCCGCTAGAAATCTCTGTAGAACAACAGTTTCTCGATATCTGCTCCAAATCAAATTCAATCGTTTACGAGCCTCTAGATAAGCTTCTTTTAAATGTGCTTTAATTGTTCTCCTTTTCGGTATTCTTACATCAATATCAGGATTTGCAATCCATTTGTTCGTGCTTTTTGTCAACCCTCCATATAGAGTCAAACTGAGCTCAACTGTGTGCTTTCCATTGCAAATTTCTTCACGAATCACCTCATCATTTTCGATACAGTCTGCAATTTTCTCTCTCAAAAACTTATTGCATAAATCTTGAATCTCCGGCACTCTTTGCTTCAAAGCGTCCAACAAACAGTCATATCCCTCACTGAGTGACTGAATGATTTGATCTTGACTGTTTTTCGCATTGAAATGCTCATCCTGATGAACAATCGTGATTTCTTTTGCAGACACCGTACTTCCCGAGGAATAAGTGAAACTTTCTCCATTCGCACCCTCAATTCTGATAATATATCCATCATTTGTTTTATATGTGATCTCATTTAGATGAGTATCTAAGAAGTTGCAAAATGCCTTCACACATTGTAAATCCATATGGCCACCCTCTCGAATGATATTCGCGAAGAGAAGAGAACAACGAGTTTTTATTTTCAGTTCATTTAGGAAAGTCTGATAGGTATAGTCGATTTGGTGATGCATCTCTGGTGATTCCAAAGCTTGTTGTTTATCCTTTTGATATTTCTCCTTTGCTTGTTTAAAGTCTTCGGCTGGATCACCACTCTTTCCTTGAATTTGATTCGAAGCATCACCCTGAAAAATATACACGGTATCTCAAAAGTTCCGACACTTTTTTTGTAAACAGTAATTTCTTTTGACTTGAAAACACGTCTAACATAGGATTCTAAAAATTCAGGTATTTTTACCATAAAAAGACTTAAACTCTCAACAACTTTTTGACGAGGATCTTTTACATTGAAGTCGATGAAGATCTTTTGCGAACGTTGATTTAAACTTTTCTACGAAAAAGTTCTATAAAATTTCTACGAAAAACTTTTGTTCCCAATTGATTAAGCGAAGTTTTTTTTTCCTTGAAAACAAGCTATAAAGAAAGTTAATAACTTAATAAAAGATTTTCAAGCAATTCACGAAGGGCACCCTGATCTCTAAATCAGAAAAAAAACACTACAATGTAATGTAGTGTTAAACATCATTAAAAAGTTTTTTGAAGTCGCAATTTTGGATATAAAAAGAGTATAATAGGGCGAAATCACTAAAATTTCATAAGCCGACGTTAGTTTTCCAAAACCTGTATATTCAAAATTCAAATAATCCGAAAAAGAAAGCTTTGAAAAGGTTCAGAAAGTTGTTTTCCTAGTCAAAATGACCTCTTACAAAAAGTCTCAAAACTTTTGAGAAGTCCTTTATTAAATACTTTATATTTCATTTTCTTTTTCAATATTTTTATGTGATTTTCTTTTCTTAAAGGCTTACCTGTCCAGCTGAGGATGAAATTGATTGCTCTTCTTTTTGAATTGCTTGTCGCTTGTTCAACACATCCAGGTCTTCACCAGCGTTGACCTAAACAAAATTTGTTATCTGTTAATTTTAAAGGGAAGAGAGGGGTGTCTTTTAAGTCATATATGAAAAAACGTCATTTTTTTGTGCACACAAACCATTTCTGAAGCTTCGCCAAGTCTTCTTTTCCGGATTATGTGATTTTTGTTTGTCACTTCAGAGGTCTGCTCATTTTTCTCTTGTTCGCTCTAAAAAATTACTTTTTTTTTTCGGAAATCTTTTTGCTGTCTTTAAAAACCTGTGAATTTTGAATATACAAGCCCAATGCCATTACCCGGGAGTATTTTGAGGCTGGCAAGAAAGCTCCTTTTATCCCAGAAGTTTAAATAAAACAAATATGTTTCTTTACCGGAAAATTCAAATATAGTTCTTCTTTTTTGTCGGATTCATTCGGTTCTAACGTTGTTTCCATCGAATGTTCGTCTGTGTGATTCATTTCTGAAAAATATCAATTATGAAATCTGAAAAGTATAAATGATTTGGGGAAATTTAGAAAATTTCAATGTAGAAGTGCAAGGAGAGAAAAGGGAGAGGGAATGGGAAGAGATTGGTGAACTCTACTGCAACTGGGGAAGCCAAAAAAAAACTAAAGAAGGTTTAAAAACTATAGAAACTTGTGGTAAGAGTGAAAACTTATTCAAAGAACTTTAGAAAAAAGTAAAATTTCGAAACAAGCTAAAACGAGCGTTAAGTAAATTATGTTAGAAAATAGAGCAGAATGCAAAAATGATGACAAAAAGGAAATTCGAAAAGAAGAAAAGGCACGATTGAATGAGGGGAAAAAGGGAAAAAGTGGAGGAGGGAAAAAGAATATGACCTGTGAGGGAAAAAAGAATACACATTGAAGCTCGTTGCTGGTGATTCCTTATCTGAGTGATTATTCGATCAGGGTTTTACCCATCTAAGAATTGAGAAAATCTTAATTTACCATCAAGAATTTGAGTTTGACATTTATCGATTTTTGATCAATGGATTTTTGCCTCAATTATTGATTATTATAAAAGCTTGTACTTAAATTCTTTCCATTCTTCAAAATAATAAAAGTATACACAAAATATCAGCAAAACTAACGCAGTCACACCAAAATAACGATTGTTTTATGTATGCGTTTCGGAAAAAAAGTTTATCAAAGAAAACTTTTCTTTGTTTAAACAGCTTTATCGTTTTGGCTTTATCATTTTTTAAAATCATTTTTCTAAATGCTAAACCAACACATCATCAGTTGGTCTAGGTTTGGATCTCGATGTTCTAAGGAGACAAGCCGATGATTCCAAGTTTCCCCGGCAGTCTTCAAGAAATGGGATGATGTCAGCTGTGATGTACCTCAATGGTGTGTGCAAGATCAGTTGGTCAAAGTAGCGATGTTACTTTCGATAAAGCTAATGCAATGTGCAAAGAGAATGGCGCGTTGTTGACATCAATTCACTCGTCATCAAAAAGAATCAAATTGTTAACGGTAATTAAAACAAATTTTCAATAATGCCATTTAGTTCTTGAAAAATGGTAGAATTGGAAAATAATCAAATAGATTCTAGAGCTGTACACAAGTTGTCCAAGTTGAGTTTAAAACTCACCTTTTCCGTCATGATCAGCTTTCGGTTTGACGAGTTTCCACTGGATCGATGACTCACCCGTCAATTACGCTAAATGGCCATCAATCATCAATGACAACAATAACTTGCCGTTTTGTGTTTAGATTGGAACTGTTGTAAATTGATAAACCGTGTCAATTCTAGGTTTTGGATCTCGATTTTCTAAGGAGACGAGCCGATGATTCCAAGTTTCCCCGGCAGTCTTCAAGAAATGGGATGATGTCAGTTGTGATGTAACTCAATGGTGTGTGCAAGATCAGATTGGATAATTGGAAGAAATTGTTAAAATATTATTTTTGTTTTCCTTTGTTAATTGTTCAGAACCTTAGTGTTTGAAAGAAAAAAAAAACTTGCTTTTCATTTGTCCCAACGATTTCTGAAATTGCAGATGTCACTAATCTTTGCCATATTTTATGTCGTTTAAATTCTATTTTACAAAATAACTTAATTATACGGTGAATAGTTATCAAATATTGGGTTGGGGAGAATAAGTGGGCGCCGAAAATGAAAAAAATGTCTAAAACTTCTATTCGACTTCGTCAAATAATATGCGTTTGATATGAGTAGAATGGTTAACTAATTCTCTACAAAATCACATTTAAAAGAAAATTCAAACAGCGCCTCCGCTCAAGAAAAAGCCATTTTTTCACAAAAACTACAAACTGTGATCTAGAAAAAACCATTGGTGGGATCTTCCTGCAAATTTGGCAACTTAAGTAATTGAATGTGCTCTATCTTTTTTATATAAACACCAAAGAAGGTTTATGTGAAAGAAACTGTTCAAATGATGAGTCGGACTCTTTGCCATTTTAACCAGCTGCGTTTGGAAGTTCATAAACTCGACGAAAGAAAAGCTTTGTGGAATCTCTCAAAAGTGATTTTGTAGAGAAATAGTGGATCCTTTTGATGAAACCAAACGTATGTTTAAAGAAGGCTTTATGTGTGCAAAAAGTCCCTTTAAAGTTTGGCGCCGACTCATTCTCCCCAACCCAATAGTTATCAATGAAAACTATAATAAATGATAAAGAAAAAAAATGAGCCAAAAAACAAGGATTTTCAGTTTGATATGTGAGTAGAAAAACATAATTTAAATCATCGTCATTTCAAGTAATCTAAACTATTTTTAAAGAAATCTGCTTCTTTAATAAACTCGTCGATTTGTTCCAGATTCTTTTATAATTCGATTTGTTGTAGCGGTATTTCTAAAAAAGTGAAATTAGCATTTCTATTTTGACTAACAGTAATGTAATGTTTTACATTTCGATAGTTCATTCTTAATCTTGTATCTTATCGTTAAGCTGAGAAATTTATAAAATTGTAAAAACGCTGGGTTCTTTCTTGTCAACCTAATAGATTTTTAGCAGGAATGATCTTTTTTTTGAAATGCATTTGAAAGATTTTCTATGAAAGCACGAATCTAAAGAGTTTAAAATGTTAAAAAACAAAAACTATTGTAGAAATTGTGCTGAATCTGAACTGGAAACTGGAAAATCGATAATTTATTCAAAGCTCTCAATGGTTTCATTCAGCGATGGTCCATCATATCCTCCAATCCATTCCAAATTCATCAAACAATATGGTGCCATTTTTGCTTCTCCAATCGTTTCTTCGTAGTTCAAGAGCCGATTCGCATTCTTGAGCACAAATTGATCAAAAACTAGATGTTCCTTTGCCCATTCCCTGATCGATTCAACCGGCTCATAGACATCAAAAGTACCTTGAAGAACGAAATGATCGGGAAGTTCAATCCTAATCAATGAATACTTATATTTATAGCATTTCAACAGCACTTTGTCCCTTTCTCTCATTTCTTTTGTCCGCAATGCATCGATTTTCTTTTCGATTTCCTCGACTTTTTCTCGATTCTCCTCAAAATCTCCTGGTAATTTTGGACAAACCAATTTGAATCCAGCTGGTATTTCAAAAGTTTTTGTATCTCTTGCCAATTTAAGACGAATCGGTTCTTCTTTCACAATTTTCCTCCAATCATCCAAAAGCTTCTCAACGTCAATGCTTTTGCTTTTCGATAAGAATAGGCATTTAGATGGATCAAATGGATCTCCATCTTGAATCTCCTCAAATCCCAAGGCTAGCAGAATCTCCAGACAACCACTAATCGCCAGAATTTTCTCCTGAACTTTCGGATTTTCCATCCTAATCTGCCGATATCTTTTCTCATTCGGGAATTCAATTATTTTACTTAAAAGTTTCTTTATCGTTTCCACAGCTTCTTCACATCGCTTTTCACTGTTAAAGGCGTAAAGGAAGCGAATTGCTGAACATAAATCACTGGGATTTGTCTTGGATTGATTCAAAAGATGAGATTTCACCTTTTCTCGTAGTCCTTCTTTACTCAAAAGAAGTTTTTCTTCAAAAAGCACTGATGTAAAGTAAACACCATCGACTGGGGATCCCGAGATCACTTTTTTGGGCTTTTCAAGTGGCCTTTCAAGTGATGATAGATTATTCTCCATTCCTGTTTGAGGTGTTCTACTACTTTCAAATGCTTCCCAAATATCTTCATTCGATGAGTCAGTTTCTTCATTTCTTTGACTACATTTCGGCTTTTCAAGAAGTCTTTCAAATGATGATAGATTATTCCCTATTCCTGTTTGAGGTGTTCTACTACTTTCTAATGCTTCATTCGATGAATCAGTCTCTTCTTGTCTTTGAATACATTTGCAACAACTGAGTCCCATTCTTGACAACTCCTAAAAATACAGCTTTTCTTAACTTTTTTTTACACTAAACATTTCAAAAGCTTGTATTTAAAGGAAATAATTGAAAAACTAAATGAAAAAAATACAGCTTTTCTTAACTTTTCTTAACTTAAGCTGTAAACTCAAGTGGCTTAATGTCAATTTTCAGGCACTTACCTTGAGAAATGTTCCACTTTGGACGACAATCAGATTAAAATAAAATTTACGGATAAGCAATATTGTGTCTCACAAAAAAAAATCAATCCAAACTACCTCTTAGAAAGTTTATCAGTTTTTAACAAGAGGCGGAGTCCGGGAATCGAATAATCTTGCATCATAAAAGATTCTTTCGCAAGAAAGCATGAGTAAGAAAATCTTTGCGAAATGAAAATACTGGTTATTGAGAAAAAGTCATTTAATTGTGGTAAGCTTGATGGAAAAAGCACAATCATTTTCTGACTTATGTAAAATCCAGAGGAGTTAGGCACTTTAAAGCCAATTACTCACTTTTTGGCAGACAACTGTTCAACCGTCACTTCCTGTTGTTTGTCTCAGAATCAACGAGTTTTCCCAAATGAAAAGATTGATAAATCTTTTTCTGACATAATCTTTTCCTTTTTTCTACAAAAAAACAATTAGTTATTGGCAAAAGTGTGTCTTAATCTTTGCGAGAGTTTAGACTCACCAGACTTTACCTTTTGGAATTTTCCATTTGAAACAATCTTGGTGACTAGGGACAAGGCGAGTGGATTTCTGTGAGAGAAAAGCATTTTATTGAAACCAGTTAAGTTGATTCAAGCCGATCTCATGCCAAACGTTTCCCAAAACAAATCGATTTTATTGAAACCAGACTCTCTAGCCGGTCGAACCTCTTGAAGATCTTAAAATAACAAATTCTGTTCGGTGAACTTTTTTGAATGCGACTCCTAATTTCCGAACGAGTTCCGAGGATTCGCTTGAACTCAAAGACCTTGCGATTCTCTAATAAAGATATTACAATATTGAAGAAATTCAAACTGGATTTGCGTTCAGAAAAAAAAGAAAAGTCATCAAGAATTAATTGAACATTCAGAAAAACTGTGCACAAGAGAATGTTTCTTGCACAATTTATAAGGTTGTTTAGACATCTTTTTGCCTTTCAAAGTTTGATTTGCATTGTTTTCCAAACCTGAAAAACCTGCTTACAATCGATTACAAAAGATTTGTACAGATTTCAAGATTTTCTCTGTGAAGAATCCAGTCAAGGATCACGTTCTGACTCTCAAAATCCTCTTGTCATTCTTCTCTGAGATTCTTATCCTTTCAATTCTTCTCACTTTAAAATCCTCTTCCACTAAAAGGCTAAAGGAAAGATTCGCATTTCTGATTAATGTTCCTTTTGCAAATAATTTCCCTATTAACTTTCATTTATTCGATATTTTGTGAGAGTTGTCTAATTGGATTTAATCTGTCACCGAGGTTCCTTATCTTTACAAATTTGGTTCCTTCTCTCTCTAAACTTGGTTCCTTATCTCTCTAAATTTGGTTCCTTGTCTCTGCAAATCTGGTTCCTTATCTCTCTAAATTTGGTTCCTTATCTCTGCAAATCTGGTTCCTTATCTCTCTAAACTTGGTTCCTTATCTCTCTAAATTTGGTTCCTTATCTCTCTAAACTTGGTTCCTTATCCCTCTAAATTTGGTTCCTTGTCTCTCTAAATTTGATTCCTTATCTCTCTAAATTTGGTTCCTTATCTCTACAAATTTGGTTCCTTATCTCTGCAAATCTGTCACCGAAACAAATCCGAAAAAGACCGTCTGGCATTTGGGAGAATCGATTTGAGACAAATAATGTAAGTAAGTTATAAATTTTCATTCAAAATTTCATTTATAAGGATCGATCAAATCAATGGGAGTTTGGGTGTGAAATTTTGTATGATCCCGAAGAATATGTCATCGTCGATGCGAATGATGATGTGTGATTTGTATCGATTCATTCATGGGGCAAGAGTCTTGAGTGATGAGACGAAAAAGTTCAGTTTCAAGAGTCAAATTTTATGAATTTAATTGCAGAAGATGCTTTGAGAAGGTCACAGAAAAGAATGAGAAAACGAAAGTGCTCACGTTTTTCGTCACAAGAGAGCCCATTGAGAGATTCATTTCCGCGTACATTATGATTTGTTTTTAAGTTTTGTCGAACTTGTTTTAGGAAAAGGGTACTTTTCGGTTATACCCCCGCCATAAAAATAAATGTTTCCTCGCTGAAGTGGCTAATCGAAGTACCAAGACGCTCGTTGACAAGCTTTTGGAATTTATCACTAGGATCGATGATTTACAGGTTACTGACGTCAAAAACCTCTGCCGAACTGACATCAGGCTAGGCTAAGTTCATCGAGACTGTTGTGACTTGGGCAGAGATCTTTAACGTCCAAAAACCTCTGCTAAACTGACATCAAGCTAGCCTAAATTCACAAATACATACATTGATGCATGGGAGGCGCTCACCGCATAGTATCGTTTTTTAAAATTGTGGAGTGGTGGAGGTATAACCGAAATGGAGAAAAGTAGGTAAATTTGATGATCAGTCTATTATGAATTTGAGGAAATATCTGTAAAATTTGAAAATTTGCTCTCATCTTGCTTTGTTTTTAATCATTTACCATTTTCTAGACGATTAGGGAGTTGTTCCGAATCTCAACAAGAATCAGTTCATCCATTTATCGATCAACTTTATCAAGATTTTCGACAACATTTCCAGCCAAAATGGAATGGAAAAAGAGCGCAATTTGTTGAACAACATCTTGGATTGCAGACTTGGTGAGAAGAAAATAAATAAAATTAAATGATAATGATGAAAGTAAAAGGATTTAGGCATTGCAACTCAAAGCGCTCAACCATAATCAAAATGGGGAAAGGATTGAGTGATGATGTTGAGAGATATTTAGTCGAACATCAAGTTGCTGAGCTGTACGCAAGAATTGTATGAGTTTTTCTTTTAGTGAAAATCGTGTAGTGTAGCTTTTGAATGGTTTTATCAAAAATTTTTGACTAAGTTAAGTCAAAAAAATCTGGTTTTAGGCAACGGATCGTCTACGTGGGGATCATTTGAATGAGATGCCGATTGGACTACGCAAATTGAGAGAACACATTCGATCAGAGATCTACTCGAATTGTTCGTCTCTTCAAATCTATTTTGTCGATTTCATCGAATTGGGATATACGTTTCCCGTTTTTGAGGAAAATAGTTTCAATTCGAATTTGACAAATTCTGATTTTGCTTGCAAGAGTTCATACTGTAAACCTTGGTGTTATCGCTCTTGTTCGATGAATAAAAATGGGTAATTGATTGGAGATTTATCTGCTTTTTGATTCTTATTGAATCAATCAGAAATCGTTTATTATCAATAAAATAAAAAAAAACGGCTCTTATCAGAGAAATGAGCATTTGGCCAACCATCATCATAATGATTCTCTATGCATTTTGTAAAATCGGTAATAAGTATCATTAAATTTTCTTTTTAAAATTTTACATAAAAAGAGTACAAAAGACAACTAGAAACATTGCAAAATGTTTTTTCTTTTTCTTTTTCCAGGTTTAGGAGAGTTTTTAGAGTTACAAAAGCAAAACTTTCAAAATAAAAACACTTTGCAATAGTTTTAATAGCAAAAATCCAAGAGCTCAACAGAATAAACAGAGCTGACAAAGTGTTTCAACTACTGTGCTCTTTATTCACTCACAAGGTGTACCTCCTGTCACAAATACCGTATTTTCTCTAATATGATAAAAGTCGTCATGATGAGAAAATATGTGCCACCTGGAAATGGAAAATTAAATAGATATTATAGATGTCGTAGCCGCTTACGAAATTCAGCCGCTAACGAATGAGGGTATTTCCGGGCATCCAATCAAAAAGTCACCCACATAAAAAATGTTCACAATACATATATTTCATAATAAATTTTTGAAATTAGCTCATTTGGTTGAGTAGAAAATTTTTTTTGAGCCTCCAAAGTTTAGGATCAAAAATGCCCTAAAATGGCTATAAAAAATTTTCTACTCAGCCAAAAAACTTGCCTAATAGCTCATTTTGTAGCCAATTTGATGTAGTTTCTTAAAGTAAAGCCATCTAAAACAATTTTTCGTTGAAAGTAGGAGAAAGAGGGCGAGGAACAAATTCAGGGCAATTCTCAAATGTGAAAACAGCGACCGAGTTCAACTGAAGTCGTTCCTCGCCCTCTTTCTCCTAGCTTTGAAAAGCAAATGCTCAATGTAGCACTTTAAGCTTTACTTTAAGAAACTACATCAAATTGGCTACAAAATGAGCTATTAGGCAAGTTTTTTGGCTGAGTAGAAAATTTTTTATAGCCATTTTAGGGCATTTTTGATCCTAAACTTTGGAGGCTCAAAAAAAATTTTCTACTCAACCAAATGAGCTAATTTCAAAAATTTATTATGAAATATATGTATTGTGAACATTTTTTATGTGGGTGACTTTTTGATTGGATGCCCGGAAATACCCTCATTCGTTAGCGGCTGAATTTCGTAAGCGGCTACGACATATATACCGTATTTTCTCTAATAGTAGTCGACCCCGACGAGTTGGTGACTATTTTACGGTTTCGAAGCTTTTGCAGAAGCTCAACACTCAAATCCCCCACTAGATCTCATCGTCAGCTGTATTTTCCGGCCCCACATCGATAGGTTCTGATAAGCGGTTCTCGAGATTTCGAGCAATTTAGGCGACGCTCAGGGTGCACTACTATTAGAGAAAATACGGTAACTGAATCAAACGTGCCGACATTCTAAGCGAATTCCAGTGATCGGATTGGATTGGATGGATTGATTCCAGCTCTTTTTTTTGCCTATGCTTATGCTTTAAAGAAGTTGACGGATGCAAAGAAATGTGTTGATTTTGTTCAAATTTGTTTCTTGAAGAAAGGATGGCGATGTTTACATCAACGATCCGAGTTTGGCTCTGACCCTCAGCAAAGAGCTAAATAAAGTTTCATCAAATTTGGAAGTGTACTTTTTCTAACAAATTCAAGAATCCCTTTATCCCTAAAATCTTTTCACTTTCAAACCCACGATATATAAAGATTGTTTTCCTGTCAAAATCATACCAGTGTTCTACGAGCAACAAAACATTTATTTCGATCAAAGAAAACAAATGAATTCCATACGTATTTCTATTTCATTTCAAACATCAAAAATAACTGATTTTCATAAAATTAATAATGTTTTTTTTGAATTTAAAGGGTGCGTCATAATTGTCGTCAACAAGGTGTCGCGAAAAAAAAAAAAGAAAAACATTTTGCAATGTTTGCAAAACATTTTTAGGGCATTTTTGAACCTAAACTTTGGAGGCTCAAAAAAAATTTTCTACTGAACCAAATAAGCTAATTTCAAAAATTTATTATAAAATATATGTATTGTGAACATTTTTTATGTGGGTGACTTTTTGATTGGATGCCCGGAAATACCCTCATTCATTAGCGGCTGAATTTCGTAAGCGGCTACGACATCTATAATATCTATTTAATTTTCCATTTCCAGGTGGCACATATTTTCTCATCATGACGACTTTTATCATATTAGAGAAAATACGGTATTTGTGACAGGAGGTACACCTTGTGAGTGAATAAAGAGCACAGTAGTTGAAACACTTTGTCAGCTCTGTTTATTCTGTTGAGCTCTTGGATTTTTGCTATTAAAACTATTGCAAAGTGTTTTTATTTTGAAAGTTTTGCTTTTGTAACCCTAAAAACTCTCCTAAACCTGGAAAAAGAAAAAGAAAAAACATTTTGCAATGTTTCTAGTTGACTTTTGTACTCTTGTTATGTAAAAATTAAAAAGAAAATTTAATGGTACTTATTACAGATTTTACAAAATACATAGAGAATCATTATGACGATGGTTGGCTGTCTTGTTGACGAACAAAGTAATATGGATGATTGCAATCCACGGCCTTAGACAATCATCACTGTGACAGCCGCCAATTTCAACGATTTAATTCAAATCAACGCACTTTTCCAAGAATACAACGAAACAAATTTCGTCTTACAAGAGCTACTCAAATTATACGTGTGTGAAGTAATGGAAAACGAAAAGTTCAAAGATTCCAGTGAAAGAGAATTCTTTCGCCAGGGTACTCAGGATTTTCGATTATCCGGCCCAATCACTTTGGCATTATGATCAAATTCTTCTTTTCTTTTTTACCTATAAGTAATGCTCCACATCTTCTTCAGAATTTTCACTGCTTGGAATCAATCATTTTGTAATATCAATTCCTTGCCTAACCACTAATGTCGATTTCATCGAATTAGAATATCCGTTTCCTGTATTTGAGGGAAATATTGGGTTGGGGAGAATAGGTCGGCGCCGAAAATCAAAGAAATTTCTAAAACTTCTCGCAGACTTCGTCAAATGAAAAGCGTTTGATATCAGTAGAAAGGTTAACTAATTCTCTACAAAATGACATTTAAAAGAGAACTCAAACAGCGCCTCAGCTCAACAGAAGACCATTTTTTCACAAAATCGATAAACTGTCATCTAGAGTAAACCGTTGGAGGGATCTTCCTGAAAATTTGGTAACTTATGTAATTGAGTGTGCTCTATCTTTTTTATATAAACACCAAAGGAGGTTTATGTGGAAGAAACTGTTCAAGCAATGAGTCGGACTTTTTGTCATTTTGATTAGCTGTGTTTGGGAATCCATAAAATCCCAAAAAAGAAAAGCTTTGTGGAATCTCTCAAAAGCCATTTTGTAAAGAAATAGTCGACCATTTTGATGAAACAAAACGTGTATTTAAAGAAGGTTTTATGGGTGCAAAAAGTTTCTTTAAATTTCGGCGCCGACTCATTCTCCCCAACCCAATAGATTAAATTCGAATTTGACAAATTCTGATTTTGCTTTTAAGAGTTCTTACTGTAGACATTGGTGTTATTAATCTTGTTTAATGAATACCTAAACATGTGTCAAAACAAATTTCCATAGAAAATGAAAGATGGATTGTCCGAATCAAAGTGGATAATTCAAAGTGGTTGCTGAAGCAATCGATTATTAAATTTAACTATTCGACTATTAAATTTAAAATTTGAATTTTAATCCAATCCAATCCAATGAAATCCAATGAAGAGTATTCTGAAAGAAATTCATTTCAAGGTTTACGACCAATTCTACTCTTTGAACAACTTCAAGATCAACTATAAAAACACAAAAGCGATGATTTGCTTTCCATAGATTTTTCAGATTGTTTTGCTTCAATAAACGATTGATAATTTAGATTTAAAATGGAAAAAAATGCGTACACTTTAGTAGAGTTTATCAACAAACTTCAGAAAAAATATAAAAAGCAGAAAAAGGCGTCACTTCTTCTCAATCAGACTTTCCGTTCAGAGAAGAAAATGGGTTTAAAGATAATACTTTTCTTTTCTTTTCCATTTGACCACTCCTTTCCTCTTTTCCAGCTACGATTTTTGCAAATTTACTCAATATGAAATGGTTCATTTTTGGATCAATACTTGCTTTTGCTTTGGCAAAACATAATCCTACAAATCTTGTCGATTATGGTAAGTTTTTTCTAATATTACCTGAATGAATTATTGAATTGTTGGTACTTTAAAGAATAACACTAGTTCAGGCTAGTTTTTTGGAGTGGCTTGAGTTCGGTGACGATACTAAAAGCACCATAACATTGATGGAGGTTAACTGCTAGCTTGCTCTTTTTACACGAACTCTTTCCGTCTTTTTGATGTTTTAAAGCCGGGTTGGCGAATTCGAGCTTGCGATTCTTTGATAGTTTCTCTGCTAATGCAGATTAGCAGAGAAACTATCAAAGAATCGCAAGCTCAAATCTGCTCTAATCTAATCTAATCTAATCTGCTAACTGCAAATCTTGATTGACCAAAAGAGATAGAGGAAAAAAAGATCATGTCCTTCTCTAGTTAACCTAATAGTTCTGAAGAAATTCGCCAAAATATCAGATTGGAAATGTCAAAACGACGGTGTTTATATTGGTGGTGATGTTTGCAATTGTAAACCATATTTCTATGGAATTGTTTGCGAGAATCGAATCTGTATGAATGGTGGACACAATTATGGCAATGATCCGACACAGAGATGCGTTTGTCCTCCCGGTTTTATTGGGAGACATTGTGAACCAAGTGAGTGATTGCTTAAGAGCTAAGCTTTACTATCATCAGAAACATAACAATATGATCAAGAGTTTTCACTAGGATCATGCTCTGGTGATGGAAAAACCTTGAGAACTTTTGATCCAAGAGACAATTCGATGATAAGTGTCTCCTATGTGCTCTCATGGACAAATGATATAGCAAAAAAAGCACAAGGGAATCCAAATGATCAAGTAATTCAAGGAATTTGTTCTGTTTTTGATCAAGGGATTGCTGAGGTTTATATCTATATAGCTCCAGGAGTTAGCAGCAAGAGATTCGGTTTGTCAATCTCATTCTTACAGGAAAATCTCTAGTTTAGAACAAAAAGCTGATTGTGATGCTTTTCTCAAGGAGATTCTGGGAAAATGTTCGAATAATGGGATTTGTGAATTGACAACAATCAAAGGAGAATATATTCAAAAAGCGATTAGCGAGTCTTTTCCTAATTCACCGGTTTGTTTCAAGCTTAGCTTTTAAATTTTAAATGTAAGCTGAGAAAATGGATAGCTTTTAACTGGATAGAAAACTAGATAGCTTTTAACTCGATAGCAAACTGGATAGCTTTTAACTAAATAACAAACTAGACAGCTTTCAACTGGATAGAAAACTAGATGGCTTTTAACTGGATGACAAACTAGATAGCTTTTAATTGGATAGCAAACTAGATAGCTTTTAACTGGATAGAAAACTAGATAGCTTTTAACTAGATAACAAACTAGATAGCTTTCAACTTTCAAATTCTTTCAGGTTTTTATCATTGGTAACACAAATCTAACAACAAGTCAATCTCAAATGGAAAACATTGTACAATTAGCTATTTCCCTTGGAATTACGGTGACAATGATAAAGATTTCCAAGAAAAATAATCTAGATTAATACATTACTTTTCTCTCCATCGGGCATTAATGATTTATCAATTTATCAAACAAATGGCTTTAAAGAATATGGAGAATTAGCTGAGAAGACTGGTGGTTGTTATATAACTTCCTATGATACAAAAGAGAGGAAATTGATTGGAAAAAATAACATCGCTGAGGTGAGGATTGTGAAAAGTGAGCAATAAAGTGATTTGTTTAGTCTTTGTCATCAGTTTTTGATCTAATGACAACAAGAAAACCAATCTTCCGAGATCCTTCAAACTCAATTACTCTTTATTCTTCTGATAACATTATCTATTTTCATTTTACGATGAGTGGTAAGGACTTTAGCAATGTTTTTCAGCTTTACTAATGTCCCTAAGTCTAAGTCTAAGCCTAAGCCTGAGCCTGAGCCTAAGCCTGAGCCTGAGCCTAAGACTGAGCCTAAGGCTGAGCCTAAAGCTGAGCCTAAGGCTGAGCCTAAGGCTGAGCCTAAGGCTGGGCCTAAGCCTAAGCCTGAGCCTAAGCCTAAGCCTGAGCCTGAGCCTAAGGCTGAGCCTAAGCCTGAGCCTAAGCCTAAGCCTAAGCCTGAGCCTAAGCCTGAGCCTAAGCCTAAGCCTAAGCCTAAGCCTAAGCACTTTAGCAATGTTTTTCAGCTTTACTAATGTCTCTAGATCTCGAAACTCTACCCGATTACACTTTTCAACTCATTTCCCCATCACCATCTGAAATGACTTGGGATCAACTCGAGAATGTTCTTGATACTGGATTTGAAAAGGTTTTCACAGTTGAAATCGACTTTTAACAGTTTTAGATCTATAAATATTCATTTCCTGATAGCGCTAAAGATTCAAAGATTTCTGTATTACTGCAAAAGAAAAATGATTCGATGACGAGGCTTAAAGTAAGAAATTTTATGCAAAAACTTCTAATAATAAAATAGATTTACGGGAAACCTTCATTTCCTTTATCTTTGGGAGTCTCAACAGCTGATCAAGTTGATTCATCTCATCCACATGCTGTTCCAATCAGAGATTTGAGTAAAAGTTTTTGTTTTAAATGTGATACTAATTTCTAGATGGTCCATCACTTTTGGTTAGTGCTGGTGAAGGGATTTCATTGATTCAGTCGAATCTAATGGATAATTGGATAATCGAGAGTGTAAGCAATTCAACGAGAAACTTCAAATGTTTGTATGGGAGTGTGATTGGAAGGGTGAAACAATGCGAGAATGGGACAATCAACTGGCTTTTGGTTGTTTTTTTTTGTTTAGATTCTTTAGAAAGCTTGTTCATCTAAATTTAGTTGACTCAAAACTCAAGTGGAAGCACCGGACTTGTGCCATTGTATTGTGGAGATGCGATTTATGGTAGCAGTGATTTTTGATTATAAGTTATTATACAAAATCAATGAATCAATTTCAGAATCAAGCAATAATCAGATTCGTTTCAAAAAGGAGAACATGAATCAAATGAAGATTTTGATGAATGCTGAGAAAGTTCAAGAGAATTTTGTTTCTGATGAGATTTGCCAACATGGATCACTGGTTAGAACAAGAATAATAAGATTAAGAATGCTTTAAAAGCCGTTGAAAGGCTTTGAAAGCCAGCTGATCATCCAAATCTCTTTGTTTTGAGTTCTTCGACTTCTTTAAGTATTGAAAAGTTGTGCAAACCAATTGTTTTAGTATAAGAACTCATGTGCTTGTAATATTGGTTGGATGGGTGCCTCTTGTGATGTGCCCGATTGTCAGAATGATGGCAAAGTAAATGCAGGAGGGACTTGTGATTGTCCTGATTGGACAAGTGGTCTTTTCTGTGAAAAAAGTTAGTGAAAGCTTTGATCAATGATTCAAGAATTCAGTTCTAAACTCTATTTGTGATCCGGTAAACACGTTTGCTGAATGGCGCACACAAATCGGTTCTCTTATCTTTGTCATCGAGGAATCTCTCGACGTGCAGATGAATGTGCAAAGTTGGATTGATTCGCTGAAAGGAATGAATCGATTATCTTTAACGAATTCGTTTCAAGCTTCACAAATCGTTCTTGTAACTTGTGAGTTTATTAAGTTTTGATTTTGATTCTGATTTTGATTTTAATCAATGCTTTAGACTCGGATTTGTTGGTTACCGCGAGATTCGCAAGCAATGATCCACGTGGAATTGTTCCAGCATTTCAAGACATTCAATGGATCGAGAAAATGAATGGAGTGAAACAAGAAGAGGCTTTGATAACTGGACTGCAATTACAGGTGAAGAATGATAGAGTTTTCAAGGCTTTATTGGATTGGTGAATTGAAAACTGGGGGCTATTGTGATATGTGACAGTTTGAGCACTTTCTTCAAAAGAAACCCATTTTGGTGTCAATAGAAAAGTTGTAGAGAATCAAAAATCAAGCTTATATCCAAATTTTCAGTACAATTCAAAAACTGGTTTTCAAGAAATGCGAAATTTACGAAACTTTCACAAAACTTGCATTTTAAGCGAAACTACTAAGTGTATCTTTTTGGAAATTTGGCTATAAGCCTAATTTTTGATTCTCTACAACTTTTCTATTGACACCAAAATGGGTTCCTTTTGAAGAAAGTGCTCAAACTGGGACATCTCCAGTCCTCGATTTTTGAGTCTCACACTTGTCTCACACACAAACCAAAATCCTACGCAGAAAGAGGAATCCGCAAATTGCCTGTAAAGGGCAGAAGTCGTCAATAATAATGGAAATTATTTGGAATGAATTCATGGTTTTATCTTGAATAAATTTTAGTTCAAAGTCCCGCAGTTTTCAATTCACCAACCCAATAAATTGAAAAGATAATGAAAAGATCAAGATAATAAGTACTTTCCTCAATAAGACTCATCGACGACAACGTGAGCCCTCATTTTGCAAAACTGACTAGCTCTAAAACAAACAGTCTTGGTTGGGAACTTTTGGCACATCCCCCATACAGTCCGGACCTTGCCCCTTCTGATTACTATTTATTCCGGACCATGAGTGATGAGCTTGCGGGAGAACACTTCGATTCGGAAGAAGCAGTCAAAAATTGGCTTTGAAAGTTTTTCGATTCAAAACCAAAATCCTACGCAGAAAGAGGAATCCGCAAATTGCCTGTAAAATGGGCAGAAGTCGTCAATAATAATGGAAATGATTTCGAATGAATTCATGGCTTTATGTTCAATAAATTTTAGTTCAACAAAGTTCGGCAGTTTTCAATTCACCAACCCAATATTTTAGACAACTGATCGATCTTTTCTCATCTGGATTACTTCTTCATTTCAAAATGACTCCTCTTCAAAAAGTGATATTCAAAAGAAACTTTTCAAAAAGATTTCCGATCAAAGAGCTGATTTGAGAATTTATACAACAAAACAGGTTTTGAAAGAGATGGCTTTAGATTAATCAACTTTTAGACTAAAACTCATTCACTTTTGAATCAATTGTCGATGCTCACTGTTTCAGTACCAATCATTTTACAAAATAAGGACAGCTTTCAAAAGGTTCGTGTTTTTTTAAAGCTTTAAAATCAATTTCATTTACAAATTTTCACTGACTACATCTCCGCTTCACTAACTGTTATCAATCAATTCACTCCAAATTCAAATACAATCGATTTCTCGACAAATTGCTATCTAAGCAAATCACCAACATGGGTCAGTGTTCAATTTTAGAATCTTAATAGCTGATGACTTAGTTAAACAGAACCGATTTTAGCTTTATTAGCTTTATTAGCTTTATTAGCTTTATTAGCTTTATTAACTTTATTTTAGCTTTATATTCCGACAATGACTTCAAAAGTTTTCATCTCCACACAATCACTCACTCCAATTATCAACCCAGCAGGTCTTTTTAAAACTTTTCCATTCCCAATTTCATTTTTAGATCCTTACATCTTGGAAGAAATCGATTCCAGCATTTTTTCGATTAATGGTTTGGTTAAAAAACAACAATCAAACAATCAAATTCAATCTTTTAGCCACTGAACTTGGCGGGAATCATTTAAACATTACTTTCACGGCAGATCTTAATGCAACTATGTGCAGTTATTCAATTGAAACGCTCAATGTTGAGCAAATCGCTTATGGAGTGACGGATGAGTTGATGAAAGAGGCAGATATGGGCAATTTAATGATGCCGAATGGTGGGTTGAAGAAAAAGGAACATTAGAAACATTAGAAACATTAGAAGAAACAGGAACAAAATTCAAATTCAAGCAAGAAAACCGTGATTTTCGTCAAAATCGATAAAAATCTCGATAAAAAGAATTTGATTGAAGCAATTTCTCGAAAAATCTCGCTATAAACCAAACTTTTTATGCTCTATCTTTTATCTATTGACAAAAAGATCGGTTTTCTTTAGATAAAATGTCTAACGTATCATCGAGCCGACATCTTTTTGACTAACCAACTTGAAACTCTCAATTGAAACTCCAGATTTTCCAGATTTTTTTGGAATCCAGACATATGACATTTTAAACCGATTTTAATGTTATTTTACAGAAAAATAATTGATAATCAAACAAATCTGGCGCATTTGTTGGCGCAACAAATCTGGTTGAATTGGCGCATTTGTCGGCGCGACAAATCTGGTTCAATTGACGTATTTGTTGGTGCAACAAGTCTGCTTCAATTGACGCATTTGTTGGCGCAACAAATCTTAGTTCAATTGACGCATTTGTTATTTTAAACGAAAGGACGAAAAGACTTTCTGAACAGCATAATTAGTACCAATTTCTCAACTTGAAACTCTCAAAAAAACTCAGACTTAACACATTCAAAACCCGTTTTAATGTGATTTTGAAGAAAATCAAATTAAAATTGACCTTTCTAATGAAAGAAATCATAGTTTAAAACAAGAACAACAACAAAAAATCATAGTTCAAAACAAGAACAACAACAAGAAAACCATCAATACAAGCTGGGAAATAGATTGGATCTAGAGCCGTATGCTGTAATAAAGCTTGAGTTTAGGTGATCACTGGCTGAACATTCGATGGAGTGGAATTGATGAGTACCGTCAGTACACATTTGATGCGAATGATGTATAGGGTTTAGAGAAAAACATTTCCAACCATTTTAGTCCTATCAAAATGTTCAACAATGGCCTGTTTCCACGAAGAATGACGACTATCAAATCGATTGGTCAATTCCTGGAAAGAACACAATTGCTATTGTTCTCAATTCAACCCAATGCACATATCGATATTCTCCAAAAATGTTGGCTTGTAATGGATCTATAAATGGGTTTTTGAATCGAGTAGGTAAAGTTTTTGGGTAATGTTTTTCAATTTACATCAGATTTTCACCGCATCACCTTTCAAAGAGAATTCTCATCTTCAAAAAATGATCTTTATTCCGTGTCTGGATTTCGATTTGAATAGTTTGTGGAAATTCGTAAATTTCGCATTTCTTGAAAACCAGTTTTTGAATCGTCCTGAAAATTCGGATATAAGCTTGATTTTTGATTCTCTACAACTTTTCCATTGACATCAAAATGGGTTTCTTTTGAAGAAAGTGCTCAAACTGTCACATATGACAATAGCCCGCAGTTTTCAATTCACCAACCCAATATTTACAAAACCTTAACATAACTTTACAGTTTGCAAAAATAATGGCACATTGGTGAATGATAAATGTGTTTGTTTGAAGCATTGGCGAGGATATGATTGCTCTGTTCGTTCTTGTTAATTATTGAAACCATTCTTCTTTAGTTACCAGTTTGTTTGAGTGGAGGGACACGAAATGGAGAGATCTGCAATTGTTTACCGGGTTTCTATGGGGTCAATTGTGAATGCAAGTCATTTATATGGTTTTACTGAAACCAATCTGCAATTGCACACTCATTTGGTAATGATTAGGAAATGTAGGATAAAAACTCTGTAGAGCTTCTCAGCTAAGCTCCTCAGCTATCAACCAATTAAGACTCAATAAAATGGAAAGATTTGCATTGTTTACCGGGTTTCCATGGGGTCAATTGTGAATGTATAAGTAATTTACATTGGGTACCGATCAGAATCAGGAAATGCAGGATAGAGCTCTGTAGAGCTCCTCAGCTAAGCTCCTCAGCTAAGCTCCTCAGCTATCAACCAATTAAGACTCAATAAAATTAATATCTCCAATCGATTCCCCAACTTGGAAAACCCTCGAATAAATTTCCAGCTGAATATCTCCTTTTTCCATCATCTACAAACTATTTTTGGCTATAATTCTCAAAATTCTCAAGAGATCGCTCCGGCAATTGTTAAACTCATTTCAGCCTCGACAACTCCGACAACGACAACAACCACTCCCAAAGTGACTTCAACCAAGCTCTCACTCTTTGTTTTCATCTTTTCCTTACTTTCCATGACATAAATAAACATTTCTTGATGTACAAATAAGTGATTGAACAGATTAAACATTCACAGATCTTGTTTGATGCCATGACACTTATTTGCATATTGTCTAATTGAATGCCATCAGCTTTAATCCTCTAACACATCATTATGTCAATAAAATTTTTCACAAATACCATTCGTCATTCTCAAGGAACTAAATTTGCTGAAGAGAAAGCTTTCGATTTTAAAGTACATCAATTGTATTCGGAAAGACTTCAAACTGGTGTACTTAAGATGAATCTTTGTTCTGATATCGGAGCAGAACACACTGCACACAGTGAGACAAAGATCAAGAAGACTGTCAGTTAAAGTACTGTATTATTTAAAAGTTTCAAAAAATGTGATAGCAGGCTGATTCTATGCCTGATTCTAGACTTTCTTAACTACAATCTTGCGTGTAATGCTCTCAATAAATGCTAATTTCGAGAGTTACTGTGATCTTTCCTCCAAATTCTTTGAAATTCAACTTATTAAAATAAATAGAAAGATGAGAATCCTATTATTTAGTAAGAAGAATAAGTTAAGCAGTCAAAAAAGTGCAAATTCAGCTTATTATTCTGTTCTTTGGGTGGCAATGAACTGTTAATCGTTAGCGGTTTATATCTAGCAATTCTAGTTCATTTCGTGTTCTCTTTTCAATCACAAACATCTCGAATGGGAGGAGTCTGTGAGCTCGCAATTCTCCAGTCTTTTTTCCCAAAAAAAGAACGAAGAAAAGAGATTTATAATGAAAAAGAGATCATTATAAAAGATCCCTTTTCCAGAAAAGTCGTTCATATAGTTTTCTCTGCATAGTTTCCTCTGCAAATCTCAGCAATCTCATAGATGATTATCCGAGCTGTGTTCTCAACTCTTTTATCATTGTATTTTCAAAGGGTTAAAGCAGAAAGTTCGGAGTTGATTTTGTCAAAGTATAGAGGCTTTCCGCAAGCTGAACTTGGCAATCGAGGGAATCAATTCTACAAATTTACGTGAGCTTTTTAGTTTATTAATTGATTAACACGTTGATGACATTGTCACTTGATGCTGTCTGACATTGTCTGACATTGTCTGACATTGTCTGACATTGTCTGACATTGACTGACATTGTCTGACATTGTCTGACATTGACTGACATTGTCTGACATTGTCTGACATTGTCTGACATTGACTGACATTGTCTGACATTGTCTGACATTGACTGACATTGTCTGACATTGTCTGACATTGACTGACATTGTCTGACATTGTCTGACATTGACTGACATTGTCTGACATTGTCTGACATTGACTGACATTGTCTGACATTGTCTGACACATTTCGACAGTTCTGACAGTTCGCCTGGGACATTGTCACCTGATGTCAGGTGACAGTACCAAAATTGATTTTTTCTGTGCATATTTATATTTGCTGATGATGGATATTAAATAAGCAAGTAGAGTAGTATCAATATTCGACTTGGTCCCGGAAAATGTCGATTTGTCGAAAAAAAAGAACTCTGTGGGACATTGTCACCTGATGTCAGGTGACATTTATTGTCAAAAAAAAACAACGTTGTCCCATGCGATTGTTTGTGCAAAAACGCCATTGTCGTCAACGTGTTAAAGCATTTTAAGCACAAAGTTTTAGCATTACCAGTTTGTAAAAAGGCTTGTAATCTTTTTTGCTAAACAAAATGATAAAGGATTTAGGATTTAATGATAAAACTAAGATTCAGTCTCTGCGCTTGCGACTCTCAAGTGTTCAATCCACAGAAAAGTCACGAATGCGAGTGTTCCCCAGAATTGCATGCAAAGTCGGCGAGTGAAAGCTCGTTTCAAGTGAGTTAAACTTGCAAAAATGAAGCATTTTGACACTTTTAACTCTATTTTTAACCTTTTCAAATTCAGGCCACTTACAGCGCCTCTTGTCTTCGTTCGTACAACCAACGAAAGTGTTTAAACGTGAATTTCCCTAGAAAGGTTTGTGATTTTAGCTGTAAAACGAATTTCACTATCAAATCAGGGTTTGTCATCATATTTCTATGTTCGTGTACATCTTGGCGAAACAATAATCACAAATCCAGTTTGGCAGAACATCCGAAATTCTCATTTAAAAACGATTGACACATTGACGACAACGGAGAGGAAAAGAATCGAGTAAATTGATAAAGGATAATAACCTAATAACAAAAGAAACACCTTTTTTTTAGAATCACTTATCAAATTCTGTCTAACTTTGATGAATCGCCTAAAATCTCAAATGGGAAAGGGAATTTGAAGAAATTGTATAAAATGACAACTCCAGCAATTTCCCTTGTGATTAAGGATACGCCAATACAACGCTTGAATACGGTAACTTCATTGAGCTTTAGAAAAACTACCATAAATACTGTTATAGTACCCCACCGCCCTCGTACAGTCGCGTAGTCGCAAAGTTTTTTAGTATTTCATTTTTTTCAAAGCGCTCGTACTTTCAAAAAATGCGTCTTTGGTATCAAAAAATAGCCCTGAATTTCAGCTATTTTTTGATACCTAAACGAGCATCGTAGCATAAACCAGTGTCGAGAAAAACTCGTTCAAAGCTAGACTACGCAACACTCCGCACCGTCATTATGGGAGTGGGGCACTATTAAAGTATTTACGGTAATAGGGTTAAAAAGCAAAATTTCAACTGAAACAGCTTATCAAAGCTTGCAAAATCATTGATTCAATCAATAAGAATCATTTTGGGGGTGGGACAAATGCGACCTTTTTTTTGCTGGAAAAGGCCTTAGGCAAGGCCGTAGAGCTTCAAAAATGTTTTCATGGAAGGGAATCGTATGCGTAGATTCCGAATTTCGACAAATCAGACCTCGCTGACACGTCAAATTTGGGCTAAAAGGCAAAAATTGCGGAAAAGCGTTAAGTTGCATAGTTTTTGCCTTTTAGCCGAAATTTGACGTGTCAGCGAGGTCTGATTTGTCGAAATTCGGAATCTACGCATACGATTCCCTTCTATGAAAACATTTTTGAAGCTCTACGGCCTTGCCTAAGGCCTTTTCCAGCAAAAAAAAGGTGCGCAAATGTCCAGGCGCGCAAAAAAAGGTCTCATTTGTTCCACTCCCATCATTTTTAAAACTTGAATCAAATGATAAAAGCTATCAATCATCAAATTTTAAAAAAAAACTTCTTTATAGTACTGCTTTGCACTATAAAAAACTAAAAAACAAACAGAGTTAAAGAGCAAAATTTCAACCAAAACTGCTTTACACTATAAAAAGGATGAATCATTTCAGTTGGAAGCTCTAAAGTTTTTCCTTCTCCGTGAAGGGATCCGTACTGGTCATCCAACAGGCTCATTTGATGTTTACACCTTCAAAAATCAGGTTTGTCTTTTTATTTTTACAAGTTCAACCTTTAAATCCTATCATTTATCAAAAAAAAAAGCAAGAAAAAGGAAAAAAAATTGATAGGAAAAGGAGAGATTGAATTGTTTATTGTGTAGTTTCGGGAAATTGAGAAAACTTTAGTTTTAATAAAATTGATGAAACATTTAACATTAAGATCATTAAGATCTTTATAAAGCTTTCAGTTAGTTGTCCATCACAATATGGTCCGTGCTAGACATGGCTGTTCAGCTCTTCAACGGGATTACTCGATGGATTCAGTTGCGCAAAGATGGGCTGATAGTTTAGCTGCGAATGAAGATTGTTTGATGCATGAAAGACCAAAGAAGTTTGTTTTATCAATACTTGTATTCGTTACTGTAACGATTTATAAACATAATCAGTGCTTTAATTCCAGTTACGGTGAGAATCTCTTCTTTTTCGGTGCTCGTCACCTGGTTTCTCCGGATCTTTTCGCTGAAGCGGTCACTCAAAGTTTTTATCAAGAGGGAATTGGATATGATTATGATAGGTGAATAGCTAAGATGGATTTTCATCTCAAAATTTGCTCTAAGCAGTCTTTCGAATTAGAATCAATGCTACTAAGTTTCGAGTAACCCATTCCAATCTCATTCCATTCCATTAAACCCATTCCATTCCATTAAGCCCATTCAAATTGGTTTAATTAGCCGACAAGTTTTTTGCCAATAGAAACAAAGAAAAGAGTTTAAAGTATTAAACGAAATACTAAAATCTACTAAAGAAAGTACACTTGTTGAGATGTAAATCGATGTGCAAAGTCTGAAGATCATTTAGAAAGCGGCGGCAATAAGCGGCGGCAATTCGCGAAATTAACTGCCCTATCAACTTTTGATGGTAGTTTAGTTGACTACCATGGTCGTAACGGGTAACGGGGGATCAGGGTTTGACTCCGGAGAGGATGCCTGAGAAACGGCAACCACATCTAAGGAAGGCAGCAGGCGCGCAAATTACCCACTCTCAATTCGAGGAGGTAGTGACAACAACTAACGAGACTGCTCCCTTTGGGAACAGTCATCGAAATGGGTACAATTTAAGCCCTTTAACGAGGATCAATGAGAGAGCGCCAGCAGCCGCGGTAATTCCAGCTCTCAAAGTGTATGTCATTATTGCTGCGGTTAAAAAGCTCGTAGTTGGATCTGATCATTTTCTTGGGTAAATGATCGTAAACCTGGGCTTACTCTTGTTGATTTCTACAAGATTTCCGCTAAATCCACATCCAATGATCCACGGTGACAATGTTTTGCACAAGAGATGAGCGATTCGGTGAATTGTGATGGATATTCTTGACAAAGTGGATCTTTTCCCCCATCAAGGCGCCATCATCAATCATTGCTTTGTCGCCTTTAGGGGAGATTATCAGCAGATCACCGGAAATCCTTTCGATATGAAAAAAAAAAGAAAAAGCTAGTCTTCGATAACCCACAAAAAGTGTTTGCATGATTTTTAAAGAGATCTCAGAGGGAAGACTGTAGATAGATTTTTGAAGGGATTGGTGAGAGATTTCAACAATTTCATGTCTTGTAAATCAAAAAAAAATTTAGCTAAAAGAGTACTTACAACTCTCAATTTTACCTAAGCCAATAAAAAACTTGTCTAAAAATAAAGAATCATCAATTGTTCAACAGTTTAAAAGTAATTTTGAGTCTTTTCAATGATTTCCTATTGTCCTTGGGGTTCTTGAAACGATGACCGAACTAAAATTTACACTAAAATTCGATTCTCATTCGGCTAACTAAAAGTGATAGTTATCGAAAGGAATTTCCGGTCAAAAAAATCAAGAAAGAAAAAGAATAGATAAGAAAAGAACTTGGCTAAAGTTGCAATCTCTGAAAAATATAGTGAAAAGAAGAGAACAGTCGGCTTTCCTTTACTTGACAATGTTTCAAGGACAAAGTGATCGTAAAAATGAATGCTCACCATTTAAGGGAATATCAGGAGAAAGTTAAAGCACAATAAGTTGATATTAGGTTGATGCAAAAGTCTTTTTCATTTTTTTCGTACTTCCGTTAAAAAGTAACAAATGCACCAATTGAACAACGGTTTATTGCATTCGAAAGGCCAATTATTTTTCTGCAAAATGACATTAAAACGAGTTTAAAATGTCTTATGTCTAGATTTTTTTGAGAGCCTGAAGTCGGGTAGTCAAAAAAGGCGACGGCTCGATGATGCATTTTAGACGCTTTAGCTAAGGAAACCAATCTTGATGTTAATAAATAAAAGATAGAGCACAAAAAGTTCGATATTTTTTTCAGATTTTCAGAGAAATTCATTCAGCCAATTTCTTTATAGAGGTTTTTATAGATTTTTATGAAAAACCCGTTTTCACTCTCGAATTTGCTTGAAAGTGAACCCAAATTGACTTAAAAAGATGGGAAATTCAACAATAAACACTTTTCATTTAGAGCAAACCATAGGTTAATTCATGACTTTGTTATTTTTCAAAAGAAGTACGAAAAAAATGAAAAAGACTTTTGCATCAACCTAATAGTTATTATTCTAGATTCTATCCTGGTGGTTATCATCGCGTTGGCCATTTCACTCAACTCATTTGGAGATCAACGAAGCGAATGGGAGTTGGGATTGCGATTCGGACATCAACTGGAAGGGGAAGGTTCGAGTAAAAAGATTACTTAAAAAGAGAAAAGGAACCAACTCTGTACAGAAAAGGAACCAATTCTGTAAAGAAAAGGGACCAAATCTGTAAAGAAATGGAACCAATTCTGTAGAGAAAAGGAACCAAATCTGTACAGAAAAGGAACCAAATCTGTGGAGAAAAGGAATCAATTCTGTAAAGAAATGGAACCAATTCTGTAGAGAAAAGGAACCAATTCTGTAAAGAAATGGAACCAAATCGGTAGAGAAAAGGAACCAACTCTTTACAGAAATGGAACCAAAGCTGTAAAGAAAACGAACCAATTCTCTAAAGAAATGAAACCAATTCTTGTAAAGAAAAGGAATATCAAAATAAAGTAACTTTAAACTAAGGTAAAGTCAAATAAATGAATAGATTGAATTCAAAAGTTGGTAGAACAATAATAAAAGCTAACAAAAAAGGTATAACTCTTTGGAAGAGTCACTGAATACTTTTTAAATCTAAAACCCGTTCAACTTTAATATCTAAACGTAAACTCATCTCACTTTTCAGATGCATTCGCCAGTCCGGTCTTCCACTTGTCTATGTCGTTGTCAAATATGATCCAATGGGTAATATGCAATCCTATTCACAATATATGCAAAATGTTTCACCACCACTCTTTAAAAGAAAAAGAATGTGAAGAATAGAAATGAGCGATGTAGAAATATTCACATTGATTCAAATTGTGATTCGGGTAGAAAAAATCGTTCAAAAGTTGCTCGTCTTCAAAAGATTTTGATCTCATTTATGTGTCGAAAAATAAATACGACTTTTTTTTTTTGATTGACAAATCAAATACTCTGTCTTCTTTATTGAATATTTATGAACACTTCGGTTGGATAAGAGATTGTGGAAACCATTTCTTTCCATTTGGGAAATCATTTCCTTCCATTTATAGAAACCATTTCTTTCCATTTATAGAAACCATTTCTTTCCGTCTACAGAAACCAATTCTTTCCATTTGTGGAAGCCATTTGTTTCCATTTATAGAAACCATTTCTTTTCATTTATAGAAATCATTTCTTTTCATTTATAGAAACCATTTCTTTCCATTTATAAAAACCATTTCTTTCCATTTCTTTCCATTTGTGGAAACCATTTTTTACTCAACCTAATCCATGGCTCTCGGAATTCTTTCTATTATCGGATCTCTTTTCCATGAGTAAATTGAAGTGAAACTTATGAAAGAAAGCTTCAATCGAGAGAAAGTTCCCAGCTAAACATACAAAGAAATGCCACGACACAACGTTTGACATTTCGAGATTACTCAATCAATTTTCATTCTCAAAATGTTCAAATCCATATTCTTATCATTATTTCTATTTTTATTAGTTCATTGTGAAGGAATAGAAAAGAAAATGGAAAAGGATTCGAGTCGTCAAAAGATCAATTGTGAGATGCTTGGTTTGTGTTTTCATTTCTTTTCAAATTTAAACTCTTTTCAAGTCAAAACTCTCAAAATCACCAAAAATTTGTCGTTTTCTCAAAGTCGAAGTCGTTAATGACAGTCAAAATCGTTAAAGACAATCAAAAAAATTCATAACTATTGGGTTGGTGAATTGAAAACTGCGGTCTATTGTCATATGTGACAGTTTGAGCACTTTCTTCAAAAGAAACCCATTTTGGTGTCAATGGAAAAGTTGTAGAGAATCAAAAATCAAGCTTATATCCAAATTTTCAGAACGATTCAAAAACTGGTTTTCAAGAAATGTGAAATTTACGAATTTTCACAAAACTTGCATTTTAAGCGAAACTACTAAGTGTATCTTTTTGAAAATTTGGCTATAAGCCTCATTTTTGATTCTCTACAACTTTTCTATTGACACCAAAATGGGTTTCTTTTGAAGAAAGTGCTCAAACTGGGACATCTCCAGTCCTCCATTTTCGAGTCTCACACTTGTCTCACACACAAACCAAAATCCTACGGTCGCGTCCGTTTCCTTCCTATTTGCGTTGCTATTTTGCAATTATTCGCGTCGCATTTTTCGCCCTTTTCTCCCTTCCCGAAATTGTTTTTTTTGGTCTGCGGGTTGCTTTTGCCTTCCCTCTTGGGGGACTTTTGTTGTTTCTTTTGATGCGCATGCTGTTTTTGTAATAGGTATTCTTGCATTTTGGTTTTGTACAAATAAACAGTAAAATTATAAATTCAACTGACTTTCTGCTACACTTCAGGTTTTAAATCCTGTTTAGATAACTGGTTTAACATTGTAGAGAGAGCTTACTAATATTTGTGTCGCCACGATTCTCTACAACTTTTCTATTGACACCAAAATTGGTTTCTTTTGAAGAAAGTGCTCAAACTGGGACATTGGGACATCTCCAGTCCTCGATTTTTGAGTCTCACACTTGTCTCACACACAAACCAAAATCCTACGCAGAAAGAGGAATCCGCAAATTGCCTGGAAAATGGGCACGAGTCGTCAATAATAATAACGTCAATAATAACGCACTGTATAGCGCTTTGAAGCTGGAAATTCAGAGGAACATTCCTATGCATAAACCATTCTCAGCAGACATTTATAATCACACCCAAAACATAAATTTTAGTTCAAAGTGCCGCAGTTTTCAACTCACCAACCCAATAGCTTTAGCAATCTAAATTTAAAACCAAAACAGCTTCGATTCAGCAAAGAAGTGTTTTAAAAAGGATTTTTATCAATTTTTGGTAATTTAGTTTAATAGTTTTTTTCAAATTTTTAGATGCAATGCTATGCACTTTCTTCAAAAAAGCTGAAAAAACCTTAACAACGATTTTTGGAGAAGAAAAATATGAGAAATTATATTGGAAAATTGTTGATGAATATAAAACAAAAAAGAGTCTTCCAAAGGATTTCACAAAAAAATACGAAAAAGAGATTCCAAATGATGAGATTGAGGAATTTCGTGAAAGTCTCATCAATTTAGCCTACGTTTTGGAAGCTGTTAAAAGTGAGTTTTTCAGAATAAAATAGTGATTTATTCTTTTTTTTATTTATTTGTTTTTTCAGCTCATTTTGGTCGTCTTGAACATTTTGATCAAAAATACGATAAAAAACAAATGGAACAAGTGCAATTGGAAAGGAAAAAAGCACAGAAAAGGAAAGAACGGATAAAATGTGATAGAATTGGTGAGGAAATGTTTGTGATCTATTGGGTTAATGGAAAACGTCCTTTCCGATTTCAAAAGCGTGGTATGGTGGCAATTCATTTGCTCAGCGATTTCCCGACTAACTAACGAAACCTGAAAACAGCCATTTTTTTAGCTCTGCCGCCCTTTACTAAAATAGTTGTAAAAACTTTTCGAAAAGAGATATCTCAAAACGGTTTTTACCAATCGATTCGTCTTGAATTCAGCTTTAGGATGAGCTATAAAACGTCAAAATTGGATGACAAAATTAAGGTACTCTCCCAAAAAATCGGAAAGGACTTTTCCATCAACCCAATACAAATTGCATTCATCATTCAATGAAACGTCGAAAAATGTGTGAACTTTTAAAAAAGTAACGTAAAACTTGAATCTAGATTGCTTAAAAGTAGATAAATTGAATCGTTTTTAAGGCAATCTATCAATTTTTTGTTAAACTTTACGATAAGAACTTCATTACGATTGTTTTTTTGAAAGTTAATAAGTTGGAAAATGCGTCCTTTGTAAATTCTTTGCGTCGTTGTTTGGCTCCTGTTTGCGTTCTGCGTTCTGTTTGATTCCTGTTCCTTCTGTCCTGTTCGTTCTGTTTAACTCCTGTTCCTCCTATCCTGTTCGTTCTGTTTAACTCCTGTTCCTCCTATCCTGTTCGTTCTGTTTGATTCCTGTTCCTCCTGTCCTGTTCGTTCTGTTTGATTCCTGTTCCTCTTGTCCTGTTCGTTCTGTTTAACTCCTGTTCCTCCTATCCTGTTCGTTTTGTTTGACTCCTGTTCCTCCTGTACGAGGCACAAAAAAAAGCATGAGCTACATTTTCTGCAACGTTTTCATAGCGGCTCCAAACTTTTGCCGCACCCTGTAAGTCTTGGAAAACCAACAGATTTTGTAATTTGACGTAAAAACATTCTTTTGGTGCACTAAACTTTCCTTTTTATTAATCAAAAAGTTGGGAATTAAAGCTTTGAAAAGCACAAATCGTTGAGTTTCTCAAAATAATTTTCTACTTTATAAAAGATAACCTAAATCAATGTCAATCAATCAATCAAATCAATCAAATCAATCAACACAATAATTGATTTCCAGGAATCTCCAATTGTTTTGCGTTTTCGAAAGCTGAAATGGAGCTGATTAAAATTCTCGATGAAGACCAATATGATATGCTTTTTTGGATTTTGGTCGAAGATGATTTAAAGGGAAAACCGACATTTGATCTCTCTCTCTTTCAACATAATACACTTGAAGAGAAAAAGCAATTCGATCAATATGTGACAACGATTGTTGATGTCATAAGTTTCTTTGATGATCTTTCAACAATTCTCTACATTTAGGAATATCACCGGATAAATTGGAAAATGCCAAAGATGAACTTTGAACTTTTCCTTTGCTATTCTTTATGATTTTACATGTTAAATAAGTTTATCTTTAATGTTTTACTCTATATAATAACGTTTGTATTTTATTATACTCACAACTTTACTTTTCAACGATTTTCAGATGATAATAACGATTAAAATAAGAGAAAAACTAAGAGAATAGATAAACGATTCGAGTCATATCAATTGTAAAAAAGTATACCGATTGATAAGTAAAGGATTCGAGTCATATCAATCAATTCTATACCGATTGATAAGTAAAGGAGTAGGAATATTTTCAAGAAATGAAAAAATTGAAAGACAAGTGGTCACAAGTCTGAATTTATATGTAAAATGTAAAAAGTAAAGTAATTAAAGCACACATAAATGATGAAAAAGCCAACTTAATGGGGGTGGGACAAATGCGACCTTTTTTTGCGCACCTGGACATTTGCGCACCTTTCTTTTGCTGAAAAAGGCCTTAGGAAAGGTCGTAGAGCTTCGAAAATATTTCCATATAAGGGAATCGTATGCGTAGATTCCGAATTTCGACAAATCAGACCTCGCTGACACGTCAAATTTGGGCTAAAAGGCAAAAACTGCGGAAAAGCGCTAAGTTGCGTAGTTTTCGCCTTTTAGCCCAAATTTGACGTGTCAGCGAGGTCTGATTTGTCGAAATTCGGAATCTACGCATACGATTCCCTTATATGGAAATATTTTCGAATTGTCACGGGATTGTCACGTTCCTCGTCGACGAGTGGCTTTTCTAAGAAGTTCTCTTGAAGACGAAGGAAATAGAAACAGAGAAACGAGCAAGCTGGGGTGAACAAAAAAAACACCATTTTATCTTTTTTTTAATTTTTATAATTTTTTTTTATTCTCTACAACTTTTCCATTCACACCAAAATGGGTTTCTTTTAAAGAAAGTCCTCAAACTGTGACATATCACAATAGCCAGCAGTTTTCAATTCATCAACCCAATTAAAAGAAATTTAATCGAATAATGAATGAGAAAATTTCGTTGACATCCAATAAAACCAATCAGCAATCAATAAATGACAATTCTTTTATAACATCTTTGCTTTTTAACCTACAATTTCTATGTAAAAGTTAGGGATAAAAAGAAAAAGTGAATAGCTAATATCAGAATGATTTCTGTGCTAGACAAGTCAGCCATTGTGCTTTTCAGTAAAGCTTTCACTGTAAAAAACGATTCAGAATTGTTAACTTGTTGTCTAAACGATTTTCTTGTGATTTTTAAATTAATCTATTAAATCTATTCTTAAGGATTACTTTCAGAATATTTGAAAATTTAAAAATGAATATAAAAGCGATTGAATTACTCGAAGAAATACTTGAAAAATGAGTAAAGAAAAGGGGAAATGTTTGAAAGAATCACTCGTTTTTGTTCAATTCTTTAATTGATCCTTTTTTTTATGAATTTCAATCGAAAAGAAACACTAGATTAATCAAAAAAATTCGAATTTTTATTATAATATGAGTATCAAGCAACTCTTAGTTTCAGTTTTAAAGAGATTTTGATTGTTCGTTTAAATATTAACTTCATGAATTGGCTAGTGAAGACTCAAAAGCGGGTCTATCCCAAAACAGCGCCGCCCAAAACAATGCCGACTAAAACAGCGCCGCCAAAACAGCGCCGTACCCAAAACAGCGCCGTCAAAACAACGCCGACCAAAATAGCGCAGCCCAAAACAATGCCGTACCCAAAACAGCGCAGCCCAAAGCAGCGCCAATGCAAAAACGCCCAAAACATTGTACAAGCTTTGCATTGTACAAAATGCATTATACAAAATGCATTGTACAAAATAGGACATTGCAATGTTCTATTTTGCTTAAAATCTAAAGATTCAAAAGAAAACTTGGCTATTTTAAAGATTAAAGAGAAATTTGAATAGATTATACTTGAATTTTAAGAATTTCTTTCTTTACTAAAGCACTAGCTATGTTCAAAGTAGCAATAAACAGCTGATTTCCCCCTCATTCAAATACAAATGATTTCCTTTACTGATCCTCTTTAGCCTCTTTCCCCTTCATTTGATTGTCTTAATCATTCACTCTCACTCATTTCACTTCCAAATCTTCTCTTTTCCTTTCAATTTTGAACTGATCAACAACTGACTCTTCTTTAATCTCTTTTCCCCCCACAAAGTGTTGATCTCTCATTGAATTTTCTTTTTTTTTTCCTTGAAATCGATTTGATTATTGCTTCAATCCACCCCCAACCTTCAATCTTTACATTTAATTCAAAAAGAAAACGAAAATCGTTGAAAATTTCGGCTTTTTTACGAAAAGAGGTGGAATTGTTATAGAAATGATAAAACTTGGAAATACCTTGCGACTTTTAAAGGTTCAGTGTTAGACCAAATGTTAGATATGAATCGATTTTCTCTTAATTTAAAGTTCAATCAAAATTTCCCTTTAAATCAATCGCGTTTTCTCTTATTTACTAAGTATTGCACTTTGTAGATTTCTCAATCAAAGTTCACTTTCATATATTTTAATATTACGTTTCCTTGTGAACTTTGGAATGAAATTACTTTTTTTTCCAATTGCTGAAAGATTGAAGACACATACACTACTGAACAATGAAATATGATATTTGAAAAAACGATCGTCACTTTCGCGCGTCTGTAACTCTCTTGTCTTTACCGCATTTCTAAATATTAATATTACCATTGTGTAGCCGTTGAAAAGAGCTTTCAGAAAATGTGTAACACTAATAGTTTAAACTCAAAGACAAGGGAGTTATAGACGCGCGAAAGTGACGATCGTTTTTCAAATATCATATTCCACTGTCCAGTACTGTACATTTGTTTCTTTAAGCTCTTTAAATCTTTCAACCGTTTGCAAATTGGTCGAATTTGGACCAAGATATACGAAAAACTTCGGAAAACCAACGTTAAAAGATTTTTGCCTATGACTGTATTTGTATTTTCTTTTAGATTACAAGTCAACTTTGACAAGTTAACGCTTTTTCATTATTTTTATCTATATTAGACTTTAACTTTTACTTACTCACAACTTTCAAATCATTCTCATTCCCACGAGACTTCCCCTTGCTCGAAATTCTTCTTTTCCTTGAAACGAATCAAAGCTAACATCATTTCGTGAATTCTCTTCCAATTCCCTTCCAAACCTTCAGAACATCTGGTTAGTGAAGAAAGAAAGGGAAAAGGGAAGAAGGGGAAAAAGGAAAAAAGGAAGAAGTTAGTTGAGTGAATGTGAGAGATAGGAACTCCTCATCTCTTTTCTCTCACCACCAAACCTCAACAACAGCCACCATCACCCATTCTTTTAGGTGATTAGATCGATCATAACTTTGATTAGTAATTTGAGCCTAAAATTGTTAGCATATTGGATTAAACAATGTCATTAGTTTCATGGTTGACTTCGTTGACTTGGGGCTTTAAAGTTATTCCAAACCCTACTAATACGATTCGCAAAAGAATGATAAAGGGAAAGATAAAGGGAAAGATGATGGGGATGAGAACCGACCGAAATTTGATAAGGATCACTACGTGTACTTCTAGAAATTTCTACAATTTCCAAGAGGCTTTGAAATTCTGGATGCGACTTAGGGTGGATTTTCATTTTCATTGATATTCATTGATGTTCATTGATTATCATTGATTTCCAATGATTTCCATTGATTTCCAATGATTTCCATTGATTTCCAATGATTTCCATTGATTTTCATTGATTTTCATTGATTTTCATTCTTTATCATTGATTTTCATTAATTTTCATTCTTTATCATTATCATTGATTTCTGTTTAGTAATTATTTCTTGACTTCCATCGATTTGCGTGATGAGATGAGCAGTTTTCGTCGTCGAGCTGCCATTCCATATCCAGATGCGTTCAATTCAATTGATGGTGGACCGATTATTGGTGAAATTTCGAGGAATTTAATGTCAATTTGTGATTCAGGCCATGAGAAAGACGATGTCCCGCTTTCATCACCGCTTTTTCGAAATGTTTATCGACCAAGTAGTTTACAACAGGTGAGAAAGATTTGACGAGATCTTTCTAAGTAAGATCTTTGATGAGATCTTTCTCTAGTTAACTAAGCTAACTAATATGAAACTCAATTTGAAACCCAAAATATCACTCTTTCCATTCAGCACAGTCCCTAAAAGATTCAAAGAAGCTAGTAGCAAGTACTACAAGTCTTATAGCAAGTACTACAAGTACTACAAATAGCAAGTACTACAAGTACTACAAATAGCAAGTACTACAATTACTACAAGTCTTTCTCTTTTTACACTCTTTTTCCCTCTCTAGCTATTCTCCAGTAAAAGGTTAATAAACCAAAATCCAGATCGAGATCCCTCACTCAGATATGCTCACCATTCCCACCCATTAGCAACCCCATCTCCCAAGACATATGTTCTTTGTGAGTTTTCCCAAAAAAATCTTTCCGCCAATCACTGGGAAAGGAGAAAAAAGAAGAAAAATAAACCTTTTCACTAGCTTTTTTTTCTTCTCCTTTTCGATAAACGACCCAAGAAATCTTTCATGAATGTGTAAGAACTCTCGGCTTTTCGCTTTTTCTTCCTTCTTCCTTCTTCCTTCTTTTTGCTCCTTGTTAATGTTGTCGAGCAATGAAGAATCAACTGTTCGTGGAAGATATTGGACAAAAAGAAGGGGAAATCGACCACAAGACTTGCAATTGACACAAAGGAAAAGGCAATCAAGGAATCCAATCATTTGGGCTATGAATTTATTGATTGGAACAAGAAAGACTTTCTCTATTTCAAGATCGGGAAAAGATTCTCTTCCATCAATATTTGCTACCTTTTTCTATGAGAAATCCGATTTGAAAACTGTTTGATTGAGACTTTTTTTTTGATGAAATGAAGAGTTTTAGGTGGTTGATGAGACGCATTTCTCGAAAAATGAAGTTCGATCAATATATCGGGCTTTCAAGGTAAATTTTTTGGTCAACGATTTAGTAAAATTTTATATTGGAACAAATGGTTGTGCTCGTAAAGCTTGACAGTTTCAGTGATTAAAGATAATGATTTTATGAGATCTTTTTTATCTCAAATATTATTACCAGCTGAATACAGGGTGACCAGAAAATACGGCGAATTTTTTCTCGACCTTTCGATATCAAGTTTTTCTTTGGTTTTTGTGATGTTTCTTTTCTATAATGCTTGTTTACGTTGTTCTGATTAATAATCTTTGAATTTTAGGGTCTTTCTACGCCATGAATTCAAAAGAAGATCGTGAGAAAGCGCGAATAACGATCGTCGAGTTGCACAAGAATGGCAAGAAGCCTCAAGAAATCATAAAAGCTACTGGATACAAGAAGGACATGGTCTACAAGGCTTTGAAACGTTACAAAGAGACCGGTGGAATTACAGATCGAAAGAGTAGAGGTCGTCCGGCAACAGTAACTACGCCACAAAACTTTAACAAGCTGCGATGCCGGATTCGGCGCAATCCCGAAAAATCGATGCGAGACATGGCAAAAAAGTTGAATCTTGGTCGGGAAAGTGTTCGATTGATGATCTGCAAGAAGCTTAAACTTGTTCCATACAAAATTGCCCGGGCACACTTCTTGGACGATCCTATGAAAGCAAAGAGACTACAGCGAGCGCGATTGATGAAGAGACTGGTCGCTGGACAGAATCTTGATAAGGTCTTATTCACAGATGAGAAAATTTTTACCATCGAGCCAAAGCACAACTTTCAAAATCATCGCCAGCTGTTGAAGAAAGGTCTTAAGAACACTTTTGCAGCAAAAATTATGGTGAGGCGTCATTTTCCAGCTTCTGTCATGGTATGGGCCGGGGTGTGTCAAGCGGAAAGACACCTCTTGTCTTCATCGATCGCAACGTCAAAATCAACGCTTCCGTGTATCAACAAAAGGTTCTAAAGGATGTCTTAGTTCCCTGGGTTGCAAAACACTTTGGCCAAAGCGGTTTTGTTCTACAACAAGACTGGGCTCCAGCCCATGGCGCTACTTCCACTCGACAGCTCTGTCAGCAGCTCTTTCCTGGATTTTGGGACAAGGATGTGTGGCCGGGAAACGCACCAGATTTGAACCCATTGGACTTTTCTGTGTGGTCAATTCTTGAAGAAAGGCTTCGCAAGTATCGATACACCACGGTTGCCGGTTTGAAAACGGCCTTGACTCGCGCTTGGAGCGAAATTACAACGCAAGAATGCGCGACCGTCATTCAGAACTTTCCGAAGCGGCTTAGCAAATGTGTTGAGGCTAAAGTTGGAAATTTTGAACATTTAATGTAGGAATTTTTGATAGAAAAGTTATTGTTGAGCTTGAAGTTGTTAATTCTTGTTAAACTTTCGAGATAAATCTTTTTAAAAAGTGCTGAGGGCTAAATTTGACGATGCGCAAAAAATTCGCCGTATTTTCTGGTCACCCTGTATTTTATCATTTCTAGTCTAGTCATTCTAGTCAGTCCAGTCAGTCTAGTCAGTCTAGTCCGTCTAGTCAGTCTAGTCAGTCTAGTCAGTCTAGTCAGTCCAGTCATTCTAGTCAGTCCAGTCATTCTAGTCAGTCCAGTCATTCTAGTCAGTCCAGTCAGTCTAGTCATTCTAGTCAGTCTAGTCAGACTTTACAATGTCTTTCAAATGAAATCTCGACCATTTTAGCATCTAATTTGTTATTTATTAACCCTATACGAGTTAAGACTGAAAGATCAAGATGTTATTTATTTAAGTAAATAAGCTGTTAAATCAGCTTAGTAAAGTTTAAAACCAAAATTGAAACATTCAGGAAACCTCGCCAAACGCCGTAATCAATCGAGAGATTCTTCGCGAGAAATTCGCTGAGCTTTTCCCACAAGGAGATATTGAACATTATGCTGATCTTCTTTTTGATACATTTGATGATGATGGAAGTGGAATCATTAATTTTCAAGTTTCAAACAGCTAGATTCCAAGTAAAACAATCATTTTCAGGAATTTGTTAGAGCTCTTTCTGTTCTTTGTCGAGGAACGATCGACGAGAAGTTGAATTGGCTGTATAAAGTGAGAGTTTGGGGGATATTTTTGAGTAAAATTGATTGATTACAATCCTTTTTTAGGTTTATGATCCAAAAGACAAAGGAGAGATCACATGGCATCGATTATTTTATGTAATTACGGCTACGGATGATTTGATAGGTTGAAAAAAATCATCTTTTCTCACTAATCTCTTACGAAACTTGCTTGCTTTTGCATGAGTATTTACTTTGATTACCGTTTTCTCTCTAATAGTAGTGTCGAGTTGTTGTGAGCCGATTTGATGACTATTTTACGGTTTCTAAGTTTTCCCAGAAGTTCAACACTCAAATCCCCCACAAAATCTCATCTTCAGCTACATTTCCTCATCCCACATCGACAGGTTCTGATAAGCGGTTCTCGAGATTTCGAGGAATTTAGGCAACGCTCATGATGCACCACTATTAGAGAGAATACGGGATTCGGCGATCACTGGATTCAGCTAAAACTATTGTAATCTAGAAATTAAATGCCTGAGAAAGTGGTATCACCTCACAGATGTTACCGTAATCTGCCAAAGCTGCTTGCTCTATTCTCTTTCTCTCTAATAGTAGTGCTGAGCCAAGTTGATGACTATTTTACAGTTTCCAAGTTTTCCCAGAAGCTCAACACTGAAATCCCCCCCAAGATCTCATCGTCAGCTACATTCTCTGACCCCACATCGATAGGTTCTGATAAGCGCTTTTCGAGATTTCGAGGAATTTAGGCAAAACTCAGGGTGCACTATTATTAGAGAGAATACGGTAAATGTTATGCGAATTTCTTGATTTTTAGGTGTTTATTGTTTTTCTATCTTTTGATTATTTTGATCATTAGCATTCTAAATTGATATAGAAACGGTTATCGGCGATTTGATACCCGCCCCACCCCTTTTCCCATTAACAATCTAACTTTGAGCTTAAATTTCTCGGTGTTGTTAATCTGCCAAAGCTGCTTGCTCCTAGTTTCAATTTTTCAGAATTTTATTAGAAAATTGAAATATTTTTAGGTCGAAAAGCCCGTCCAACAACAACGAGAGAACAACGCGCTGAGCGAGCGAATCAGATTTTTGAGGCAAGTCAAGCAAGATTTAACTCAACTCAGGAACTGATTAATATTCAAAAAAGTAACAATCTTTTCAGAAATTTGACCTCGGTAAAAAGGGTCGAATCACGAAAGCGGATTTCTTCCTCGTTTGTAAAAAAGATCCCCAAATTCACGAATCGATCTCAGCTTTGTACACAATTTTACCCGGGTAATTGTATGAATTGTATTTGTGGATAAATAAATCTTTAACACATCAATGAAATTGATTTCTTTTTAAGTTGTTGAATTGAAAAGCTTTTTGATCCATTTGATCACAAAATTTCGATAGATTTTTTTCAGGCAAAAATCACAATAAAACTCGTGAGGAAAGAGTGAAGATTGATAAAGAAAAGTCACCATTTTAGCAACTAGAATTCAATGTGTTTTACTTAGAAAAACTGAAGATCTGAAGTCAGCATAGACCTAGCCTCTCCACAAAAAGTACATACCGTAAATCTTTGGTCTTTTTTCTCCATTTCTCTGCAATAGAAAGCGTTTCCAAAGAAAGAAAGAAAGAAAGAAATTCTGGCGCTTTTAATTCATTGCAGAGAGAAATTGAATGCATTCGAAAAGAGTTTGTATCCGAATTCTTACCGTAAATACTGTAATAGTACTCCACTCCCATAATGACGGTGCGAAGCGTTGCGTAGTCTAGCTTTGGACGCGTTTTTCTCGACACTGGTTTATGCTACAATGCGCGCTTAGGTATCAAAAAATAGCTGAAATTCAGGGCTATTTTTTGATACCAAAGACGGTTTTTTGATGCCAAAGATAAGGACGGTACGGAGGGTTGCGTAGTCGAGCTTTGAACGAGTGTTTCTCGACACTGGTTTATGCTATTAGGTTGATGCAAAAGTCTTTTTCATTTTTTTCGTACTTCCGTTAAAAAGTAACAAATGCACGAATTGAACAACGGTTTATTGCATTCGAAAGGCCAATTATTTTTCTGCAAAATGACATTAAAACGAGTTTAAAATGTCTTATGTCTAGATTTTTTTGAGAGCCTGAAGTCGGGTAGTCAAAAAAGGCGACGGCTCGATGATGCATTTTAGACGCTTTAGCTAAGGAAACCAATCTTGATGTTAATAAATAAAAGATAGAGCACAAAAAGTTAAATATTTTTTCAGATTTTCAGAGAAATTCATTCAGCCAATTTCTTTATAGAGGTTTTTATAGATTTTTATGAAAAACCCGTTTTCACTCTCGAATTTGCTTGAAAGTGAACCCAAATTGACTTAAAAAGATGGGAAATTCAACAATAAACACTTTTCATTTAGAGCAAACCATAGGTTAATTGATGACTTTGTTATTTTTCAAAAGAAGTACGAAAAAAATGAAAAAGACTTTTGCATCAACCTAATACAATGCTCGCTTAGGTATCAAAAAATAGCTGAAATTCAGGGCTATTTTTTGATACCAAAGACGCATTTTTTGAAAGTACGGGCGCTTTGAAAAAAAATGAAATACTAAAAAACTTTTGCGACTACGCGACTTTACGAGGGCGGTGGGGTACTATCACAGTATTTACGGTATTTTAGTAAATACTCAATGCAAAGAAGATGACATCAAAAAATGATTTTTTTTTTGTTGAAATACAGCTTCTCTGTACAGTTTTTGGTTAAAAATAGAGATTATACAGCGTATTCCTCCATTTATGCTAACTGCAGGCGTTGGCTGTTTAAACATTTCGGCGCTTTATAAAATCTACTGTCACCATTCATTGTCAAAACGGTCGATTTGCTGTTTGAGGGTCTTTCTGCTATATTGTTTCTGCTCTGTCTTCCTCTGTCTTTCTGCTCTGTTTTCTTTTTCTTTATAGACACAAAAATTTATTCATAAAAGCGACAAAGAAAAAGATAAGATTTTTATATTAAATGATTTTCAATTGTTTTTTTCATTCAAAATGACTACCAGCGAATGGGGGATCAATTTTTGACACATTTTTCTTCGGAACTAACTACAAAATTCACTGTTTAAACATTTCTGTTTCAATTTTCAAATAAATCAATTAAGGAAATCCTGAATATAAACTCAATTTTTTTTTGGGGGGAATACACGTATGAAAATTATACTACTTAGGAGTTCAGAAGTAAACAAAAGCAGACAACAAAAGCAAACAAACAAACAAAAATTGATCAGTTTGATAAATGAACCGAAGCGGATCAATGAAAAAGTGCAAAATAGAGATAAAAGAGTACAATTTTTTTGAGTTTTTAGAGGAAATCTTGCAAAGCTAGTTGATGAGTTTTCAAAAGAAAACCCATCCAGGGCAGTTCTACAGCCGGTTTCAACAAAAATAGAGCAAAAAAAAACCAATAAATTAATGGGCATTGCACAATAAAACAGCAAAAATATCGACAAGGGAACAGCTGCCTCGTGGCCGAGTGGTTAGTAAGTTATCCCGCCGGCCAAACGGGTCTGGTTCGATCCCGGCCACTGGACAAAAGTTTTTCCTTTTTACATAAAATCCCGACCTGATCAAAACACGCATTACGCTAGAGATTATTTACACAAATTCAACAAATTTCAAATGCAACTTTCAACCCCAAATGCTATCTACAAGGAGTTTAGTGTCCAAGTAATGGGAAATTTGTGATTTTTTCACTTGACACAAAGAAAAGCGTAAACCACAATAGTGACCCATATTTCAAAAAAGCCTGATTAAAGATTTAAAAAAGAAAAAAGAAAAAAAACCACAAAGCGATGAAAGAAAAGGCGTTGAAAACTGACTAGAGAAGTCAGAAATAGATAAAGGAAAAGCTCAAAAAGTTAATCCATGAGTTTTTTTTTGATGTAAGAAAGGGGGGCACTAAAGGGCTTGAGTCACTCCTTGACAAATGAAGAGATTGCATGATTATTTTGTGGTGATTTTGAAGTTCCACATTTACGATAGAAAACGAGGTTGAATTCATCGAAAACTCCTTGCGAATAGCAGGCTTCAGTCGTGTAACCGACACGGAAACGATAAGCTGATTGCATAAAAGAACCAGCAGAGATCTCGAAGACATTCTCGGAGATCTGAAATTCGTTTGATTGGTTTGATTGGTTAGATCTAGATTATTTACAGCTACAGTTTAGAGCAAGAGCAGCAAGAGCAGCAAGAGCAAGCAAGAGCAAAAAATCCTGCTAACCTGTGTGGCGTAGGGTGTTGATGTTTGATGTGATGCGACACTTTCATCCTTTTGTGTTTGGCATGATTTCGTCAGGAACAACGACAAATAGCCACAATTGTTCACGATCTTTCCACGAGGAACACTAAAAGGATTCTTATAGATTCTGAAACCAGCTAAAGCGAAAAAACTCAGCTAAAAAACTCACTTGATTCTGATATGAAGTGGAATCGTCGGCATATAAGATGAGATCGGAATATAGTAGTTGAATCTTCCTCTCTGCTTATTGCAACTAATACAATAGTTGTCTCCAAGTGTTACATTCATATTAAGAATCTCAATCGAGACTTTCTCCGAATTAAATCCATTTGATGGAACGGATCGCTTGTCAAAGACCTGTAGATGAATCAGTGAAGTTCTAAAAAGAGTTTATTATACCTGTTGATGTGTGGCTAAAGCAACATTTCCATCAGAGTCATCAAATTTCAATTCATCAGCTTTATTCTTGTATGGATCGATGCAGCAATAGCGTTGGCATTCGGATTGGCGGCAGACACCCATCAATGGATCGACTCCTGGTTGACTGCCTGGCACCTAGAAAGGGATTTGTTTCACTTTCATTATAAAAGAAAGAAAGATTTCCACTTACCCAAGCTGTTTCAATCATGAATCCAAGATCTTCATTGTTTTCGGTTTTCGGTTTTGGATGAGAGGCTAATTCATAGACAGAGAAAGCGTTATTGTTTCTGTTGTGCCAATCAAGAATATAAAGAGCGGACATTGCGAGGAGACAAGCAGCCATGATAACGACAAGGGCAACAATGGTACCCTGAAAATGACTTTTGTAAATGGATTGGGAAAATCTATTGGCTAGATATTATTACAAATCATTTCTAAATCAGTTACCTGTGTAAATTTCGAGTTGCACAACGGCTCATTCCTGTGACACGATGGATTGTGACATTGCTTTTTCGGTCTCCTTTTCTCTTTTGGATCATAAAGTGATGGTTGTGAGATCGAGATGTAACTCTTCGAATCTCCAAATCCTGAGGTTGTCTCCGATAACCCGGAAGCAAGCGATCCAATCAACTCTTTCTTTCTCATCAAGAACTTGATTCTCTTCTGCAATTCGTCCACATTGTCAACGATTTTCTTGTCCAATTCTTGAGTGAGATTCCATAGTTCTTGAGTGACAACCATATTATCAAAGAAGAGACGATTCTCATCAATTGTTAGGAATTCTCCGTTTGTTGCAACGGCTTCAGGGTAGACCTCGCGAAGTTGTTGAGCAATCACACCGGCACGAGTCTGGAAATTCAAGAGTTTATAGTCTAGGAGGAGATTTGTAGACTTAAAATCAGAATAGAAAACTTGCAAAGTTGTAAACAAAGAATAAGTTTAAGTTCGCAAGCTCAAGAGCTCAAAGCTCAGCTCAGCTCAGCAGCTCAAAGCTTGCAAAAGTGATTCCCAACTGACCTTGCTTCTTTCATCCAAATTCCACGCTTCAGCAATCTCGGGTTTATAATCATAGACAACGAGATCATATTGTTTCATTCGCTCAATCGCTTGCGCTTTATCAATCGTGTGAATATTGCATTTGAGTCGTTCATCAGATGGACGAGAATAGGAGCCTGTGATGCAAACATCACCAGCCACAGAAAACGCGGCGTTCTAGAATATTGTTAATACTTTTACTAATAGAAAAAAAACTTTAAAAGTTGTATACTTTGAATTATAGTCCTTATCTATACTCTTTTTTCTACCTTTTCCACTTGTTTATCCGATCCAACATGCATTTTCCCAGGCCATATCATCAAATCACCGGTTTTCGCGAAGTTCAAGTCGACATCCGGTTGCTCGAATTGCCCGGGATTTGTTGCCTAAAATTCAGATATTTATTTGATTTTTATTTTATCTTATTGTTATTTTATGTTCTTTCACAATTCAGACAGAAAAAAACTAGGGTACTTAGAAATTCCCTGAGATCTTTGGATGCCTGGCAACCCTAAAAACCTTTCTCATCTCTAAGAAAATTCGAAAACACTCAAAAAACAATTTCAAAAATCTTTATATTCCTAATGACAGCCGAACCAGCAAATTCGAATACAAATGTTCCACCAAAAACTTTTGCTAAAGTTGTGGAATTAGAGACGAAAGAGTTGTACTATTCGGATAAAGATGAGCGATTGGTGGCAAAAGTCGTCATCGATAACAACAGTGATTTAAAGCATTCCTGTCAGGTGGAATTAGGAATTTCATATTTTCTGATTTTCAAAAGTTTCAGATCGTATTTCGGGGATATGTTCGACGGCAGAATGATTTGGTTTACGAGTTTTTACACGAGCAAGCTTGGGTGGTGGCCGGGCAAGGAGAGACGAGTCATACGTAAGGAAATTGTTCAAAAAAAAGCTCTCAAATCTCTCTCTAGTAAAGCTAAATAGTTATTAGTATAATAAATCTTATCTCTAAAAGAATTTTCTAGAGTTGAAGTCGAGGCTTGGCTCAATCGTTTCCCGCCGTCAATGGAAGTGATGAGAGGGACTTTTATCGAGTACAGGTACTACTAAATTATCTAGCCCACTATCGGCTAAGTCGCGATGGCCAACTGGCTACGCACCCTGTATCCTACTCGGGGGATCAAAGGTTCAATCCCACTTGCTAGATTTTTCGCTTTTTCCCTACATTTTACCACAATAAATGTGCATATTTTTATTTTAGATAACTAAAAGTCTTTAAAAATTATATTCCTAGTGTTCGAGCCTCTATCGATCCATGGTTTCTAAATCATCATGTAGAGAAAATTTTCTTTGTGAGAAGAACGCTGAAGCTGAAGATGCCTCATATAGCCGCATTTGAGACAAAACAAGTGGTGAATGAGTGTGTTGGTGAGAGAATTTGAAAATATTTGTGACAATTCTTTTAACCAGGACATGGTGGACTCTTTCATAAGAATTGCACGGCTTTGAATGGATATATTCAATTGGAGAAGGGAGCTTATACATGGGATGATGAGATCGAGTTCAAGTGGGGTTTAAGAACTGGCCAAGTCAGAGGCTAGTCTCGCAAACTTTGTGCTCATGGACACACATACTTTCTAGTGCACAGAATACTTGACTTTCCTTGAAAGAACGGTATGATTTCATGAGCTCAGTGCGCCAGAGATTTTTGAGTCCAAAGCACATAGTACAATGACTTTAAAGTAATTTCAATTTATCCAATATCTAGATGGGATCTCGATTGCACTCAAAAGCTGCAACAAGCGCGTGTCACTTTGCTTAAAACGATGGAATTTCGAAGCGCTGATCCTGGTCATCATATGGCGATTGAAACAATTCGACAAGAACTTGTCACCGAACAGAAACAGATTGGGAACGGAAAAGGGCATATAAGGTTAAAAGTGCCGAAAAATCTGCATACATCAATAGAAATGAGTCTCTGGAATGTGTTAGCTATCAAGTATTTCGTTCTTCTTCAAATCAAGGCTCAATCAGCGAGTAAATGGGTGGATATCTATCATCCAATGATTCTCAATAGTGAGCATATAAGTGTGAGTGTTTTGAATTCAAAATTTGGATTAAGAAAAGTTCAGCATCATGAAGGTGAGCCAGATAAAAGAGATCGTTTGCACAAAAGGGCGGTTGATGAGAATGATGATAGTGAAGATGATGATGATTGTGATTCGGAGATCGATGATTTGGATGAAGTCACAAAACAGAGGTAAAGAATAATCAGAATTGAACTTTGTTTCCTATTTCTTCTTTGGGGAAGCAGGCTCAATGGTAGAGCCTCTGGCTAGTAGGGAGTAGGTCTGGACCTCACCTTGGGTTCAATTCCCCTTGCATCCACTTTTGCCATTCATTTCTTAAAATCAAATCTAGAGACTTGGATGCCCGTTCACGTGGTCTTTACTCAATCGATATTGATGGTTTGAGAATCGTTTCCGATGATGGATTACATAATGCTTTCTGTGAAGTAGCTTTTGTCGTCAATTCAAGAGATCCAAGACCATTGCGGTCATTGAGGTTTCAATATTTACATTCTACAAAACTAGAACTTGCCCAGTTTTGTGCTAGTTTTATTCTATAGATATCTATAAAGCTGTACTGTATATTTCCCGTAATCCCAAGTCCTAGATTGATGATGATCGGTGAGGTTCGAGCGGGCCCTAGTTGGTATGAGTTTATTCGATATAAATCGATTGTCACAACCGATCCGAGAACCCTTTTTTCACCTGGAGAACATCGAGTGAAAGTTTGTTTTGATAAAGCTTTAAATTTTATTGATACAACGACTTTAGATTGGTCTCCCCTTTCTCGACAATCAATACGATACTCATATCTTACCGCCATCTTTAGGTGAAGATATCAAATATACGGTAAAAGTGACAACAAGCTCTTGGAAAATCAATCAAGTAAGGTGAATTAATATTTTTACATTAGATTCGCTTAGCTCGAGGGAGAACGAGATTTTCAAGTGACTCGTTGGGTGGACACTTGGGCAAGAGAGGAGTTCACTGCGGGTTTTCATGAGAAACTTGGAAAGTTGGTTTGAATAATGGATTTCAAAATTATCTATAAATTAAGATTTGGTATGACAATGACTCAACGTAATTTCCAAAAAGGGAAATGGATTTTCGCGACAGTTTACGGACCAGCGAAGAGAGTTCGAATGTCATTGATTCAACAAAGGAGATTGAGACAACCTGGGTTGAAAAGTGTAAGAATAGCTGTTAAACTGGAAAAGGATATTAGAATTATATAATAAATCATCTTTAGGATGGCAGTTATTGCACAGAAAGGCTAGTGACATCGGTGGAAAGTCCGGAGAATAAGGATTTATGGCCGGAGGTGGGCTTACAATAGGTTTTTGATATTCTAATCTAGATTGGTTTTGTTCTAGATTAGTATAGGTTTTGATATTCTAATCTAGAAATCTAGAAAAACAAAGATTTTCCATAAAAATCTATCTAGGAATGGGCATTACACATTCCTCCACATATCACTCCATCAATTGAGGTCAGCTACTGGAATGTGGTCGTGATTTCCTATGCTTTAGAGGTGAATTGAATGAGAAATCGATAAAATTAATTAGATGAGATGTATTTGAGTGATCGATCGCTCTATTTTTCTCAATATTTCTTTGGAAATCGCATTTTTGGCCTTTGCCATTGGAAATCTAACTTTAAGCTCAAATTTCTTGATGTTGAGCTGTGAAATTGAAATACTTTTTATACCAATCGATAGAGAAAGACTTGGCAAATCTAATGATATCAAGTAAATTGAAATTGAATAATCCAAGATGGAGATATTTGAGTTTAAAGTTAGATTGCTAATGGTAAAAAGGAGGGCTTATATTTACGCTGATAACGTGCTTTTTACGGTATTCTAGGTAATTTCCTATTCTGAAGTTGATGGTCATGAGCATCGTCATGTAATCCCGGTTTGGATTGGATGCACTGATGACAAATTGGGACCACCGAAAGAGCCAATGAAACGAGAAGGAGACCCGGGAATGGAATATGTCGATCCGATAGGTTAAATCTATTCAATTCAATGAATATTCTCCAAATTTTATCATTCTAGAAGAACTGCCTGAATTTGAAGTAGTAAAAGAGGGAGAAATCCATGATCATCCATTCTGGGTACAACGATTGAATGATGATACTTACAATGAGCTCCCTGTCAATTGGCAAGAATATTACAATTACCCGGAAAGGAAACTTGATTATGATGATTGAATAAATGTTAAGAACTAACCCTGACAATCACTTTCTCTGAGCAGAACATTTGGAAAACGATTTGCTCTCCTTGCTCAGTGACGGCAAAAAGTCGAACGATTAGAATGAAATAGCGTTGATCCGGGTTCGGTTTTCCGCTTTTTCGTTGATTCGACATTGTTGTCTCCGAAAAATGAAGACGTGGAACAGTCACTTTCGTTAATTGACGCTCTTTGAACTCGAATCTGTATAACGATATCGTTTTGATTAGCTTTACAAGAAAGAACTTACTGAACAGGTGTATGTGGCTGAGGTTTTCGATCGGTTTGTGATTGTTTAATCGCAATTTCGCTCGTTTGCAGTTCCCATTTCACCCCAGCGAATCCAATTCGAAACTCTTTGATCGGTTTGAGTTCACCGTTTACACGAACGAAACGAGCCGGTAGCGAGTCTTGAGCCTCGATGTTGACAGTGATCTGAAAAGTTTAAACTTAAGTAAGCCATGAGTTGTTGAATGTTCAAGTGTTTTTCAGGTAAACTGTGATAGGGTAAAACCTGACCTTAAAGTATACAATAAATCATTCAACCGACTCAATAAACGTACACGTAGTACACCGATCTAGTACATGGCTTAAAGGAAGTCAATCATTCAACTGATTCAGTAAATGGCTCAAAGTAGTACACTGATTCAGTACACGACTTAAATGAAGTCAATCGTTCAACTGATACAGTAAATGGCTCAAAGGAAGTCAATCATTCAACTGATTCAGTACACGGCTCAAAGTAGTACACTGATTCAGTGCACGGCTCAAAGGAAGTCAATCATTCAACTGATTCAGTAAATCCCAATCTAAAGCTCTAGCTCAGAAGCTGAATTCTTACAATTTCGTACTGTTATTATTCTAAAAACTCTCGATTTTCTGCCCGATCCCCGTAAATGGTTGTTGAGGTTGAGCGGTGTCTTTGGTCTTTTGCCCCTCAAGGCCTACACAACTCAGCTTTTTGCGGGGTTGGGGCGGTACTGAGCGGCACGCCCGACCCCCCTAGAAAAGAGAAAAGAGAAAAGAGAAAAGAGAGAAAAGACATGCAAGAACACTCTCGTCACTCTCGTTTTCCCATTTTCTCTCAAAATTCTCATTCTTTTCTCAAAAACCCCCGGGAAAACTGACCATCACAAACAAAAATTCTTGCGTGTACCGTTTCTCTGGGCATTTTTTGTGAAATCTTTTTTTTTCAAAAAGTGCAACTATGAAAGTACTAAGTAAAAGACAGGATTTTTGTGAAAAAAAGGGCAATTTCCTATTACCAAATTTCGTTTTTGCACTTTAAATCTTGAAAAAACTTGCCTGGAAATGATTTTTCTTTTGATTCACGAAACATGTGTCCATTCCAGAGAAATTGAATCCTTTATCAGCAACGACATGAGTCTAAAATGATAAAATGATAAAATGACAAAATTATACGAACCACAAGATGCGATAGTTGCTGATGATTGACGTCAAAGAGCGGTTGCCACATCTCAGGCTTGTACTCGTTGAATTGAATCATTCGCTGGAATAGAAAAGATTCTATATGTAATTAAAACTTATAAACATCTATATAATCTATAGCCAGCTTACCTCCGAAGTATGATACATATTCTCATCATATTCAGTGCCAACCGGACTTTGCAACATCGGCTGCATTCCGTTGTGAGTCATCACCGGCATTGGCATTCTTCTTCTAAATTTATAAGGTAAAAGATCCGATCTAAACTACAGTTTACTCACTTTTTTGAGTCCGGCGGGACACCAGCTGAGTTGATTGATCCATCAGAACCCGAATTATTCTGATACATCATCGATTCATCATAAAAATTCCCGTTCATTCGTTGATTGGTTGGCTGGGGAGAGACCTAAAATAGATATTTAATATAAAATCTAATACTAGAAATAAAAACAAACAAATGCAAACTCTCACTTGTGTCATACTAGCCGGGGTGGGTTGTTGCGGGTAGTTGATGTAGCTGTTCACTGATGGTGGGCTGGCTAACGGATGTGGATGAATGACACGACCAGTCATCTAGAAAAGAAAATCATATATTAGATAATAAATCTAAATATCTATAATGATGTAAATAAGCAACTTACGCCGGGGATTTGCTGTTGGAAAAGATCCGTGTGCGGATTGATGAGATTTTGTTGGAGTTCAGCGGCCGTCAAGATCAATCCGTTTCCATTATGACCAGGCATTACTAAAATTTTAAATAAAAGTTTAAACTCTACTCTTACATAAACATCAAATTTTCCCAATCAATTCCGATTTTTTTCAAGAATGGAGAAAAGAAAGCGGTACGCACAGGTACTAATGACAAGAATAGTTTAAAAAAAAAGTTGTAAAGTGAACTATTTCACAGTACAATGATGTAGAATTTATTTTTAAATGTTAAATTCAAATCTTTACCTCCATATTGATATTCTTGTGGACTGTAGGGACTGTCGGAGTTGCGGCTGTGCGGAGAAGCGGACGAGCCAGGCCCGGACACTTCGGTGATTGGTGGCGAATCGGGCAAACGGCCGGCTTGATACATTACTGGAAATTTGATTATAGATTTAGAAATAGATACATAAGATAATTATCTAAGTAATCCATTCAAAAGTTTACCGTTTCTCTGATTCCCATTCTGTTGTAAATGCTGTTGTTGATTCTGTTGGCGGGGATTTTGCGGTGAATCGACCGGGGTACTGAAAATATTCTTTAAAAACAAATAACAAAAATAACGAATTAAAATTCTTTGTCTAAACACCTGAGCAAATGAAGAAACTTTTTCTCGACTGACGTATACTTTGGTAGGAAAGGGTTATAAAAATTTGGATTTGAATAAGTGAATGATCGACTATTGATGGAGACGGGTTGCATGATGGTTGGCGAAAGTTTTCTATGAATGCATTGGTCACTTTGGTCAGTGATTCTGTTATCTATTGAAGCGGGAATCGGCCTCTCTCCAACTGGCACCGATGAGTCGAAACGATGAAGAGGAGAGGGAATAGAAACAACGCCAACAAGGGAGGTAAGTGGAGAGAGATTGGGAATCGAGGGAATTGGGAAACGAGACTGGGATTGGGACAGTGAATGAGGCTCACGGGTAGGCAGTGATTTCGAGAGCATTTCGTCGCAGAACAAAAGCCAGAATCTGTTGCAGTAGACCAATAAGTGGATGCTTCAAAGCAACTTTCCAGTGCTGACTTTCAAGAATTTCAACTTTCAAGCATGAAATCAAGCTTTGAACTTTTCACAAAGCTTTGAATCTTTGTTGTTTAATTGAGCTTGAATCGATTCAAATGGTAGAACTCGTCTTTGTCTTTGCTCTTTGCTCAAGAACGGGTAAAAAGGAAATCCAAATGATTGGAGAACGGGCCAAGTTCGGTTCAAATGGTAGAACTCGTCAAATCTTTGCTCAAGAACGGGTAAAGAGAAAATCCAAATGATTGGGGAACAGGGCCAAGTTCACTTTTTAAAAGACAAGTGGATTGGATTCAGAAAAATATTCTATGGCGAGGCTGAGACTGGGTTAAGAGGAAGGCAATTAGTCAAATCTTTGCCTCAGCCTCATCTAGTGACCTGAGATTAAATGAATGCTTTCCATTTTCCTTTTTCTTCTTGAAGGGTGTGTCGATTGGCATCCTAATCAGGCTCCTTTTTTCTTTTTTATGGAGTCAATTTTTTTCGCGGAGACACCCGGTATTAACCAGTACAAGGGAGAGCTTCGTTCTCGATTCCGATTCGATAGAAGAAGACGGGCAATGAAAAGGAGAAGAGGGAAAGGGCAAGTGTTCCACTCACTGAGCTCTCTCCATTTTGTTCTATATTGCAAGGGGCCAGGGCCAAGTCTACCCCTTTAGCTCCTTCTGTCCCCGGCGGGCCCCTCAAAGTACCCCCTGGCACGGAGCCCCTGTCTGCCTCAAAAAAGTGTGGTCAAAAAGAGGAAATCGGTGATAGTAAAAGGGGAATGTTTAAGAAGATATTTATCTTATTGAAAATTGAAAAGGGGGGTTTTTTTTAAAGTAAGCATTTATATTTGAGCGCCAAAATTTGATTGAATTCACTTTTGAATGAATCTTTGAAATTGTAAAGGCAAAAATCAAAAGTTTTTTTCGCGGGAAATGAAAGAAATGAAAAGAAAAAGGGCATCGCTAGCAAAAAAATTGTTATTCAAAGTGTTCTTTATGAAATTTTAAAAGATCGAGAAAGAGCTGTAGTGAAAATAGCAAATATTTTGCTATGAGGTTTGGTTGAGAGCTAAAGAATCGAGAATTTTTGAAATCTGTATGAGGCTCAGTCTGTACGCTATTAACTTTTTTTGATTTTTTTTATTACTTTCACATTTCTGTACTGTTTTCCATTGCAGGTTTCCTCTTGAATTCCCGTCTACCGTATTCTCATTGAATGAGTTCAACTCTTTAGAGCTATTTTCCGAGCGCTCTCGAAAAGCCTCAAAAAGGCATAGAAAGAAAGAAATGTGGACAGTAGAGAGTAAAGAAAAATGAGAGGGAATCGATTTATAGAATGGCACCGATATGAGAAGGGAAAGGGGAACTGACCATTGTTGAGAGGTCAAGGAGGGAAGAGAGATCAGAGAGAAGGGATGGATTGGGAAGATGAGTAGATCAGAGAGAAGGGATGGATTGGGAAGATGAGTAGATCAACACTGTGAGGTCCAGGAAGGGACAGTTGTTTAGAGAAAAATGGTGAGCGATGGATAGAGCTACAGATGAATACTAAAAGGTGGCAGCCGAGGGTTCGATTGACTCTGAGAAAAGAAAAAGATGAAGAGAAGAGATCGGCTAAAAGGATTAGAGAAAGGGAAAAGGATCAGGATCGACTCACAAAAAGATGAACAATAAGAAGTGGCTAGAGAAAGAGTGAGAATGGGAAGAGATGGGAAAGAATGGGAAGAGACGGGAAGAGATGGGAAAGAATGGGGACATCCCAAGGTCAGTCTTTAGTCAGTCTCTAGTCAGTTTGTGTACACAAAAAATGTCTGCGTTTGTCGGGTCACTTTTTACGGCTATAGATTGACTTTAAATCATCGTTTTTCCTGAAAAAGAACAAAAAGCTATGAAGTGCGGCTGTTGTACAGATGTGGAACGGTTTTTTTTGTTTATTTAAAAAGCAGTTAAAGAATTTGATTCAAGAAAGGGAAGGCAAAGAAAGTCTAGAAAAAGAAAAAGCTGGTAAAGGATTTAAAAAAAAAAGGCCAAACTAGTAAAAGAAAGGTTGAGGAAAATAAAGGAGGAATTTAGATTGAAATGAAGTTGAAAAAAGCAATGGTAAATTTAAATTTTTGAAATCTAATGTAAATTTTGATTTTTTCATAATAAAAACTTCAAATAGATGTATTTGGAAATAAAGGAAATATCAAATTGCTATCAAACAAACAGAATTCCTTTGAAAAAGTCTCAATATTTGAATCTGAAAAGATTAGAAAGCTTTGAATGTTGCAAATGAAAGCAATCGCAAAGAAAGCTATGAAGTTTGAAGTTTTTCTGGTTTTTTTTTGAATAATTCTGATAAGAGAAAGCAATGATATAGGTGAAAAATAGGTTTTTTCAATGAAGTTTTCAGCAAAAAAATTGCTGATTAAAGGAAACGATGAAAGGAAAAAGTGTAAATGTTTTGTGGAAGAAGGAAAGAAGGAAAGGTGTAGAAAAAGTGTAGAAGGAAAGGAAAGAGAAATCATGGAAATAAAGGAGATATCAGAAATATCAGAAATATCAGAAATATCAGTAATTTTATAAATTCTCCACACACAAAAAAAAAACTCACTCTCCTTCGGTGCCTTCTGTAAGAAATTGGAAAATGTTGAACGAAGCTCCCTCACAGTAATTCTCAAATGGATCGCCAAGGAAAGAATTCTCATCTGAAAAGTCATTCTTAAGATTTACATTTTCAATAACATCTTATAGCTTAAAGAGATAGCTTTAAACTATAGTTTTGTAGGTTAGGCCTGTAGGTTTGCTTATCGTAACTAAGATACAGCACTGGACAATGAAATATCATATTTGAAAAACGATCGTCACTTTCGCGCGTCTGTAACTCTCTTGTCTTTGAGTTTAAACTATTAGTGTTATACATTTTCTGAAAGCTCTTTTCAACGGCTACACAATGGTAATATTGGTATTTAGAAATACGGTAAAGACAAGGGAGTTTAATATAGCGTCTGAACAGCTTATTTTGCTAGTTATATGTTGTCTAATCGATCTAATTACTTCCATTCAAGCACAGGAAGTTAAAATTAAAGCATTGTAACTTTGGGTTTAAAATAATAGTGTAACCATTTCTGAAGCTCTTTTGAACGGCTAACAAGTAATATTAGCTGATTTACAAATACGTATAAGCTGGTTGAGTTACAGACGCGCGAAAGTGACGATCGATCTTTTTTCAATTATCATATTTCATTGTCCAGTAGTGCATAAATGGTAATCTCCATCTATAATATATGGCTCAATTTCTAGCTCATTCACCCACTTTTCTGAAAAGCTCTTTTCAAGGGCTACACAATGGTAATACTAATATTTAGAAATACGGCAAAGACAAGGGAGTTACAGACGCGCAAAAGTGACGATCGATCTTTTTTCAAATATCATATTTCATTGTCCAGTAGTGTAGCTTTAAACTATTCAAAAAACTGCTCAAAGTTTCATCACTCATCCATCAGTAAATCCATTTTATAACTCTTAAGTTCATTTTTTAAATGCTTAATTCAAGAAAAATCACTATCTAAGCAGAGTAAATGACAAGTATTATCATTAATCTTTTCATTTAAAAGTCTAAAATAATATTTAAACACGATAAAACCTTTAGCATTCGCTTAATATCAACTATTCTTAAATGAAAAAAAAAGTGATTTGATACAGATTATTAGTTTAAATCAATACTATGAATCGATGAATCAATAAAATAGCTTTATTACCTTTGACTTGAAGATCAAGCGGCAGGCGTTTTGCCATCGCGAATAGGGAAAAATCCCAAAAAATTCGAATATAAAAATTTTAGAAGAAAATAAGAAATGCTTGAGGGTATGCTTTTTGAAAGAAAAAGGGTCAAAGGGAGAAGGGAAAGGTTAGGAATATCGGTTAAAGAGAAGGGGCTAAGGGGACACACGTCCGATGTACGGGGAAGAGAGAGAGAGGAGTCGAGGGAGAGACACAGCACACCGAGAGAGGGGGTCCGTACCAGGCCGAGCCTCCCCCCACCCATTCCCTTCAATATCTTTGAATGTCTGTGTCTCTTTGGCACTCTCTACCACGTTTTAGGCCCTCGTCTGGCCACTTTCTATCTCTATTCCTCTCATTCCCGAGATCTGAAGTCTTCAAAAGGAAGCAACGGCCAAAAACGGGAAAATCAGAGGAAACTTGGGGAAATATTTGCTAAAGGAGGGATTTTAAGAGTGCTGATCATTAAGATTGAGGTAAAATTGAAGAAACAAGGTTTTCTAGGTTTTTGAGATCAATCTTTAGCTATTTAAGCTATAGTTCTTCACGTGAAAGGTTTCTAAACGAGGAATGGAAGAGGAAGGGGAAAGGAAGGGAAGAGAGAGAGGAAGGGGAAGAGGAAAAGGAGTTTATATTAGCAGGTAATGATAGTTTAGAACTTTCTTTAAAAGTAAGCAGTTAAGCAGTCATCTTTTTCCTGTTTTCCCTTAAAAATCAATGTAATATTGAGAATAGATGGTGAGGGCCAGATGTTTAAGTCCAAAAAAAAGGACTCTATACTGACTACTCTCATCATTCATTCTACTAGAAATTAAAGAATGGAAAAGAAATTTATTTCAAATGCATTCTTAAATCTAGATCTAAAAAGTGTTCGTAAATTTAGTTAAAGAGTATTTGAAGTTATTGAACAAGCAATATTGATTCTTTGTTGTACTTTGCATTGTAAAATGAATATTCTAGAACCAAATTTGATATTGTTATATACTTTTAAATGCTAAATATCTCCTCAAAACTCTCAGCTACAGTATTTTTCTCAAAAAAATGACATAAGATTTTGTTTTTCCTTTGCTACCAGTCTCTTTTTCCCAATTCCAATCCATTTCCCCCAAATCGAATGAGGTCAAGGTGAACGATTGGATGATTGAAAGGAAAAGAGACACTATGAAATGTTTTCCGGACAGAAAAATCGGCTTGCAAATCCACGTTCACACTAGGGTCATGAGAGGGAAAATATTTTAGAGATTTGAGGGAAATTGGGGAGAAGGGGACTAGGTCAATTGGTGGCTTTGGTTTCAGGAGATGTGAGATGGGCAATTGATATTTGGAAAGGAGAATCGAAAAGTATTAGGTAAGCTGGCTCATCAATGGTCAATAGTCACAGTTTCTTGCTTTGAAGATGTGTTAATGAAAGAATGCCTTTTACAATGCAAAGAATCAATGTTGCTTGTTCAATAACTTCAAATACTCTTTAACTAAACTTACGAACACTTTTTAGATCTATATTTAAGAAGCATTTAGCCTATTGGTAAGATTAAGTCGCCACTTTCGACCTTTGTTTTGATTATTTTTAAATTCAAGACCAAGAATTGTATGATGCCGTATTTAAAAACTAGATTACTTTAGTAGGATCGATTACAGCCGATTATTGATAACGATTACAGATCGATTATCGATTACGATTACAGTTGATTATCGATTACGATTACAGTCGATTATCGATTACGATTACAGATCGATTATCGATTACGATTAGAGTGGATTATCGATTACGATTACAGTCGATTATTGATTACGATTAGAGTCGATTATCGATTACGATTACAGTCGATTATCGATTACGATTACAGTCGATCATTGATTACGATTACAGATCGATTTAAAATCTAGCTTTAGTAGGATCGATTACATTATTGTAGTGAGAAATTTGACTCTTGTGAGAGTTTGAGTTTTAAGAATTGAAACTTGGTATTGTTTGGTATTGTTTAAGTTTACTTCTGGTTGATGAGTGACTAAACAAAGCAAATCTTAAACAGTTTTTTTACAGTTTTTAGTTTAGAATTGGATTTGTCGATTAGATTAGAGTAGATTTGAAATTCTCTGATACTCAATGATCGAAATTTCTTTCATATAAACAAACCGGGAAAATCGAAAGGCGGAAAATTGGTGTTTCTCGGTAACATTTTCACTTCTCTTCTCTTTTATCGCATTCCAATTGTAAGCAATTAAAATCTAAAAGATATAAAATTAAGAATAAAAAGAAATCAATTTAAATACTCGAAAAAAGAAAAGAAAAACGCTCAATTTTTATAACGATTTGAAATAAATTGAGATTAAAACTATATTATATAAAAGTTTAACAATCAAAATTACAAATTTTACAAGCATTTCTTGATTTTTGACTCTTTTTGATCGCTTTTTTTATGCAAAGTTTTTCAATAGGGGAAAGCAAAAAGATAAGAAATGGGGAAAAGAATTGACTGTGGTTGAAAAAAAAAGAGAAATATCAAAGGAATGATAAAGTCAAAGGTTTACTAATTAAAGACAAAAAAAACTGAAATAAATTGTTGAATAATATTATGTATGTTTACAGAAGATTCGAAAACAATATTACATACTTGAAGTTTTGTCTCTACGAACTTCTAGTCTCTACGAACTAGTCTCTACGAACTTCTAGTCTCTACGAACTAGTCTCTACGAACTAGTCTCTACGAACTAGTCTCTACGAACTAGTCTCTACGAACTTCTAGTCTCTACCAACTTCTAATCTCTACGAACTAGTCTCTACGAACTTCTAGTCTCTACGAACTTCTAGTCTCTACGAACTAGTCTCTACGAACTTCTAGTCTCTACGAACTAGTCTCTACCAACTTCTAGTCTCTACGAACTTTCTTGCCAACCTAATACAAAATCCAATGCTCTTATCAAAAAGAAAACTTGTTTTTTCGTTTATAATTTGACGAATTCAACTCAATTCAACACTTTTATAGTATACTTACCGTAAATACTGTAATGGTACCCCCACCCCCATAATAACGGTGCGAAACGTTGCGTAGTCTAGCTTTGGACGAGTGTTACTCGACACTGGTTTATGCTACAATGCGCGCTTAGATATCAAAAAAATAGCTCTGAATTTCAGCTTTTATTTAATACTTAAACGAACAGTGTAGCATAAACGGATGGCGAGAAAAATGCGTTTAAAGTTAGACTACGCGATGCTCCGACCGGCATTATCGGGTGGAGGGGCTACGATTAAAGGTATTACGATATGCTTTTCTTAGTTTAGCTTAACCTTTATCTACTATAATTCAATTTAGAACTCTAATTTAAACATATCGTAAATACTGTAATAGTATCCCACCCCCATAATGACGGTGCGGAGTGTTGCGTAGTCTAGCTTTGAACGAGTTTTTCTCGACACTGGTTTATACTACAATGTGCGCTTAGGTCTCAAAAAATAGCCCTGAATTTCAGCTATTTTTTGATACCAAAAACGCATTTGTTGAAAGTACGGGCGCTTTGAAAAAAATGAAATACTAAAAAACTTTTGCGACTACGCGACTGTACGAGGGAGAGTGGGGTACTATTACAGTATTTACGGTTGGTAGATGTTTTTTTTCACTTAATATCAATATTTACAATCAAAATACGAAAGCAAGATAAATCAAAGTGTAATTGCATTGTGAGAGAAATGAAATGTTAATTTTAGAAGAATTGAAACTTTATTTGTACCATTCAACTCAGCAAAAACTAGAAATAATAAGAAATAAATCAATAAGTCCAATCTAGAAACGATCAAAGCAAGACATGTGAAAGGAAAGAGATGAGGACTGGCAGGGTGCCCTTCCATTCCCCTTTTTTTTTTTCTTCCTTTCCTCCACCCCGCGCAAACGAGTGTGATGAAAAAACGTCTCTTTTCCTCTAAAATGTCCACAAAAGAGAAGGAAATAGAAGAAAAATTTGAGAGATTCTCGGCACAAATGTTCACAATTGCGAAACAGAAATGCTCACACAAAAGAACTTTCGAAAAAACTAGCGAAGAGACGGCAAAAATTTTAGAGAAAATAGTCATACGAAAAAGGATTTCAGAGGTGAGAATAGGATGAAATGACCTCGGAATTTGAAAGGATTGAAAAAAGAACAAGTGCTGAAGTGAATTTCATTTTGAACGAATTGATAATATTAGAGTGGTGCAAAAGAAACTTCCGATGGCTATCAGCTCTCATTTATCAGAAACGAGCGATGCTAACGGCATTATTTTTTCGGTGGAAAACATATATTTTTTATTTCTACCTAGTGGAGGCTAGTTTTTGAGAAAAACGCGTGCAAATTTTCATCAATTTCGACAAACAACTCGTCTATACTCGGAGCCAAGAAGAAGAAGAAGGAGGAGCGGCGGTAGTCTAGAGGATAGTGCCCTAGTCTGCGAAACTATGCCACCTTTGCTCGCGGTTTCAATTCCACTTCCAGCCAAACTTTTTGCTTTTTTTTGTGAAACTTTTGGAAACCATTATTTGAGGTTTCAAGAGTGTCTTAACAAATGCATTTGACCTATAATATTATGGTGATGCAAAAGAAACTTCCGATGGGTATCAGATCTTATTTATCAGAAACGAGCGAGCGGCATTATTTTTTTGTTTTGTTCGCATATTTGTTTGCTATTTATTTCGACATTGGAATTTTTTGGTTATTGTTTATTTTATTTAAAAATGCTTATATTTTTTATTTAGATCATGGTCGAGCAAACGTTTGTGCTACGAGCAGCATTACTGTTTAACTTCAAAATTAGAAAGTCTGCTGCCGAATCGCATCGTTCTCTCTGTGCTGCTTTCGGAGATGGCAATTTGTCTCTCAGGCAGTGTCAGACTTGGTTTCAAACGATTCCGAGAGGGAGACGAGACTTTGGAAGATTACGAGCACGGTTCGAGGCCAGAAGTCGTGAACGAAGCCAAGCTGAGGGACGTTATTCATCCCTCAGCTTGGCCGATCCATGTCAATCTGCTTGAGATCTCGCGAAAATATTCCATTGTGATCATGTCACCATCCAAGGCCATTGATGCTTGTGGTGAATATTTCGATGAATAAAGATATCTCGCTTTGATGTTATGTTTTTTTTTAAAATTACCGTCAAATCGGCAGTTTCTTTTGCACCACGATCAAGAAATTTATTCAATTAGAAATTTGTAATCGTTTATCTTTTTAAAAAGAAAAACATTTTCCTAAATGAGATTTTTTTGATTCTTAATACGTCTTAATACTTAATACGTCTTAATTCTTAAATCTTAATACAACTTAACTTTCAATTAGTTATGAAAAAGTGAAAAGTTTAAAGTTTTCGTGAAAGTAAAAGCGTTAAAACTTTTTAAAAACGAAAATCTTTATAGAAAAGGCGTCAAAAAAAAGCTTTTTCAGTTTTTTCTGATCAATTCAATTCTTGTTAGAGATTTATGTAAGATTTATTGAGAAAAGCTAAAGCTTAAGGCTTGTAGTTGGAAATCAAATTGATCTGATCATTGAACTGATCATTAAAGTAAAACAAAAGAAAAATCAACAAGAAAGAGTTAGAATCCAAATGAAAAAGCAAGATTAGAACCTAGAAAAGAAAAAAAAAAAGAAAGGGAAGCACGTGAATGACGCATCGTTTTTTAGAGAAAAAGGGGCTTTATGAAGAAAAAAAAAGGGGAATGAGGGGTGGAGACTGGCACCAAACCCCCCTTGGAATTGAGAAAAATAGAGAATAGAGAAAAATGTGGAGAGCATTTGACAACATTCAAGAAAACACTACATAAAAAGCACAGGAATTGCCAAAAAAAAGATTTCAAAAGTGTGGTCAATCTTGAATTTCGAGATTTCGTAATCGTTGGAGATGGAGATCGTTGAATAAAAACTTTGCAAGACAAAGTTTAAATCGTATTCAAAAGAAAGATTGACAAGACTTTCAAAGCTTGATTTCTTTTGAATACGATTTAAACTTTGTTTTATTTACTGTACTAAACAATTTCTATCTCACATTTCTTTACTTTTATTTAGAAGATTTTATCTAATCTTAATGTTTTCTCATGTTTTACGTACATTACGTACGTAGGTACACGTACATTACGTACGTACGTACGTACACGTACATTACGTACGTACGTACACGTACATTATGTACGTAGGTACACGTACATTATGTACGTAGGTACACGTACATTACGTACGTACGTACGTACACGTACATTACGTACGTAGGTACACGTACATTACGTACGTACGTACACGTACATTACGTACGTACGTACACGTACATTATGTACGTAGGTACACATACATTATGTACGTAGGTACACGTACATTACGTACGTACGTACGTACACGTACATTACGTACGTAGGTACACGTACATTACGTACGTACGTACACGTACATTACGTACGTACGTACACGTACATTATGTACGTAGGTACACGTACATTACGTACGTACGTACACGTACATTACGTACGTAGATACACGTACATTACGTACGTACGTACACGTACATTATGTACGTAGATACACGTACATTACGTACGTACGTACACGTACATTACGTACATACGTGCACGTACATTACGTACGTGTATCTATTTGAAAGCAATTAGATTTAATAAGAAAAATATATATATATATACTTTATCCGACAAGGAAAAGTGACAATGCAAACAGATTGAACAGCGTAGACGAAGAAAGATAATTGATATACAAACACAACTACAATTAGACACGTGTATATATATGACATTAAAAACTAATTTAAAATTGACAGCGCTACAAGATCGAGCTTATATATTGAGGATTTAAAATAGTTCAGAGACGAAAAAATATCACAAGGTAACTTATTCCAAATATGAGGAACACGACAAGCAAAAGAATGATACAGTTGGCGGTTATGAAAGCTTTGAAAGGGGGTAATCTGAAAGTTGTGACTACGAGTTCTTCTGGCGTGATTCGAAATCTTAAAGAGTCCTTTAAGTTCCGGATGAGAGTTAGGAGAGAAGATGATTTTATAGCATAAGACCAAATCAAAATAAATGCGGCGATGGGATAAGGGTTTAAGATCAAAAAGAGCAAGTCGATCAGAATAGCAAGGAATTTCTGACTTTAAAAATGACTTTAAAACAAATCCCAAAAGGTTAATCTCTTCTTATTCCTTAGAAATTTTCACTCACCACTCGAGAAATTGTTTTTTTATAAGAAAAAAACTTATAACATACATTTCTTAAGCTTTTACACAAATCAATTCTATTTTCAATGCCTTAACGTTGCCTTCAATCGACATTAATGAATTAAACGATAAAAACGGTAAACCAAAGAAAATCAGTTCGTTTGTTTCTTAAGAAATGAAAAAAATTTAGAAGAAAGCTTTGAAAACCTTGAAAAAGTAGGTAATTTTGAAGGGAAACTTAATGAAGATGGTGCCAGGCTGGGGGCAAAGGAAAAACTATGAAAAAACTCGAGAGAAGGGTGAAAAAGTGAGGCAAAAAAAACGCGTTTCTATAGATATAGAAGTGTTTTCGTTTTTTTTGAAATGAAAAAAAATTGAAAAGAGGGGGAAAAGTGATAATCCTGATGGAGATCTCGAGGTGGGATCGGATGGAATTTGAGGGGAAAGTACTGGGAAAACGGGGTTAAGATTAACTTTACGAAAAAGCAGCTAGTAGATACAGTAGGGTCCAAAAGTTTGGACACACCCCCAGTTGAGAAACTTTTGGACCCTACTGTATCTACTAGCTGCTTTTTCATAAAGTTAATCTTAACCCCGTTTTCCCAGTACTTTCCCCTCAAATTCCATCCGATCCCCAGTTGAGAAAGTAAAACGCATCAAGAGCGCTTTAAATCAAAGTTCAATGAAAGTATTGGGTGTTTATTAGACGCATATTTTCTGTCATTTTTTATCTAGTTTCTTGAATTTCATTCGATTTTACTTGAGCTTTTGTAGTTTTTTATTTTCTGGATCTTTTTCCATGAGTTTCGCTTTTTTAGGGATCTAAAAGTTTGGACATAATTTCTATTTGTTTCTAATTCTAATATAAATGCCAGTACGTTCCAATCTAACAGAGAAGATCAAAAAACGAGTTGTCGCAGCATTCAATAAAGGATAAAGCTCAAGAAGCATTGTCAAAATGTTTGTAATCACTTTTTCGGTGGCCTGCGAGATCTACCGGAAATAAGCCCTAAAAACTCATCTATTTAAATTATTTAAAATTTCTTGAATAGGTCTTGTATCTTGCACTAGGAACACCTTTAGAATCTCAATTTTTTGCTGCAGTTTTTGGATTACGAAAATGGAAGTGAAAATGAAAAAAGTGAAAATAGATTACGGTATTAAAATGTGCAAAATATACAATTTTATCAAAACAAACCTGGCAAGACAGTGAATGAAACGCTTTATTGTTTTGGTGCTGCTGTTGCTGCTTTTGGAGTGAATTCAGAAGGATTTCTTGTGAAGAATGTGGGCGACGAATGAGATGAACCTACTTGCTCACCTTCTGATCCGATTTTATCCCACTCAAACAAAATATTTGCAAGAGTTTTTGGATGGAAGATCTTAGGGGAGATTCCAAGAATGATTTTGGTACCCCCTACTCGATCAGATTAGCTTCTGGTGACGTACAAACTTGTGAACTCATGATAGCCACAAAAGACCTCATTTAACACAAGAAAATGAGTCTTTTTGGTAACATTGACTTTGCAAAGTGTTTTCACAATGTTTTACTTTCTCTATCTGCTACCAAATTTTCAGCTCAATCGATCGACCACAACCAACGTTGGACTTAAAACTTCGTTCGATGATTTTAAAAAGCTGGTAACACAAAAAGTTTTGTATTTGGGTGTGCGACGTTTCCGCCGACGTTTCCCTACGTTTCCCTATAATGATGTCTACAATTCGAAGCTCAAAGGAAATCAACACTGGAATTTTAAAAGAATTTCCATGGCTAGGCAAACATTTGATTTACAAAACGATTGAGTAAGGCTGCAGCTAGAAAGTAGCAAAGAGGATTTCCTTGAAAGCTTCAGGAAGTGATTATTATAAAAGAAAAGACAAAAAGCTCATAGAAGAAAGGGGGAAATTTGAGGGGTAAAGAAAAAAAAAGATAAAAAAAGTAAAGAGAAAAAACAAACTGGTACGAAGGGGAGGGGAAAGATGGGGAAAGATGGGGAAAGGGAAGAGAAAGAGGGAGGAAGATGGGGAAAGTGAAGAAAGATGGGGAAAGTGAAGAAAGTGAAGAAAGTGAAGAAAGATGGGAAAATGACCAAAAGTACCATAGCTAACAGTTTTTGAGAAATTTTCCAGTAAAGCCTGATTGAAAGTTTTATGCAGAAAAGAAAGGTGAAGAGAAAGAGGCATCCGGAAGAACGAACAAACTTCCCACACAAAATATGAGACACTGAGATGATTTGTGAGATTTTAGAGCTTGTACCAGCCATGAAAATGTTAAAGAATAGAGAAATGAATAATCCTTTTTGATAGATTGTGTTTTTTTGGGGCAATTACTTGAGAACTACAAAAGATCAGCTAAAATTTGCATTTGCAAATGTTCAATGGCAATTTGGATTTAAAAATTTGTTTCAAAAGCAAGGAAAAACGTTTTTAAATGGACTAAAGTACTAAAAATTTATTAAATTTTGTTAATGAAAGCAAAAAATTGCTGAATGACCAAATTATATTGGAAATTTCCTTTTAGAACTTATGAAAACTGGCTTGAGAACTTGAAATTGCCATAGAAATTCAATTTTCACGTTTTTGTCTGCTCTTTCATTGTAAATAAAGCCGAATTTAGACTTTGTGATTTCCATTTTGTTAATAAAATCTTTATTGAATGATTGGAACTTAAAAAAACCAACTTTAGGAGAAATCAAGGAACCTGAGTACCAAAATTTTCGAAGATCTAACTCTAACCATAAGGTCAAAAGACTTGAACTCGCGACCTTTCGCTTATCGACCAAAGGTGCTAGCCATTACACCACAACTTGCCTGATCTCCCTTACTCCAGAGGGAGTTAAGTCGTGTTAATAAATCGAGGCGTGTGGAACCGTCTCGTTCAGAGAGGAGGGAACTTAACTCCCTCTGGAGTAGGGGGGATCAGTAGCGGTGTGGTGTAATGGTTAGCATAATTGGCCGGGAAGCGAAAGGTCCGGGGTTCGAGTCCCAGCCCCGCGGAACTTTTTGATCTGAGCTAGTTCCAACTAAAACATATGCGGCATTTTTTTGGTAACCATTTCTACTGCATCCATTCAGCTCGACCTCTGATAAAATCACATTTCTTTCCAAGGCAGCTTACAATTTGCGACAACTCGTCGATGGCTTTTCCCATTTGATCACGGATGTCGATCCCGACATTCGTGATATTTCCCAGTAGAAACGTTCACTGTTGATAACAATACACGGATTGCAGAGTTGCATAAATGCCTGGAAAATTCGATTTGATCACACAAACGCAGTAGACCGAATGAGATCGCGAAAACCAGATCGCCGAATTTTCTGCCAAAACACAAGAATTCTAGACATTGAATCACAAAAAAAATTCAGAGGATAACGGTCATTCGAACCCCTGACAACATCGAGTAATTGACCCGATTGAAAGCGTAATAAGACCAAAGATTTCACTATGTATTACTTTGTAGGTCAATGAACAGAAATGGAATTTCTGGAGTCAAGTTGAAGAAAGTTGACGTACACATACAACTATCGTGAAGTTTTCGATCAAGAGAAGAAATTGCATAAGTTGATTTGGTGTTGAAGCGTTAAGAAAGGGGAGGAGAAGATGTAAAAAAGAAAAAGTCGAGAATTCGATACGAATGACTCATTAGAACTTATTTACATGGCTTTTACATTTGCATACATTCAATTTCGTTTTCTTTCATTCATTTCCACTAAATCTATCAGAAAAATCGAATTTCTATGAAATTATTTCAATGCATCATTCTAATTTCTTCTCGTGTTCATTGGAGCAGTTTTTACACTTTTGACAAATTCACAAAAACAAATCCTTTCAAAAATTTCTTAAAAACCCATTTTACAGAGAAATAATTAATCTCTTTAATAGTTTAAATAGAATTTTTGTTAGTGGCGGCATTATTTTTAGATGTTTAGAAAAAAAAATTGTAAAAACTTATGCACCAATCAACTGAAATAGATGATAAACATTGTGATGGGGACGACAATCTCTTTGCTTATTGCCTGAATAGCAAAAAGAATATCGGTTATTAAGCTACAGGAGGCATTCTAAAATTCTTTCAATACATACCGTAAATACTGTAATAGTACCGCACCCCCATAATGACGGTGCGGAGTGTTGCGAGTTTCTTTTTCTCGACACTGGTTTATGCTACAATGCTCGCTTCGGTATCAAAAAATAGCTGAAATTCAGGGTTATTTTTTGATACCAAAGACGCATTTTTTGAAAGTACGGGCGCTTTGCAAAAAAATGAAATACTAAAAAAACTTTTGCGACTACGAGACTGTACCTTCGTAAAGTCGCGTAGTCGGGTGGGGGACTATTGGGGCTATAAGGCTGGAAAATGACTCAAAAATGCCACATGAGCTGACAGATTTTTGAGCCATTTTACAGCTCTATAGCACTTGATTGAATGCAGAAAAGAAATTTTAAAAAGGGCTGCTACGCAGGAGTACGCGATGATACTCTTTACCCGGTCTTCTATTGGAAGAAATACGGTATACATGCACAAAAACTCAACTCGGTTAAGCATCCCCAAATTTGCATTACAAATTTTTGTTGAATTAAGCTTTATTAGGAAAAACCGGTCAAATCTCGGTTTAGACATCAAAATTTTTGTGATTTTAAGAAAAAGGTTTAAATAAATACACAAACAAACAAACAAAAACGTGGTAATCAATTTTTTTTGTGGGGTGAAAAATTCGGATTATCCGAATTTTTTTTTGTGAGTGCGATCCAGTCCAGTCGTCCAGTCCAGTCGTCCAGTCATCCAGTCCAGTCATCCAGTCCAGTCATCCAGTCCAGTCATCCAGTCGTCCAGTCCAGTCGTCCAGTCATCCAGTTCAGTCGTCTAGTCGTCCAGTCGTCCAGTCCAGTCGTCTAGTCGTCCAGTCCAGTCGTCCAGTCATCCAGTTCAGTCGTCTAGTCGTCCAGTCGTCCAGTCCAGTCGTCTAGTCGTCCAGTCCAGTCGTCCAGTCATCCAGTCAGGGTCCAGTCGAAAAATTGTGCGTCTCCAACTTCTCGGTGCACAATGAATTCATGAATTTCTAAATTTCTTGAGCTTTCAATAAACTTTGCTAGAGTAAACCTGTAAATTCTATGAACTAATCAGAAAAAGTGCGGTCAATTTATCACACGTTAAAAAAGTGATTGGAGAAGAGGAACTTTTCGTCGAAATTGATCCGGGAAGAGCAACAAAAAGAAGAAAAAAAAAATAATGGAAAGTGTTCAAAAACAGAAAAGTACATGATTTTTTGGAAAATATTTCCTTCATTATACCGTAAATAATTTCTTGTTATTGATCTTTGCAAATCGATTTTCGAATGTCCATCAGAGTTAGCGATTTCCCGGGTTTTAAGACCTCGACAACGTCATTTCCTTCAACGTGAGTAAGACTTTTGAATTATTAGATATTAATAATATTAGAATAATATTAGATTTAAATGGAAATTTAAACTTTTAACCGTCACTCTTTATCTAAAATGTTATCAAATTTGAAAAAATCGAATTTTCAGAGATCTCGCCACGGAGAGGATCAACTTTCTAGAGCAAAAGATCTCCTCGTTTATCTATTTTATCCCTGATTTCAATAGCTTTTTCGATTGGAGCCACCGTTTATATTGCTTTCTTGATCTTCTACTTTTAGTTGGTTTTATAAAATTCAAAATAACTGTAAACCTCTAGAAAACAAGGCGAGAAATTGCCGGAAAATTCATTGAGATTGAATGGAGAATGGTTGAGAAAGCTGAAGAATTGCACGAATGGGAAAGTGATGAACGAAGAGATAAAGTCCGTTTTAATGATATTCTAATTTTTAAAATTTAATTGATAAGGTTTAAGTCGAGTTATCGAGATAAAATCGGTTTAATAAGTGCAATTTGAATGGGATCTTTCCACATTTTAGAATCCGACGTAAACAACTCGATTTCTTCGATAGAACAAGACAAAAATTAGACGTCTGTCACAATGATATCAAGAGATTCGAAAAAGAAGAGTTTTTTCTTTAGCTGGGATAATTGAAATTTAAAATTTAGGCGAATGTTAGAGAAAGAACTCTATCGAACTCTCGACTACAAGAAAAGTCATCTATTTGAGTTGAAAGAGTCAATTATCAACGGAATTTCTTTCATAAAAGGAGTCAATCTTTGTGGATGGTTGACTGCCAATTATTGGTGCACAAAAAAGTCTCCATTATGGAAAAATGTTGAGGCAAAAGTGGCAATGAATGGGGAATATTTGACGATGAAGAGTCTCGAGGGGAAAGGTTTTGTCTGAGTCCGTATGTTAGACTCCGGGAAAAGTTCAGGCGGCGTCTCTGATCTTTCCGGTAAAACGTCCACAGTTTTCCCGCGGAGTTTATTTCTCCTCCTCCACCTCGTTACAAAGGCGATATCTCGTTTCTTGGTTGTTCACAAAGTTTACTCTTTAATTGACAAATTGCAGGTATCGGGCTGTTAAATGAGCCAAGATTTGTGGATGAGAATTTATTGAAGGAATATTATCGAGCTGCTGTTCGAATTATTCGAGAAAAAGTGAAATCGAATTGTCTCATCACTACCTCGCCATTACTTGATCAACAAGGTCGGTTAAATGGGTTTTAAAAATACCCTTCAAATAGCATTTAAACTGAAATACCACAAGAAAAATCGCTACCCCAAACTTCAGTAAGAGTTAAATCTATTAACACGTTTGTTTAATCTATAGCTGGGATAGCTGTGTTAGGCTATGGTAGAAGCGATTGGGAGACTTTTCTGAATGGAACTAGAGAAGTTCGACACGAATGGCACAAATATCAAGTATGGGATTTCTACGGTCGAACACCGGAAGAAGTACTGAACATTCACTTGAATTATTGAGCTAAATGCTTTCAGCTAATCGATTTCGTCAACAGAAAACACGTTACTGATATAAAATTCTGGAATGGAAATGGTTTGTTGATTGGTGAATGGACACTAGAATCATATCTGAATATGACCGATGAAGAGCTCAAAGAATATGCAAAAGTTCGTCTAAAAGTGAATAAGATTTAACAGGCTTAGGTTCAATTATCCACTTACGAGCTGACAAAAGGATGGATTTATCAAACTTGGAAATTTTATGGCGATGAGGGCCTTGAAATGGAAAGATGGAGTATGAAATCAATGCTGAAACATGGAATTTTACAACAATTTGATTGATGGATCTAAATTTTGTATATAATATTTGTCTTTCGTTGAGGTTTATTCAAAAACAAACGAAACACATCGATTCAAAAACAGAATGGCTTCCTGAAAATAGAGACGGGATTGATGGACTAGTTTAAAAAGACTGAAAATGATAAAGTAAAGCCTAAAATTTGAGAGCAAAAAAAGAGATTCGGGAAAGATCATGAATAAACTCGTTTTAACAAAAGTGGCACTTAAAAATGAAAATATTCAAACAAAATTATGCTTACAAACTTTTGGCCGAATGGGAGAATTTCTCCATTTCTCTCGTTTTGTACGATTGCCCATTGCTTTCAAGTGGAGAAGAGATGAATGGACTCAACCAAATGAGATACCATCGAGTACCCAATCCTTGTCGAAGGTTTCCCAAAAGGCCGAGTTGATATGCGTGAATGTCCTAAAATGTTGCTTGTAAGCTCTTTTAAACATCTCTAAAAATAATGTTAAAATTTAAAACCTCTTACCAAAAGATATTCGACTCGTGTTTGCCCTCTCCAGAAGCAGAAAGCTTGGGCAAGGATGAGGTAAAGATTGAAGCCGGTAGTTGTTAACATCACCGCACAAAGACCCACGTAGCAGAATTCACGGAGCGACAAAAATCTAAAAAGAGTGTTTATTTTCTAATTTTTGTAAAAGCTCGCCTTAAAACAAGAGCAACATGAGGCATCATCAATTGCCACATACGTCCAACACTTGGCGTTCCCAATTCGAGCCACATCCACGACCAAGTCCAACTAAACAAAAAAAGGTTGTGCTCTTTACAATGAGTGCAACTAAGATATGGCTTGTAAACTTTTTACATAGATTTAAAAAGCTAACTAAAATGCTGGTAGAGCCGCCATGAACAAATCGAGAATTGCCGCACAGAAATATCGCTGATTGAAGTGACCAATACATGTCGCAGCAAATGAGCAGTGATGATCCCGACGAAGGGAACATACGTTGCAAACTAAATGTAGAAATAAGAAAATTATTAGAAATAAATTTGTTTCAGTAAAAGCGCGAATTATATCTAAGTATACCTGGGCAATGGTGTGTTCTCGGTGGAGCATTCATTCGACAATGTGGGCAGAACACAAACCCAGCCTAAAATAAAAAGTATTCAAAAAAAGCTTCACAACTAACCCTGTAAGTTTTTGGCAAAAGTGAGTCGTTTCCATTTGGTCCAACTCGAATTACTTGAATGTAGTTGAGATACATGTTGAAGAGTAAAGCGATGATTGGAATCACTCGTATCATCCAAGCTAAAGATAGATATTAAATCAATGTAGCAGTATAGCTTTGTTTCCAAAAAATTAAACGTACCTTCTCCAAAAGCTGGATACCATGTGGTAAGAACGAGGAAGAAAACCGCAGTGAAGAGAAGTGGCAATATGACGAGGAAGAGAAACATCGACACCTAAAAAAATACCTTTCTCTTCTATCGAAAACAATATTTTTGTTATGTTCATTGATTGAGTAATGAGGGAAACCTTTATTTTATTTAAACACTGCATTCTGCTTGTAAACAACCTTATGTTTTGAAATATAAAACGATTTAGCCGCTTTAGTACTCACCAACTTACTGCTATTTTAAGTAAAAACCTCAACCTACTTTATCCTGTATCTGTTCGGGAATCAATCGTCGTATTCTCTTCGACATATCTACGTCGGGATCCATTGCTGAGTCGCTCAACGAGTGGTTCATTCGATCTAAAATAGAAAAGTTGAAAATGAAAGATCAAACAAAAAAATTAATTTGAATCATTCACGATGAGTCACTTTTTACTTTATCTTGGTGGCAAAATTTTGTTGAAAGTTTGCACAAAAAAGAAACGATCAATAATGCTACAATCGAGTGAAAAAGTTCGTAAATTTCCGTTGTTTTATTTGTTTTCAAAAAAATCATTGACAGTTGATAAGAGCAATGTAAACAATGGACAAATTAAAGGAGCAAAAACGAGACCATTGGGGTGAAAACATAGATTGAAAGTTGTTTATTGAGGAAAATGGGATGGTTGTGGTTAGCATTGAGTGCCATTGCCTCTCTCTTCTCTCGAGTACACACGGCAAAGACATACCCCCGCGAATCCTGTGCGCTCATCGATTGGATGTGTGCCAAATCAGCTGCAGTGCCGTTGAATAACCCACGTCTCATCCCAATTCAACCGTCTCATCAACTAACAACAGTTGAATCATCATGTTTGGGTCATTTTTCATGTTGTACTAACAATTTTAGTGCTATCGAACGCTGACAGTCTGTGCAGAAAAATCAAACCTTTCAAATATTTTCTTCCCTTATATAGATGAAAAAAATAAGCATCTTATAGGTTTGCAAAAGTTGATAGTACGGTAGAAATGTACCAAATTTCAAGTTTCTAGTCATTGCTTTGTTTTTCTCTCAAATTTTCCATCGCAAGGCCTTACCCCAATGAAGATGTAAGCTTTTCAATTCTAAAAACGTAATTTTACGGACTTATTTCACTTCCAAAACCACATTCTAGTCTGAAATTATTGCGACATCGTTCTTCCCATTTTTTCATTTTTTTTGTCACATGGTGTCAGTCTCATCCGCACCGCTAGAAATCAATCGATATTCCCCGCACTTTTCTGTTAAAAGACTGAAGGGTCGGCTAGTCGGTGCTTTATCTTGAAAACTGTGTTTTAGACGTTCAAATATTAAAATTGTCCTTTTCTTTTCAGGAAGGGTTTAATGGAACGCTTCCTCACGCGGAATATTCGAGAGCCGCCTGAAAACGGACATCAATACAGTAAAATTGATGTAAGTTTTAAACGGAACTTTCATGTTTTACTTGATTTTTAGGTGGATACAATCCCTTTCATCAGTCTCCACGAGCACACTGACGAAGCTGACACATTTGCCGATTCGCTAAGTCATAAGTTGGATATCAACGATACAGCTTCGATTGTTAGTTATTTTTAAATTAAAAAGGATATTATAAATTTGTTAAACTCATTTTTAAAATCCGCTTCTCTCGCTTCTTTAGAATACGGAAACGCAAAGTGATGGTTCGTCGATCATCACCAGAAGTCGCCGAAGAACGTCGACTTTTCTTCCATTTTATGAAGATCCGAATGCAATAGTAGGCTCTTTATTAAAAATTTTGGTTTTAGTTCTATTTTTTAGAAGCCAGAGTTTAACTGTTTTCCACAAAACTCGGATCTCCCATTTTGGAAGGAAACCCAAAGAAGAATATTTTCATGGACAACTGGAGATGACGACAATCAGATCTCGCCAGAAACAGAAAAGGTTTGGAACAGACAGAGACGTAATTTGTAATCGAAAACTATGATCTGCTTACTTGCTGAAAATTCATCAATCTTTATCATTTAGTCGAACCAAATGATTTACATGGCTGGATTGGTGGATGCAATGTTAGAAGAAGCTCGATGGAGATGTCAAGTGGCGTCCGATCCAGAAACTGCCGAACTACTGGCTGAGGTAAAGAAAGCTAGCTGTGCGAATAAGTTTAAGTTTAGATTGACGCCGATTATCGCTGTGGTTTAATTACTTCACCTAACAACTTGAGTGGAACAAGTGATCTTACTTTGACGGAAGAACGCGAGGAAGATGAGGTTCGAGCTACTGTCGTCGATAATGGAACCTTCTACATTAATCGAAATCCCAACTCAAGCAAAAGGTATGCCTAATTGAATGAATAAGACTAATTTAAGATCAAACTTATTTCTTCAGTGTGACAAGTGTTCGATCAAGTACTTGTGGTGTAGATGACGTTGTTTTGAAAAGAGACGTTGGAATGACCACATCCGATCTTGTCACACAAGCCATCGAATGTTTCATTTCAAGAAATGAGGTACCTTTGAACAATTGAATGAGATATTAAACTTTTATTCTAGGTCAGTGATGCACATGTGAAGAAATGGATGAACGATGTATTGGCAATGCCCGAAAAAGTAAACCCTCCTAATCGTTATCATCGAGTTGATTTCAGTCTGGTTTCTAGTTACTTTCTGATGATTCAACGACTACAAATTTTGATCCACCAACCCTCAACAAATTATGCGATATCTGGATTTTCAATCTACATCCCACACACAAGTTTTGTTTTCATGGGAATCAGAATAACAAGATTTCAGTATCAAAGATCTCCTCGATGAGCAAGGATGGAGATGTGCGGATTGTGGGAAGAAAATCACTGGTGAATACACAAAACGAGTTAGGTGATTAGGAGTTCACTATTTAACAAAAAAATATTTTTTAGATATTGTGATTATTATGGTCTTCTTTTTTGTCAGTGCTGCCATCAAGGTGCAAAAATGAAGATTCCTGCGAGAGTTCTACATCTTTGGAGCTTCAAGTGAGTTTGAGTTGAGGGACGATAAGACAAAGTTTTTAACAAATGCCATTATACAGTAAATTCTGCCAAGCACAAAAATGCATAAAGCAACTTTTACTTGGGACGATGAATGTGCGAGGTTATAAAGACGGCCACGTGTTTCTCCTTTTGGTGACCTTTGACTCCCAAATGGGGGTCAAATGCTTCCCACATTTTAGTAAAAGCAATTTTATAATTACTACACTTTCTTGCCTTTGATTAAGGTTGTATTTTAGAGAAATGCCAGTCTCGGACAAAGCTTTCGCTTTCATTTCACAGACACATAATCAACCGGTCATTCACATCAGACATCTTGCTCCAAAGTTGATCGAGCGAATTAGGGTTCGTGAAGTTTTGAAAAAGATCAACACTTTTTAAGTTTAGATACTACGAACAGTGATCACTCTTCGAGAAAAGATCTCTCATATGTGGAATTACATTCAAACATGTATGGATGCTGAAGAAACGGTGACAAGGATTGGAAAGTAAGCTTTATTTGAAGCATTTTAAGTAGTTTAAGTTCAAGTATTCAATTGAATTTCAGTCTTCGATCCATGTTCTCATCTCTTGATCGACACTTGTTATGCGAAGAATCGGATCTCTTTTCGCTCTCCGATTTGGAGAAAGTCTACAATGGGGAGCTCGTCAACCTTTTGGAGCCAATTGTTCAATACGGGAAATGTCACATTGAAAAGTGTGAGGTGCGTGAAGTTATTAATCTTTCGCTCGGTAGTTTGATTTCCGAATTTAAATATTCGGATCAATACCACTTTTTGCGGGGTAAACCCCCCTCCCATTTTTGGCTCATTATTCACGCTTTTCGATTATAAGCTTCTCCCTTTCGATGCCTATTTTGATTTGGGCGGTTTCAAGCTACAAATCACAAATCACAACAAAGCTTTTTGAAAACTGGCCTGTTCTTTATAGTAATTTTCAAATATGACCATAGATTAAGCTATTCAGTAGTGAGTCTGTCAGCATCTATGGTCTCAAGTTGGCCTTTCTTTTCTCTTTTTCAAATGAATATTTGTTCAGAAATGTCGGGCGCAGGCATTTGTCTGCTCTCTTTGCAACAACGACTCCGATCTTCTCTTCCCCTTTCAGGCAAGCCCTTTTTCGAATATATACATTTTAACCTCGTGATTGGTCCAGGTTTTCAATTCAATTTTTAAAATGCGACTGGACAGCATTACTTGATTAAACATAAAACATTGGATTCCTTTTGCTTTAATTTTTCTATTTAAAGTTGACGTATTATATTTCAGATGGAACGTGTGGCCCGCTGTGAACAATGTGGTTCTCTGACACATATGAAATGCGATGTGAAAAGGCGAAAAGCTGAACAATCATGCCCAAAATGTACACGAATCGATCAAGCTAGGTAATGATGTTTTCTTTTTAAATCAATAAAATATCGTTTTCTTTAGAAAGTTGGATGATTATACGAAAGAATTAGACACGGTTTGGAGCTATCCATACATGCATTAAGAGTAAACACACATTTATCAACTTTAAAGTTTTTCTGGAAAATTTTAAAAGGTTTTTACTTTAGACAACGACGTCGCATCATCAGCGTTCAAGACGATCTCGTAGCGTGAATTCAAAAAAACGCAAAAATATTCAATTACTTGTAAGTTATGTTAAATCAAAGCACCTAGTACGTATTTTGTAATTTTAAAGATCTGAGATCTTACAATCTTCTGATGAACTTTAAAATATTTAGCCTTATCGATTTGCCTTCATATTTAGCACAACATATTTCTTTCAACTGATTTGTGATATTCCCAAATTTTGTTAACACCGGTATTTAGACCCAATTTTTGCTCGCTTGGTGCCTAACTTTATTTCCTCCGGTTCACTTTGGTTTTTTGAGAGCTCATTTGTTTAGTGCTTTAAGTTTAGAATGTTCTTAGTGTACTTATGATTTGATTTGTATATATATTTTTTTAATTTTTCGATTCATTGCACAAATAAAGATCTTCGAAGATTTTAGTTTGCTTTGTGGAAGAAAGTTTGCGTATTTTTCGCTTCGATAATCAAATCGGATAAATCGGATCGGTTGATATTTTCGGTTCAATGGCGAGTTGATGTGCTTGTAGTAAGATTTTCGTTGTCTATCAAGCTTTATAACTTCTCAAGCGTGTTCCTCGTACTTAATGAAGTAATCTCACTTTTTACAGTTTTTGATTGTTTCATTATTTCTGCTCACTTCCTTTTCTCCGAGTTAATGACTCAAAGTTGCTAGGTGACGCTTTTCGCGAAGAGAAACCCTCAAATTGGTCTCTTTTCCCTTCTTCCTTCTTTTTGAAAGAGACAGAAATGACTTCTTGAGATCTTTTTCATTTTAAATCTTTTATTTTTCGATATATTTCTTTTACAGGATGAACGAGTTCCCCTCATCGTCACTCAGCGATTCGCTGAACAGCTTTCTACAGACACAGGCGTCTATAGGTTGGTTTTTATTTTAAAATCAATTACTTCAAGCGTGTAATTGTAAATTATAACTGCTAAAATAAATAGACCGTTTATCGGAGACAGATACAAGTCTTCAGCATAGAAAATAAAGCTTTTAGAAATGATTCTTTCAATTTTATCAATTTCAGTTTCAGGAATGTACGACCCATCGTTGTTAAGTGGCAATTTGGCGATTGGGTTGAGTGAAGGTATAAAAAGCTTTCGCCGTTATTCAACTTTCATTTTTTAGAGACATGCGCCGTGTGTGGCGATCAAGCCGATGGATTTCACTACGGTGTTCGGTCGTGCAGAGGTTAATTTTGTCTCAAAACCTTTCTAACCACGTAAATTCAGGTTGTAACGCTTTTTTCCGCCGTGCCATCACTCACAGCATGAATTTTGTTTGTCGACGAGGAGGGAATTGCCCTGTAGACAAAGGTTGGTTAAAGAGTTATTTTTTAATGTTTATTTTTATCCCTAGGTGCCCGATGTGCTTGTCGAGCGTGTCGTCTACAAAAGTGTCGTCAAGTAGGAATGGATTCAAGAGGTATCATTTTTCAAAAAGTTTGAAGGTTTTAATTTTTAGAGAACGCTAAGAAAACTAAGAAAACTAAGAATTCAGCCGTCCAACCAAAACGAGAAGGAAACGGGCTGATGGCAGGGGTGAAAAACGAGATTTCCGAACCGTCATTTGTGAGTTATCCGTTTGCTTTTAGTAAGAATGTTGTTTTAGTCTGCTGCAACTAACGAGATCAACTCAACAGTGGTACGAATTTTTGTACTTAATTATGACGAGTTATTTGGATTAATTTTATTGGCATTCAGGATATGATCTTGCCTGAAGTTCCGCCATCTCCACCGCCAAATGCTTCTCGTCTGGTTCGAAGCGTTTTCGATTTTGCCGAGCAAAGGAAAAGAAGACAAGCAATTATGTGCACAACACTTGAACAAGTTTTATCGCCCGAAGTTAGTGTTGTACAAAGTTTTAATTTGAACTTTACCTGATTTATATGGTAATCTGAATTCAGCTAAAAAACTTTTTCTTTAGCAAAACACATTGCGCGGGATTGCAAGCCCTGATGATTTGTCGTCGATCTTCCGAGCACAAATCGTTCTTTGTTTTGAATGGGCGAACAAACAGACCGAATTCAAGCTTTTGGATAGAGCTGATAAAGTATAGTTTTAAAGCTTACAGCTATTTTTTTTTATTTAGTTACGTCTGCTACGATCGCACATCTTCGAATATATTCTTTTGGATGACGTCTTTCACACAGTTCAATTGGGAGTCACCGATCGACTTGTGCTTGTCAACAACACTTTTTTGGCACCTAGTAAGCAAACTTAAGTCTGAAGCTTAATGTTTAGGATGTTTTTGTGCTAAACGCGTCATTTTAGGATCTTTCTACATGGGTTCTGATGCACAAAAATTTGGCGCCGATGTGATACAAAGGTTTATTTTTTATTGCTCTTTATCGCTAGAAGTTTTAAAAACCAATAATTTATATAATACTCTTTATTTAGTATGGCCGGGGAATGGGTGGGAAACATCATTCAACATTGTGTCGTTCCGTGGTTTAATATGAAAGTCTCCGAGATTGAAATGCTCACTGTTAGGTTGGTTTTGGTTTTTATCTTGATTAAATAATGAAAAACCAGAAAGGATTTTTCTATCACCAAATTAAACTTACATTATAATGTAATAAATCTATTTTTTTCATTAGTATCTTGATTTAGACTTTATGCTTTCTACAACCAGGCGGAACGTTTAATGTTTCCTGAATCACAGCAAATCGCTCGAGATGTGAGTTTTTTGTTTACTATCAAGTTAAAAGTGACTTGCTTATTCTATGATTTTAATTTAGGCTTTGAATACAGCGATCAAAGAATACATGTCGTATTATGTGGATGAATGTGGAGGAACACGGGAGGACTGTTCGACAAGGCTGCGAATGCTATTCGAAATTTTACCAAGGATTCGGGTGAGTGTTTGAAAGTAAGAAAGAGATAAACTAAATGTGAAAAAATTACACAAATATTCAATTTCTTAGTAATGGGTTTCCTTCGATTATGATCATTTTAATCTTTATTTTTAGGAAGGAGTTAACTATCTCTATCAAACCGTTCGCAACATTCCTAATTTTGGTCTACTCGATCACTGGGAGCGGCATTTAAACGAGAAAATCTTCAAGATGTGATTAATTGTTCTAGGTTAGCGTTATTTTAACATTTGATTCTTCATTTATGTGTTCCCCATTGTTTCAGGTTATATTTTTTGACGTTTTGTGATCTATCCGATAGCCTTCTCCCCGTTTTTTCTTCTCTTCGTTATTTGTCAAATTTTAAATTTCTAAAAGTTGGGCAATAAATTGATAATAATTGCATTGTAATAATTGGGGAAAGCACATCTGCCGACAAATTGGATAATTTCAGCCAGGAAATTGATGGACTTGATTGTTCCGCGTTATTCGCCCAAACTGAATATTTTTAACAATGCAACTTCCATCCCCGATCAAGAAAATCCCGGAAAATGAAGTCCTTTTTGATGATTTATTTGAAAATTCGGCCAATTTTCGCGATTCTTTTAATTCACCAATCGCTTTTGACTCAAATCCACCACAAAACGAGCGAGCTTCAATCAATTTGGGTAAAAATAGCTGAAATCTTCAAGTCTAACTCCTTTCAGACAAAACTTTTCGTCAAACCGATTTCATTGAACCCGATGTTGATAATCCTCTTGAAGAGAAATCGATCTTTGACAGCGTTGGTAAATAAATTCAAAATTTTACTTAAGTCAAACAGTTTACAGAACAAACGATTCAATCGGTAAAAGAAAAGGCATCAACTGGCAATTATTTAGATGAATTCAAGCTGAGGAAAGTGATTCGAATCAAGGTTTGAAAAAGTTTAGAGAAATTTAAACAAATTTTTTTTTTTTTTGCCAGGGTCGTGTCGTTTTGAGTCCATATAAAGGTGAAACGAAAAAACGGCGAATCGAGCCGAAAATTGGCGAATGGTTTAACAATTTGGAGGATTTCTCGATTGATCAATTGTATTTTGTGGCAAAGACGCTCATTGAATTACACGAGAAAAAGAAAATATGCAAAATCGTTGGTGAGTTCAAGGCGAGACTTTAAAGCTTAGGAATTAGTTGTTAAAATTGCAATTTCTGTGCAATAGAAAGCGTTTCTAAAGAAAGAAAGAAATTCTGGCGCTTTTAATTCATTGCAGAGAGAAATTGAATGCATTCGAAAAGAGTTTGTATCCGAATTCTTACCGTAAATACTGTAATAGTACCCTAGCCCCATAATGACGGGGCGGAGCGTTGCGTAGTCTAGCTTTGAACGAGTTTTTCTTGACACTGGTTTATGCTACAATGCGCGCTTAGGTATCAAAAAATAGCTGAAATTCAGGGCTATTTTTTGATACCAAAGACGTATTTTTTGAAAGTACGGGTGCTTTGAAAAAAAATGAAATACTAAAAAACTTTTGCGACTACGAGACTGTACGAGGGAGGGTGGGGTACTATTACAGTATTTACGGTAAGTTTATAAAAAAGGATACTTATTTTATAACAGAGTATTACAATGCTTGTTTTTTAGTTCATTTCAAGTTGAGTTTGAGTATTCGAGATTCATTTAAGAGCACATGCTAAAAAGAAATCAAGACGCATTTTTTTGAAAGTACGGGTGCTTTGAAAATGAAATACTAAAAAACTTTTAGTATTTCATTACGCGACTACGCGACTGAAATTCAGGGCTATTTTTTGATACCTAAGCGCGCATTGTAGCATAAACCAGTGTCGAGAAAAACTCGTTCAAAGCTCGACTACGCAACACTACGCAAAGTCATTATGGGGGTGGGGTACTATTACAGTATTTACGATAAGCAAAAGTTCAATTTCAGTTCCTCATCGCATTTCTCCTCTCCTTTCTGTGGCTATCGTCGATGCTGTCAATCGAAATCCACAATTCACAAAAAGCGATTTCGCTCAGAAACTCTATTTCCCGATCTTGAAACAATATCAAAACAATAAATGAACTTGAGAAATGGTTTTTGTTTTTGATATTTGTTTTAAAATGACTAATAAATAATATTAAACTTTTATTTGCACTTATCTCCCTTGAATCAATTGAAATCTCTCCGTTTCAACGAGATCTTCATCATCTTTTTGCAATAATTTAGAGGAAAATACTCGAATGAAGAATTGACCTAATGGAGCTGACAGGAAAATACTTAGCACAGCCATTAATAGAATCGCATTTCCAATCTCAAACAATTCGTTTCTCTTCTCAACAACTGCTTTATCGAGAAAAGCTGTAGCAAGGGCTGCCTGAAAATGATCGTTAAAATGTTTTGATCCGTTAAAATGATCGTTTTAATCCGTTAAAATGATCGGCTTTGTCTGTTTTGACAGACAGACAAATCTGATCATTTTAACGAATCAAAACGATCATTTGAACGGATCAGAAGCAAGCCAACGATTAGAATCAAAAGCCATAAAATGTTTTTGATCCGTTAAAATGATAATGATAACGATTTCTTTTTTACAAACCTGTATAGTAGCCTTTGGTATCCACGCGAAAGCTAAAAATATTTTCTCTTTTCTATTGAAACGACCAAGAATCGAGAAATAAGTGGCAAATAAACGGAAAAGTAATCCAACGATTAGAATCAAAAGACATAAAGCAACACGAGATATGTTTGAAGATTCCCCAAAAAATAGCTAAATTTAATTTTGTATCTAGTTAGATTTTATTTTTACTTGAACAATATCCATTCGAAAACCGATTAAACCGAAAAGAAGTGGCATAAAGATGAATTTCCAGAGGTAGTCTAATTGGGATTTCATTCGAGTGAAGAGCTCAAGGTTTTTGAATGTACAAATTGTAAGCTTTATAGATTTTCTATCAAAAAAAAACTTCTCGCAATTCACCTCTTCATTGTGCTTTTTGACGAAAATAGCTGTAAAGAATCCGAGCGCTAAAATGGCGACAGGGCCAAGGACTTCTGAGTTGAAATGAGCACTCCCCAAAAGGACACTCAATGATAAAAGTAGGATGAGACAGCAGGGCATTATGATCATTTCTTCTGGAGTTTTCGCTTTCGGTGAACAGAAATTGATCAAATAGCCTGGAAACGGGATTTCAGAGGAACAAAAAGTACTTTGATACAAATTTGATAGTCAAATTGAACTTTTTCAATGAAAAGTAATAGGCAGATGGAAGAGGAGGCCGGCTAGGAGAATGCCTGGCCGGCCTATGAATTCACAGGACCAGGAGAATGCCTGGCCGGTCTTCACAGGGCCAGGAGAATGCCTGGCCGGCCTTCATAGGGCCAGGAGAATGCCTGGCCGGTCTTCACAGGGCCAGGAGAATGCCTGGCCCTGTGAATCCACAAAAAGTTGCCTGTGAATCCACCGGGTTTCAAGATATTTCTTTGGTCATCACTTAACAACATCTTATAGTAGGAAATTCAAAAGTTATGTGTCAAAGCCTCTGACTCTTGAAAAAGTACTTTCACTAACAAATTTTGATAGTTGAATTGAAAGAATTGAACTTTTTCAATGAAAGTAAGAACAACTTCATTTTCTAGCTTAAAGTATGTAAGTTAAAATCGATTTTCCTAGAAAGATACCTCCAATAAAACCGATCAAGATTCCGAGTGCAATCTCAATGGGAACATGTAAAAGAATTGAGAGAGTTGAGCGCTCGGATCCAAAAATGACACCGAGAACAACACTGGAAAGGGAAATATTGATTGGATACTGTACTATTCGGTTGGTGAATTGAAAACTGCCGGACTTTGTCTACTATATAAAACTGTCTACTATACTACTATATACTGTACTATCTACTATATAAAAGAGCAGTCACTGCTTTCTCAGCCGTCTTTTCACCAATAACGCTAAAACTTTTTTAGAAAACTCAAAAATAAAAAGCTTAAAGTCGAGTGTCACTACGGGGAGTCGAACCCGGACCGTGCGGGCTCCAGACAAGGGCCCTCCTGACTGCGCCACGATGGAAAGTCAAGAGCGGAGCTAGATAGCCCACCTGAATGCTGTTATGCAAAGCACATCACTCAATGTCGCTCCCGCTATGCACAGGGTTGTAATCCCGCTTTTTCTACCATAACCTGCAATTCAAATTTTGCTTACGGTATGATTTAGTGAGTTTTAAAGGCTTGGATTACGGTAAGACTTTTAAAAATTTAAAAAGAAACCCTTTTTCTCCACCTCCAACATACATGGCACGACAACTGCCGGAGAAACAGCTGCTATTAAAAAACCTAAATTATAGATCAAAATTGAAAGCTTATAAAATTTACCTAACGCCAAACCGCTTAGCAAATCGAATTCTAAAAGATAAAACGAGGAAAAAGTGAGTGCTGTCACTTCGATGATGATTGGAGCAACGGCTAACATTGGTAAGGGAAGCTGCGATGTTTCGGTTTTGAAGAGAATTTATTCCTTTATTGCTTACTTTTAACCTTTTTAAGATAATTGGATCGATCGATAAGCCGCCACGAACGAGAATCACGACAAAGGAAATTTTGCGGATCACGGAGGAAATTGAGGAGTCGACGAAGAGAAATTGATGGAATGGTGGGAGGTGGAAGAGGAGGCCGGCCAGCAGAATGCCTGTAATCCATTTCAGCTATTTCTTTCGTCATCACATAACAAGATCTTAGAAACTTCAAAAGTTCAGTATCAAAGCCTCTGACTCTTGAAAAGGATCATTGAATGCACTAGCTTCTGTTGGAATATCGATTTTAAAACTTTCCAAGTCCTGGAGTAGTTTTATTAAAAAAGTTTCGAAAAATTCAACTCTCAATGCATCCAATCGATTAAATTCTACAATTCTAACAATACAATACAAATATTTAAATCCTATCTATTGAATTAAATCTTTGAACTGACCAAGTAAACTCTTTGGTTCCACATTTCCGCCTAAATAGAAAAACGGGAGAAGAGCTGATGAAGAGATTAAAGAATCAACGACGTATGATGATCCATTGAAAGCCGGTGGATTCAAGATTTCAAGAGGATTTCGTTTAAAAATTAGACAACTTGTGACAAATAAGAGAATTGATAAGGAAAGGAATTGGATTGAAGAACGAAAGAATTCTTTCGGTGTACAAGGCATTGAAATATTGAATTGGAAAGTGACCTTGCGTATTTCGCAGTCGTATCAATGCATCTCTTTTCATTCTTTTTCATTCTTTTTCGCTCTTTTTCATTCTTTTTCATTCTTTTTCATTCAATTGTACCACTCAGACAGTCTAATCTGGATTAAACCCTTTAAAAAGTGACCTTTCTACAATAATCATTTACTTGGCTATTTGCCAAAGAATAGACTATAACTTGTAAAGGATTTCAGTTGAATGATATCTTGAAAATGTTCATCCCAGCTCATAAAGCAATCAATGAGGGATCGATTGATTTATTATTGAAAACATTGAGTCAAATCGATAAATTAGTGGTGTTGACTGGTGCCGGGATTTCCACAGAATCTGGTAAAAATAAGATTTTCTCAAGAAATTCTTGCCTTTTTCAGGTATTCCCGATTACCGCTCACCAAAAGTCGGCGCTTACGCAAGATCAAATCATCGGCCAATGTATTTACAAGAATTTCTCAAATCACATCATGCTAGACAAAGGTGATTACTATTTTTAAGTTTCATTGTCAAAGCTGATATCGAAACTGGTTGAATTTTGATTTAATATAGATTTTAGCTTATCTTAAACGTGTTTAAACTGATCAAAGTGAAAAAGCTTTATAAACCGTTAAACTGATCAAATCAAAAACCGTTTATAAACTGGTTAAACTGATCAAATCAAAAAACCCTTCACAACCCGTTAAACTGATCAAATCGAAAACCCTTTACAACCAGTTAAACTGATCAAATCGATAACCCTTTACAACCCGTTAAACTGATCAAATCAAAAAGCCATTACAACCTGTTAAACTGATCAAATCGAAAACCGTTTATAAACCGTTAAACTGATCAAATCAAAAAACCCTTTACAACCCGTTAAACTGATCAAATCGATAACCCTTTACAACCCGTTAAACTGATCAAATCGATAACCCTTTACAACCCGTTAAACTGATCAAATCGATAACCCTTTACAACCCGTTAAACTGATCAAATCGATAACCCTTTACAACCCGTTAAACTGATCAAATCGATAACCCTTTACAACCTGTTAAACTGATCAAATCAAAAAACCCTTTATAAACCGTTAAAAAATCATTCTAAAGACATATAGCTTTCGATTTTTTTAAGTTAATTTTTACCAGAAATCCTTTAAAACTAATCAGACTATATTCGAATTTTTCTTTAGATTCTGGGCTCGAAACTTTCTAGCATGGCCTCGTTTCCGTGATGCTCATCCAAATGTCACTCATCAAACAATCGCCTCATGGGAAAGATCCGATAGATTTCATTGGTTGATCACACAAAATGTTGATGGATTGCATGCAAAGTTTTGTTTTCAATAGAAATAAGAATGAAAGTTTTGTTAGAGCCGGTTCGGAGAGGATGACTGAATTGCATGGGTGTGGGCATCGAGTCAAGTGTTTCGAATGTAAAAATGTGATCGATCGGTGATCGAAAACATTCAATCAAATGATGAAAAGTGAATTTGCAGTGAAGAATTGCAAGAAAGATTGACTGAATTGAATCCAAAATGGACATCAAAGATGAGTCCGGGCGAGATTCGACCCGATGGAGACATTCAGATTGAGGCCGATGCCGAGAAAGAGTTCAAGCTGGCAAACTGCGAAGAGGTTTTTGTAAAATGGACTTATTTTTCTCTATTTTCTTGATATTCAGTGCAATGGGATTCTCAAAACCGATGTGATTTTCTTTGGGGAGAATGTGCCATTGTGTGATGTGCAGCAGTGTCATAAAAAGGTCAGAAATGCCTATTATATAGCAAATAAAAACTCAAATTGAGGCTGAATAAAATAAAATTCAATTTATTTACAAAAGAATACTGGATGTGGTGGCCAAAAAACGGGTTATTCGATGCAGAATATTCCAATTCCGAATCTGCTTTCCATTTTTGCAATGGAACACTCTGTCAAAAGTAATAAGCGTGCAAAGTTTGTACAGGATTTTAAAATCACAGCTTATAAGCAGATTTCCCAGCGTCTTTGGCAAGCAGTGGGGGCCGAATGGTAGTGGGTTAAGATCACGATCACTCTAGTTCAAGATCAAGATCCCTCTAGTTCAAGATCAAGATCCCTCTAGTTCAAGATCAAGATCCCTCTAGTTCAAGATCAAGATCCCTCTAGTTCAAATCCGCCCCACTGCTTTTTGGATTTGCAAATTTCATTCTTCTGTTTCAAATAAAAATTGATTTTCAAGAACTTTGCACGCTTAAAACTTTTGACAGAGTGTTCCATAGTCGAAACAGAAAACAGATTCAGAGTCGGGGTTGAATTCTGCATGAAATAAGCTGTGGCACAAGTCATTTGGCCAAACACTCAGTTGGTAATCCCTTTTTAGTGAAGAATTTTAAGTTTTAAAGGTGTTTTGGATGTATGATACTGAAAAGGGATTTGAGATTGATGAATGTGATGGCGTGCTCGTTCTTGGTTCATCCCTTCAAGTTATGTCCGGTTATCGATTTGCTCATCAAGCAGTTATGAATCGAAAAATTCCGTTAATTGTCGTGAATATCGGGCCAACAAGAGTCGACAAGATCGCGACGCTGAAAATTGAGGGGAAATGCTCGGATGTGATTGCGAGGATATAGGATTTAAGGTTTCAAATAGGGAAATGTGAATAGATTTAGAAATTTATTTGATTAGTTGTTGTGATTCGGGTGAAATACAGGTTGTTTTAATAAGATTGACAAAAATAAACGCATGTAAATGATTCTAAACACTGAAAAAACTGAAAATCATTGTTTTTTGATCTGTCTTCGCACTTAGGTGTTCCTATTTTGCGCCGATCACAACCTGCTTCCACATTTCTCTATCCCTTGCTATTGTCATCCAGTGTTTCCTATCTTGTTCCTGGTTCGAAGTCTTCGACTTGCTTGTGCTGGTGGTGGTTGCACTCTAGCCATCCTTTCTCTGACCGTCTCTGCCACTCTTGTGCTACACCTCGTTGCTGGTCTTCTGATGGGCCTCTTCTGGTCTCGTGGTAGCCACTCTGTGATCCGGGCCGGGCCAACAAGAGTCGACAAGATCGCCACGCTGAAAATTGAGGGGAAATGCTCGGATGTGATTGCGAGGATATAGGATTTAAGGTTTCAAATAGGGAGATGTGAATAGATTTAGAAATTTATTTGATTAGTTGTTGTGATTCGGGTGAAATACAGGTTGTTTTAATAAGATTGACAAAAATAAACGCATGTAAATGTTTCTAAACACTGAAAATCACTGTAAACTGAAAATCATGTATTTTCTAAAGCGTGAAAACTTATAAAAGACAAAACTGAGGGTAATTTTAAAAACTACCAGTACGTTCTTTAAAAGAAATCTTTGTTGCTTCATTTGAATGTGTAACAAAGATGGATTCCAGACTCAGACAACTCTTTTCATTCATTCATCGACAATTTTCCCATTCCATTCACCGTTCATTCAACTTACCATTAAAATCCTTGATTTAACTTATTGAAAACTATCAATAGAATAAAATATTACTTATTGAAAAGAACAATAGGAAAAACAAGCAGGAAATGGAAACAAATATGTTTCAAGCTTTAAGTCAATTGTTATGAACTTTCGCAAAAGAAAACCATATTTCTGAAAGTTCCCATTTTTTATGCCTTGTCCTCTTCGCCTTAAAATCAGTCGTTTTTCTTAAGGTGAATCAGCAAAAAGTGAAATTTACGCCCTTATCACCGTTTCATCCTCTCTTTGATCTGTCATGAGAATTCTGGTATCAGAGAAGAAAAACGAAATGATCACTCTTTGTGAGATGACTAGATGACTTTCTGAAATGGATCGAAGAAATCACTGGCGAAGTTTTGGGAAAAATTTGGGTCAGAAGATGGAAAACGTTCTTTAAAGATTGATTAAGTTAAAATAGACATTTTACTGAAGATTGAGATAGTTTTCGTTTTAGCTTTAGACTCAAGAACTATTCGAAAGAGAACCAAAAGGTCAGTGATTTGGAACCTAGTCAAAATAGTGCCGCCAAAACAGTGCCATTCTAAATCGCGTCGTTCAAAACAGCGCCAATTTTAAAGATCTCAATGCAGATTAAACAATGCTCTTTTGGAGGAATAGGTAAATATTTAAAAAAAAACCAAAGTTTAATAACCTATTTAATAAAGATGGCCTTGAAGAAATGAAAACAACAGCAATGGATGGTTGATGCATTGCCATAGACTGCAATAAAACCATTGAAAATAGCCAGCTCCATATATAAAGATGTTTTATCAATTATTCGATGCAAAAATACACAAAAAAAATAACCTGTCTTAATTTTTGTTAGTGTTTTGATTGGGATTGCCACAATCCCAATGACCAAAGACGTCGCTATACGTTTTTATCCCAAGTACTTAGCTTTTATTCATTAAATACAATGGGAGAGTTCCTTCAATAATCCATCAGAATCGCGCAAATTGCTTGATTCGTTTTTGTGCAAAAGGCGAGAATAGATGGAGCGGTGGCAAGGTAGAATTGGTATTAATTAAAAGGGGATAGTTAAAATGACCAAGACTTAACTTCAGTCTAACACTAATACGGTTCTATTAGCGATTTGTGCAGTTCTGATGGATTATTGGAAGGAACTCTCCTTTGTGTTTAATGAATAAAAGCTAAGTACTTGGGGTAAATAGCATCATATCTGTAGATTCAAATTGTGCAGAAAATATTTATTTGCAAAGTATAACCAGAAGAAGAATGAAAGGAGTGAGGATTGAATGGATAATTGAGGCGGTGCTGGTGATAGTGCTGGTGATGGGCGCAGTACTCGAACTAGGACTGGGTGAATCCGCGCAACCATTCGCTCCATAATCATTCACGTCGACACCAAAATAACGTAAATGCTCACTTTTCACCTAAAACTAGTGCAACAAATTACAAACTCTAGAAATTTTTATATAAGCTTATTCTTGTAAGGCATTTCCTAGTACTTGAAGTTAGATAAAGTATCTTGTAAAGCTAAAATATTTCATTGATACCCCACCACATCGACGGTGAAGTTGAAATCACCGATCTGGTTACTGCACGTAGGATCCTCTCCAGATTGAATTGAACAATAACTCAAGCTATCGAATTTTTCGTTGAACCTGAATTTAGAGGTGTTGAAGTATGAAAAACGTCATGAACAGGGATGTAAGCCAGATTAAGGTCGGACCAGGTCCAACCTAGGCCCTACACTTTTGTCGGACCAGGTCAAGCTGTAACTCTAGTCTACTCGGTATTTGTTGTAATCTACCCACCAAATCTCTCGTGTATGGTGATATGGCCCCGTTTTCGCTCCTGATGTGTCCATTGGTGGCCCGTGTGGCACGGGATCCGCGTGGTGAACAGTTCTCCACGTATATGGAACCCAATTCGGGAATGCGGTCGCCGTTTCATAATCCCATGTGCGTGGCTGGCCAAACGTGTATAAACGGATCTGGAATCGAGTAATGATTCTAGAATCATTCAAGAGTTATTTACCAGATTGTTGGTGGCCAAACCCTCAAGGGAGAGTCGAGCGGCTGTGACCGAGGCCATTGCCCCGCCCAATGAATGGCCGGTGATGAAGAAAGTTGTGTCCGGGTTTGTTTGACTAAATTCATAGATTCTAAACTAGTCATTTATTAGTAAAGTTTAAGCATCGTTTTTACTACAATCAAATCCCAACTCACATTTGATTAGCCAAAGTTTTAGTAATATTTGATGAGGCTTGTGATTCCTCATCAAATTATCGGAAATTTCAACCCCTCTCCGCCCCTTTTACCATTAGCAACCTAACTTTCAACCCAAATATCTCAGTATTGGACTATCCAATTTCAATTTTCTTGTTCATTAGATGCGCCAAGTCTTTTTCTATCGTTTGTCATAAAAAATATTTCAATTCGACAGCTCAACACCAAGAAATTTGAGCTTAAAGTTAGATTACCAATGGCAGAGGGATATGTAATCTGTATACTGTAATCAAAACCATTTTGATGTTCTACTTACCCAAGATTTGCCTTGATAGTCGGCCAAAGTGATCGCACACCCTCGTAGAAGTAGTGATTCACCCTGCCACCTCCGTTATAAGTGCCTAAAACTTAGAATCATGAAAAGTCTAGTCTTTCTTTTGCACTCACCAGCCTGGAACGCGTCATAAGTGTTGAGTGAGGAGAGACCGTCAATAATCAACTCAGAGATCCCATTTGTGCCACGAAAAGCAATCACATAATTATTCTTAACAGCCGAGTAGGCGATGTACATCTGACATTCGTTGCCCTTCTAAATCACTGACTCATTCAAATACTTGAACACTTTCACTCACACTATCGCAGGTAGCAGTTTTCACGATCACTGTTTGATAATTGTAATCACTCCACGATTTGTCGAAGCATTGTTGTCGTTTTGCGTCGTCATTTGGGCCCAATTGACTGGCAACGGCTAGATCAAAGAATCGGCGAGCTGTGGCCGGATCGTAGTCGGTTTTGTGGCAAGATCATTGTTCTGCAAATGGACTTTGATGAGTTTTATCATGTCAAATATCATTCTTATACATTCTTTAGAGACCTGAAGATCTTCAAGAGCTAAATAAAGTAAACAATTTAAAAGATACGATTTAAAAGATTCAATCTAACACATTGAATAGTGATCATTGCAATTTACACTAAAGTACAGTACGATAATGTACAGTATTCACAGTTTCCAACTCACCGATGGCAATATACCAGCCAAAACGAAAAGCGGAGCGCTGAGAAATAGCAAAAAAGAGGTGATTCTGAACATTCTGGAGAGATCGTTGTCACCTATTCTTCCCTTAGAAATCAACCTTTTGTGAAGATTTTGAGGGGAAAGGAATGATTCACCGTTATCACCTCTTTTGTCATCTTTTCTCCTTCTTATTCTTTTTCTTTATCTTTAATTATATTGTTAAAATTGTAGAATTTGATCGATTTGATGCATTGAGAGTTGAATTTTTCGAAACTTTTTTTAATAAAACTACTCCAGGACTTGGAAAGTTTTGAAAATCGATATGCCAACAGAAGCTAGTGCATTCAATGATCCTTTTCAAGAGTTAGAGGCTTTGGCACATAACTTTTGAAGTTTCTAAGATCTTGTTATGTGATGACCAAAGAAATAGTTGAAACCCGGTGGATTTACAGGCATTCTCCTGGCCGGCCTCCTCTTCCACCTGCCTCCATTCCATCAATTTCTCTTCGTCGACTCCTCAATTTTCCTCCATCATCCGCAAAATTTCCTTTGTCGTGATTCTCGTTCGTGGCGGCTTATCGATCGATCCAGTTATCTTAAAAAGGCTAAAAGTAAGCAATAAAGGAATAAATTTTGTTCAAACCGAAACATCGCAGCTTCCCTTACCAATGTTAGCCGTTGCTCAAAAACTCAAAAACTTCCGCAAAAAAAAAAACTATTTCTGAAAGTTCCCCATTTTGATGCCTTGTTCTCTTGGCCTTAAAATCAGTCGTTTTTCTTGAAGTGAATCAGCAAAGAGTGAAATTTATACCCTTATCACCGTTTTACCCTCTCTTTGATCTGTCATGAGAATTCTGGTATCAGAGAAGAAAAACGAAAAAAATCATCAGTCTTTGTGAGCTGACTACAAAGTTTTCTTTCTGAAATGGATCGAAGAGATCACTGGCAAAGTTTGAGAAAAGTTTGGGTCAGAAAATGGAAAACGTACTTTAAAGATTGATTAAGTTAAAATAGACATTTTACTGAAGATTGAGATAGTTTTCGTTTTAGCTTTAGACTCAAGAACTACTCGAAAGTAAACCAAAATCTCAGTGATTTCATTTCTAAATGCATTTTTATTTCTATTATACATCCAGAATTTAATGTAAAGTTAGATTTTAGATGAAAGTTAGATGAATTGTAACCAAATTGTTTCACAAGCTCTGTGAATCGCTTAGTTCTTTGAGAAATTTTTCTTTTAGCTTCAGTTTGGCTCATTTTTTTTTGTCTTTTTTATAAAGGTTACAATAAAAAGTGAAAAAGAGGCTAGATTTAGTTCGTATTCTCGCTAAAAATTTGCAATTTTAGCTGGAATTGAGGTAGAATTCAAAACCCAGACTCTAGCTAGATTTTTGCACAAAATTCGATGACTCGATAAAAATTTTGAAAGCAGAGTTCTTTTCCATTACAAATCCTTGTATTTTTATCATGTATGGGGCATGCTAAAGAGGCCAAAAAGGGGTGAAAGCGGGGGTAAAGAAGGAGTAAAGAAGGAGTAAAGAAGGGGTAAAGAAGGGGTCGATGACGTGTCTCCCAGAAAAAAGAAAGGCTTATCCGAAAAAATTCTGAGATGGTAAAGAAGAAGAAAAAGAAGAAAAAGAAGGAGAACAGGTAAAAAAAGAGGTGATAACGGTGAATCAACCCCTTTCCCTCAAAATCTTCTACAAAAGGTCGATTTCCAAGGGAAGAATAGGTCAGAACGATCTCTCCAGAATGTTCAGAATCACCTCTTATTTGCTATTTCTCAGCGCTCCGCTTCTAGTTTTGGCTGGTCTATTGCCATGGGTGAGTTAGAAACTGTAAATACTGTACATTAACGTACTGTACTTTAAAGTAAATTGCAATCATCGCTTTTCAATGTGTTAGATTGAATCTTTTAAATTGTATGCTTTATTTAGCTCTTGAGATCTTTAGAGATATGAAGATCTTCAGATCTCTAAAGAATGTATAAGAATGATATTTGACATGATAAAACTCATCAAAGTCCATTTGCAGAACAACGATCTTGCCACAAACACCGACTACGATCCGGCCACAGCTCGCCGATTCTTTGATCTAGCCGTTGCCAGTCAATTGGGCCCAAATGACGACGCAAAACGACAACAATGCTTCGACAAATCGTGGAGTGATTACAATTATCAAACAGTGGTCGTGAAAACTGCTGTCTGCGATAGTGTGAGTAAAAGTGTTCAAGTATTTGAATGAGTCAGTGATTTAGAAGAACAACGAATGTCAGATGTACATCGCCTACTCGGCTGTGAAGAATAATTATGTGATTGCTTTTCGTGGCACAAATGGGGGCTCTCAATTGATTGTTGAGAGTATCTCCTCACTCAACACTTATGACGCGTTCCAGGCTGGTGAGTGCAAAAAAAAGATTCGACTTTTCATGATTCCAAGTTTTAGGCACTTATAACGGAGGTGGCAGGGTGAATCACTACTTCTACGAGGGTGTGCGATCACTTTGGCCGACTATCAAGGCAAATCTTGGGTAAATAGAACATCAAAATGGTTTTGATTACAGTATACGGATTACATATCCCTCTCCCATTGGAAATCTAACTTTAAGCTTAAATTTCTTGGTGTTGAGTTGTCCAATTGAAATATTTTTTATCACAATCGATAGAGAAAGACTTGGCGCATCGAATGATGTCAAGAAAATTCAAATTGAATGATCCAAGACGGAGATATTTGAGTTGAAAGTTTGGTTGCTAATGGTAAAAGGGGCGGAGCGGGGTTGAAATTTCCGATAATTTGATGAGGAATCACAAGCCTCATCAAATATTTCTAAAACTTTGGCTAATCAAATGTGAGTTGGGATTTGATTACAGTAAAATCGATGCTCAAACTTTACTAATAAATGACTAGTATAGAATCTATGAATTTAGTCAAACAAACTCGGAAACAACTTTCTTCATCACCGGCCATTCATTGGGTGGGGCAATGGCATCGGTCACAGCCGCTCGACTCTCTCTTGAGGGCTTGGCCCCTAGCAATCAGGTAAATAGTTCTTGAATGATTCTAGAATCATTACTCGATTCCAGATCCGTTTATACACGTTTGGCCAGCCACGCACATGGGATTACCAAACGGCGACCGCATTCCGGGATTGGGTTCCATATACGTGGAGAATTGTTCACAACTCGGATCCCGTACCACACGGGCCACCAATGGACACATCAGGAGCGAAAACGGGGCCATATCACCATACACAAGAGATTTGGTGGGTAGAGGTTACAACAAATACCTAGTAGAATAGAGTTACAGCTTGACCTGGTCCGACAAAAGTGTAGGGCCTAAGTTGGACCTGGTCCGACCTTTACCGGGCTTACATCCCTGTTCATGACCTTTTTCATACTTCAACACCTCTAAATTCAGGTACAACGAAAAATTCGATAGCTTTACTCGTTGTTCAACTCAATCTGGAGAGGATGGTACGTGCAGTGACTCGCTCAGTGATTTCAAGTTCATCGTCGATGTGGTGAGTGCTTGTAGAGAAGCTATTATCATTGTTCAAAGTTACCAAACGCTAATTTGATTGATTTCAGGTGAACAGCGAGCATTTGCACTATTTCGGGGTAAAAGTGAATGATTATGGAGCAGCTGGATGCAGCTCAGCTTTCACTCATTCCCTTTTTGCCGCTTTTCTCGTTGTTTTCTTCAAACTTTTCACTCAATGATCTCAAAAATTTTCTTTTATTATATGTACAAATTGAAATAAAAGATTTAATTTAATAAATGACGTTTAATTGGTTTTGGTTTGATCAAATTTAAACCAATTGGTTATGGTTTGATTAAAATTAAACCAATTGGTTGTGGCTTGATCAAAATTAAACCGATTGGTTGTGGTTTGATCAAAATTAAACTAATTGGTTTTGGTTTGATCAAAATTAAACTAATTGGTTGTTGTTTGATCAAAATCAAAGCAATTGGTTCTGGTTTGATCAAAATGAAACTAATTGGTTTTGGTTTGATCAAAATTAAACCAATTGGTTGTGGCTTGATCAAAATTAAACCGATTGGTTGTGGTTTGATCAAAATTAAACCAATTGGTTTTGGTTTGATCAAATTTAAACCAATTGGTTATGGTTTGATCAAAATGAAACCAATTGGTTTTGGCTTGATCAAAATTAAACCAATTGGCTGTGGTTTGATTTTGAAAAGATTCAGGGGAAAGGATTTGACCTAATTCTCAATGAAAAGTGAATAGAAAAAAAAAAGGGAAAGAGATTCATTGTTGAGAGATTTCAAAGATGTCCTCGATTTTGAGTGGGGGAGAAATTTTGGTGGAGAGAACACTTTCTTTCATCTTTACATCCCTGTTCATGACCTTTTTCATACTTCAACACCTCTAAATTCAGGTACAACGAGAAATCCGATAGCTTTACTCTCAATTCCATCTGTTAAAGTGAAGCATCGACTTTTATACATTGCAAAAATAGAATTTTCTAGTTTTTTAGTTTTTCGTGTTTAGAAGTGCGCTCCTTTCAGCTAACATTTCAGGAAAAGCTTCTTTCAAATGAATTCAGCTTTCTCGGACTTTCTCAGACTCATTGTTACTTCAATTTCTTGAATATTTCAGATACTAGTCACTTTCAGCTTCTGTCACTTGAATGATTCTCCGATTTTTCTATCTTCTCCTCATTTCCCCGCTCATTTTCTGTAAAGATTGTGGGAATAAGGAAAACCAATTTGCTCCATGTTTAAACAAAGAAAAAGCTGATGCTCTTTTCAAGTAATAATCATAGAAATATATGAGAAATTCTTTTTCTCTTTAGAAGTTGTTGTGAGCAACGAGTGCCAGAAGTTTGTCGAGACGCGTGTCAATTCGAATCCGACGAAACGGAGGCTCGATCGAATTTGAGAAAAGTTCGAAAAGAATATAAAAATAACTTTAATCTTATAGCTTAATCATTATTTATATCATTTTCTAGGTGCTAAGAGCCGGGTGTAAGTTGACAGATTTGACGAAAGTTCTTCATTGCGCGGCGCAGAATCAGGTAGAGGAAAATTGTTGAAATTTTGAGTATATAGAACTATAGAATCGTTTATCTTTAAACCTTTAGGATAATCGTGAATGTTGTGAATCGTTGAAGTTATCGGATCCAACGCTAGGCGTCGGGGATCGATGTTTGCGTTTCTGTGATCCGGCTGGGGAAAAGATTGATCGAATTGAGAAACAAGTGAGGGAGAAATGTCGAAAATCATTCATTTCATTCATTTCATCATTCATTTCATTCATTTCATCATTCATTTCATCCAAATTCCATAAAAACTAATCAAATTTCTGTTCTAATCGGATTTGGTCTTTGAAAAGTCATTAAAACTTTTGAAAGTTTCCAGCTAAAAGATGTTTATTTGTTGTAAAATGTGAAATATTTCAGGATTTCACATGTTTCTACAATTGGAATGTCATGATGTATTGTCATCATGGAGGAATACCGGGAGAAGGCTTTTAAAGAAAGAAAAATCATCAAGAAATGAATCATTCAAAATTGATCGGGTCTTTTGTTTAAAGGTAAATAAATCTATTTTTGTTTTCAGATAATAAACTGGTTGATTTGCAAGGGAAAATTACAGGAAAAGTTTCCTTAATTATTCCCCTAACAGTTTCCTTAACTAGTCCTTAAAAGTTTCTTTAATTAGTTCTTCAAAAGTTTCCTTAATTATTCCATAAAAGTTTGCTTAACTAGTCCTTAAATGTTCCTTAATTAGTCTTTAAAAGTTTCCTTAATTTCCTTAATTAGCATAGAAACTATTCTTTAAATGAATTGATGAAAGAAAGAAAGAAAAAAGAAAACAAACCAAATTCATAAGTCAATAAATTCACGACGATACGAGCTGTACTAATGACGATTATTTTTTTGGTGTAAACTTGACTTTTAAGAACTTTTGTTATTGTTTTTCAGAAATTTCTCAACTTTGTACTAGTTTTCAAGAGAAGATTAAAAGGTATCAAATCATTTGAATATATTATATATGTTACGTCCGAATCTGAGGAGACGTCCATCTCCGATCCGGACGTCCGAATCTGAGAAGATTCATTCTCCTCCGAAACGAACGTCCGACTCAGAGTCAGACGTCCATCTCTGAGTCGGACATCCGTTTCGGAGGAGAATGATCATTCTTCTCGGAATCGGACGTCCGATCTTGAGAACAAATAGTTTAAATGCAAAATCCAATGTTTTGAACAAAACAAATGAAAAAGGAAGTTAAAATGGAAATTCTCTCAATTTACTTTTTTTTCTTCACAAATAATTTGGTAATATGTACGGTTTGGCAATTCTCCTCTGAAGCGGACGTTCGACTCAGAGATGGACGTTCGACTCAGTGATGGACGTTCGACTCAGTGATGGACGTTCGACTCAGTGATGGACGTTCGACTCAGTGATGGACGTTCGACTCAGTGATGGACGTTCGACTCAGTGATGGACGTTCGACTCAGTGATGGACGTTCGACTCAGTGATGGACGTTCGACTCAGTGATGGACGTTCGACTCAGAGATGGACGTTCGACTCAGAGATGGACGTTCGTTTCGGAGGAGAATGAATCTCCTCAGATTCGGACGTCCAGATCGGAGATGGACGTCTCTTCAGATTCGGACGTAACATATATACAGTCATGGACAAAAGCCTTTTAACGCTGATTTTCCGAAGTTTGTTTTTCGTATATCTTGGTCCAAATTCTTGGAAAGGAGCAAGGAGAAAAATGAGTTTTCTCATGAATTTGTTCAAGTTCATTATGCTTTTCCATACAATTCTAGCCTATAGAAGAGTTTTGGTAAACACAAAATTCATCACCACATCATTAAGTATAAATTATCCTTTGAAAAGTCGTAGAACCACAAAATTCGCTCAATTTTTCATGAACTTGTACATCTCAAAGCTCAAAAAAAATACGAAAATATCCATTTTACCAGACAATTATTTAGAAAATGTCGTAAATTATGGCTTTTAGTAATTACGAAAAGTTTGTTTGGTGAGAAAAAGTAAAAAAAATGAAAATATTTTTGTCGGAAATCGAATATTTTCGCGGCGGAGGGCAAATAAATGGGAATTCTCAAGAATAAAAATGCATTTTCATTTTATAAAAAAGCATTTTACTTTTTCATTTCACGGAATTAAGGTGGGAAAATCCTAGGCGAGTCAACTGATCGTCAAGGAATTTCACTGTTTTCGTGATCATTTCGACTTTTGAAACAATTTCAAAGTCTCATGTGTTTGAAGGGAAATATTCCCCTTTTCTTATCTCTTTTATTATCCGTTTGATTTGCTCGTTGAGAGAAAGGATATTAAAAAGATGAAAGTATTGTAGCAATATGTTATATTCGATTCGATTCGAGTCATACCAATTTTTAAAAAGTATACCGATTGATAAGTTGATTGCGTTTATGATTATTTGATTCGCTTCTATTCACCCCTTGAATAAAGCATATATATATAGCATAGTCTGGACGTTCTAAAGCTCCATAAACGATTCCTTTCTGCTGGTCAGGCTGTGGATCAAGCCGGAAATCAAGCAGGATCCTAATCGTTTCCGGAACCTCCCCAATGATCTTTGGAACTTAAAAGCAATGAGTAATTATAGATAAAAGGAATCATATTTGTAGAATTTTTTTTTTATTCATAATTTGGTGTAAATTGAAAGATAAAACTAAACTATTTCTCTTTCTTTTTTGTGAAAGTATTGTAGCAATATGTTATTTGCGGTTATGATTATCTGATTCGCTTCTATTCGCCAGACTTTATTGAATTATTGTTTATTAAAAAAATACCGACTGGGGCTACCAGTGGTGAATTTATCGCATACACGAAATATATCAATCACAATACAACGACACACACAATACTAGGCTATATCTTAACTTAACCCACGTCATGACAGACGGCTCTCTAACCCTAAGCTCAATGGGGAACTAAATAGCTTTTTTGGTGGTGAAGGGAAGATGACGATGAAGGAGTGGCTTGTCACTTTAAAGAACTGGGGCCACAACCACCAGACTGCCCTCCAGAAAACCTCTCAACCCGAAGGGAAAGGAAATCCGAAGGGGGTGACCATGTCGCATGTGGGGTTCGAACCCTCGACCTTCCGATTAAGATAAAAGACACTTAACCAGTCAGCCACACGTGCTTCTTATTGCCAGACTTTATTGAAAAAGTTGACGAATTAAGATCTCTGAAAGAAGTTGAGAAATAGGCATGTCTGGGCATTTTTTAAAAACTAATTGGTTCATTTTAGAAAACACAATACTCTAAACGTAAACTCGTTTCTAGTTTTAACTGATCGATTTACTTTTTGATATCTTTTTTTATTTTGCTATATCACCTGATAAAAGCAGGACAAACTAGAGACAAGATTACGGTAGTTTCTTGACAAATCTTAGAAAACGAGCTAGCAAAAGAGGGAGTATTCTACAATTTTCTTTTCATTTTTGGATTTTTTTTCAAAACCCAAGTTCTTTTGTGATCTTAAAAGCAATCTTTTTAAAAACTAGGGGCATATCCGTCATTTTTTAAAAACTAATTGATTCATTATAGCTCCTTTAGAGTTCCTTTAGAGTTCCTTTCTAGGTCCTATTTAGTTCCTTTATAGCTCCTTTATAGTTCCTTTAGAGTTCCTTTATGATCCTATTGAGTTCCTTTATAGTTGGTATTTAGTTCCTTTAAAGTTCCTTTATAGTTCCTTTATAGTTCCTTTGTAGTTCCTTTATAGTTCCTATTCAGTTCCTTTATAGTTGGTATTTAGTTCCTTTAAAGTTCCTTTATAGTTCCTTTGTAGTTCCTTTAGAGTTCCTTTATGATCCTATTCAGTTCCTTTATAGTTGGTATTTACCGTATTTATTCTATTAGTGGGGTCCCCCACTATTTTTTCAATCCCCTTCCAGACGACCCCACTATTAGAGAGGACCCCACTATTAGAGAAATTTAAAAGAACATAAAACCAAAGTTTTAAGTTGAAAAGATATCAATTTTTCTCCGAAATTCTTGAAAAAACAAGTTTGGCTTCATATTTTATTTAGCTTTAACCGTAACAAAACATTAACAAACAGTAAAAGAACTAATCCAAGAGATCAACAATTGATGTATCACTTTCGTTACCAATATTAGAGAGGACCCCACTATTTTTTCAACCCCCCTCCAGACGACCCCACTATTAGAGAGGACCCCACTATTAGAGAGGACCCCACTATTAGAGAGGACCCCACTAATAGAGTAAATACGGTAGTTCCTTTAAAGTTCCTTTATAGTTCCTTTATAGTTCCTTTGTAGTTCCTTTATAGTTCCATTTTAGAAAACACAATACTCTAAACGTAAATTCGCTTCTAGTTTTAATTGATCTATTTACTTTTTGATATCTTTTTATATTTTCTATAGCACCTGATAGAATCAGGACAAACTAGAGACAAGATTACGGTAGTTTGTTGACAAATCTTAGAGAACGGGCTAGCAAAAGGGGGAGCAAAAGAGGATATTCTTCAATTTTCTTTTCATTTTTGAAATTTTTTACAAAACCGAAGTTCTTTTGTGATTTTAAAACGAATCTTTTTTAAAAAACTACACAAAAGAAATTTTCTGTAAATTTGTGATTCTGAAGATCACTGAAAGCATCTAATTGCAAAATAAAGAGCTAATTTTTCTTCAAAATACTAATGAGAATGAGGGAGTAGATATCTTTTTTTGAAATTTTGATTAATTTCCTTTGAGATTTCCTTCAGAACTTGATTCTTTCAAAACTTTTATCTTTTTTATCGAAATTTCATTATTTTTGATTTATTTTTTCATTAGTTTCTAAATTTTACGCGGAGAATTTTATTAGATCCGTCATTTTGCTTTAAAAACTTTCCTTGACGTGTTCCTTTTTTAAAAAAAATTTCGTAGCTTCGTGAGAACTTTTTGAAATTCTTTAAAAACAAGCGTTTTGTCTAGAAAATGAGTTTCGATATTGTAAAATGAATAAAATTTGTTTAAAGACCGAGTTTAACAACTAAATTTTCACTTTTTTTTCATTCTAGTCATTTTAAAATCGAAATCTGACAAGAATTGCGAATCGTTACTGAAAATCGATGAAATTTTCGTTTTAGAGTGATAAAATTCAACCAGATTTACTTTTTATATCTTTTATATTTATTGATGTTTATCAAAAATCGACAAAAGTTTTCTATTTAGGGTACTTTATCCTGTGTACAGTGAGGGGGTGGGACAAATGCGACCTTTTTTTGCGCACCTGGACATTTGCGCACCTTTTTTTTGCTGGAAAAGGCCTTAGGCAAGTCCGTAGAGCTTCAAATATGTTTTCATAGAAGGGAATCGTATGCGTAGATTCCGAATTTCGACAAATCAGACCTCGCTGACACGTCAAATTTAGGCTAAAAGGCAAAAACTATGCAACTTAACGCCTTTCCGCAGTTTTTGCCTTTTAGCCCAAATTTGATGTGTCAGCGAGGTCTGATTTGTCGAAATTCGGAATCTACGCATACGATTCCCTTATATGGAAATATTTTCGAAGCTCTACGGCCTTGCCTAAGGCCTTTTCCAGCAAAAAAAAGGTGCGCAAATGTCCAGGTGCGCAAAAAAAAAGATCGCATTTGTCCCACCCCCGTACAGTTACAAAATGCTACAAGCTTTCCATTCATACATAACTTTCGATTGAACTTTTTTTTGTTCTTAAAACTATTTTCTTTCAATTAAAGGCATCAAGTTCTTTTTCTGAATTTAAATTGAAACTTTGGAGGTTTGAATAGGGAAAAAAAAGAGAAAAGGGAGAGAAAAGGAAGGGAAGAGGAAGGGGAAGGAAGGGAAGGGAAGGGAGGAGAAAGAGGAAGAGGAAGGGAAGGGAAGAGGAAGGGGAAGGAAGGGAAGGGAAGGGAGGAGAAAGAGGAAGAGGAAGGGAAGGGGAAGGGAAGAGGAAGGGGAAGGAAGGGAAGGGAAGGGAGGAGAAAGAGGAAGAGGAAGGGAAGGGAAGAGGAAGGGGAAGGAAGGGAAGGGAAGGAGGAGAAAGAGGAAGAGGAAGGGAAGGGAAGAGGAAGGGGAAGGAAGGGAAGGGAAGGAGGAGAAAGAGGAAGAGGAAGGGAAGGGAAGAGGAAGGGGAAGGAAGGGAAGGGAAGGGAGGAGAAAGAGGAAGAGGAAGGGAAGGGAAGGGAAGAGGAAGGGGAAGGAAGGGAAGGGAAGGGAGGAGAAAGAGGAAGAGGAAGGGAAGGGAAGAGGAAGGGGAAGGAAGGGAAGGGAAGGGAGGAGAAAGAGGAAGAGGAAGGGAAGGGAAGAGGAAGGGGAAGGAAGGGAAGGGAAGGGAGGAGAAAGAGGAAGAGAAAAGGAAGGGAAGAGGAAGGGAGGAGAAAGAGGAAGAGAAAAGGAAGGGAAGAGGAAGGGGAAGGAAGGGAAGGGAAGGGAGGAGAAAGAGGAAGAGAAAAGGAAGGGAAGAGGAAGGGAGGAGAAAGAGGAAGAGAAAAGGAAGGGAAGAGGAAGGGGAAGGAAGGGAAGGGAAGGGAGGAGAAAGAGGAAGAGGAAGGGAAGGGAGGAGAAAGAGGAAGAGGAAGGGAAGGGAAGAGGAAGGGGAAGGAAGGGAAGGGAAGGGAGGAGAAAGAGGAAGAGGAAGGGAAGGGAAGAGGAAGGGGAAGGAAGGGAAGGGAAGGGAGGAGAAAGAGGAAGAGGAAGGGAAGGAAGGGAAGAGGAAGGGGAAGGAAGGGAAGGGAAGGGAGGAGAAAGAGGAAGAGGAAGGGAAGGGAAGAGGAAGGGGAAGGAAGGGAAGGGAAGGGAGGAGAAAGAGGAAGAGGAAGGGAAGGGAAGAGGAAGGGGAAGGAAGGGAAGGGAAGGGAGGAGAAAGAGGAAGAGGAAGGGAAGGGAAGAGGAAGGGGAAGGAAGGGAAGGGAAGGGAGGAGAAAGAGGAAGAGAAAAGGAAGGGAAGAGGAAGGGAGGAGAAAGAGGAAGAGAAAAGGAAGGGAAGAGGAAGGGGAAGGAAGGGAAGGGAAGGGAGGAGAAAGAGGAAGAGGAAGGGAAGGGAGGAGAAAGAGGAAGAGGAAGGGAAGGGAAGAGGAAGGGGAAGGAAGGGAAGGGAAGGGAGGAGAAAGAGGAAGAGGAAGGGAAGAGGAAGGGGAAGGAAGGGAAGGGAAGGGAGGAGAAAGAGGAAGAGGAAGGGAAGGGAATTCTTCTTCTGGAAAAGGAAGTTAATTTTATCCTTTAGCCAAAAACCGAAAAAAAGCTAGATTCCATCATTTTCAAAGAAATTTAAAGAAAAGCAACAAAAAAACCAAAGAATCGGACCAAAAATTTAGTTGAAGCTCTAGAAATTCTTGTTTTTCATTGAATTCATTTCATTCTTCATTCTTCATTCTTCATTTCATTCTTCTTTTTCATTCAAGAATTTGTTTTTTAAGGATATTTCTTGAAATCTATTTATTTTTCCGGAAAAATTTAATGATTTTGCTGTTTTTGAGCTGTTTTTTCTTTATAAATACTATTTTAAAGCGAAAAAATTTGTTTAATCATGTTTAATCATGAATTTTTGACTTGAAAAACCAAGAAAAAATGATGGAAACACGAGTTTTCTCAAGGAAAAGAGATCAAATTGTTGAAAATTTTATGCTAAACTCAACTAGGAATCAGTTAAAAGTTGAATTTTTTGAAAAATTTGAAAAATTTGTGTTTAAATCTTGAGTTTAAGTCTAAACTCCAACTTTTAGCTTTACTTAATTAAATGTTTCAGAATTTTGTAGAATGCAAAATGAGACATCAATACGAGGAAATGTCTGCATGGAAGTCGAGGGTTTATTCTACAGCGGAGCCTTTTATTTCTTCAATATTTTCCATTCTCTTGACTCGATTCTCTCAATTTTAATCACTTTTTATATATTTAAATCTTTATGGAAAAGAATTTTCTTTCATCATAATTTGAAAGTAAGTTCATTTAGAAGAAAAAGAATTGAATCCCGTATTTTCTCTAATAGTAGTGCACCCTGAGCGTCGCCTAAATTCCTTGAAATCTCGACAAGCGCTTATCAGAACCTATTGATGTGAGGTCGGAAAATGTAGCTGACGATGAGATCTTGTGGGGGATTTGAGTGTTGAGCTTCTGTAAAAGCTTGGAAACTGTAAAATAGTCATCAACTCGGCTCGGCGTAGTGCACTACTATTAGAGAAAATACAGTAATTGTCTTTTTAGATAATTGTCGGTTTTTTGTTGATTCTTTCATCACTACATTCTTTTCTATTTGTTGCGAATACGGTGAGTAAACAAGGAAATTAGATTTCTAAATAAAAATCTCTGAATTAACCTTAACCCATTCGAAACTTCTGCAGCGAATAATCGCTGCAGCAAAAACTCAGGAACGGACCGCTGCAGCGATTATTCGCTGCAGTGCTAATTGAGCTATTTTCATTCAATTAATTGCTTTTTTTTGCTGTTTTTCAGCATTACATGTATATTCCAATTGTAGCAGATCTACAAATTACATGGGCAAAAAAGATGTTTCATATTTACCCGGAATCAATGCAGTCTCTGGTTTTGCATTTAAATGTTCCATAATAGCTCTAATCTTATAAAGCCGATCTCCTGCAGGATCCAGTTCATTATCACAAAAACGCAGGTTGCGAAGAATAGATTTTGCTCTTGACATAATGTGGAACATGTGGGGAAAATCCTCCTAATCCAGGCCTGCTACTCCAGTAGTCACGAATCCTCGGTAATTTGACGATTCCTATTTGAAGCCAGGAAGAGCTTGAAAGATTTAGCATCGAAATCCTGCCAGTTTGTTTTCCCTTTTCCATGTTTATTAGATTCGCCTACTAAAATATTGTCGTCGATAAAATAAGAACAATAATCGTTAGGATCTTGAAAAGTACTGAAATCAAATCCAAATCGTTCTTCATAAAAAATAAATGGTGTAGGAGACTCTCTTACATTTTTCCAACCATAAATAAACTGCTTCGGAGTCAAAAATGTCAAAAAAGGGCTTGGTCCGTAGACGAAAAAAAAGAAAAAACGCTGCGGTTTCGAATGGGTTAAAGAGATTAAGATTTATCAATTTTTCGATAAAAATGTTGTTTAAATTGTTAACAAAGCTGAAATACGTGAGATTTGAGTTGAACTAAACTAGCTTTTAGCTTTAAAGTTGAATCATTCAAAAATACCACACTCAAAAGCCTGTAATATTCCTAAACCTAGAAGAATTCATAGTCTTGAATATCTTCAATCAATTTTATGAGAGTCAATTCAATTCAATTCAATTCTTAACTTAAGAGCTAAGCTAAAAAACGAAGATCCTTTTGTTTTGCTTGGAAATTTTAAAGAAAATCAAATATATTTATGGTGTAGACAGAGGTTTTCTTTAAGAACTCTTTAAGAACTCTTTAAAACTCTTTAAAAACTCTTTAAAAACTCTTTAAAACTCTTTAAGAACTCTTTAAAACTCTTTAAGAACTCTTTAAAACTCTTTAAGAACTCTTTAAAACTCTTTAAGAACTCTTTAAAACTCTTTAAGAACTCTTTAAAACTCTTTAAAGCCTTTAACTCTTTAAAAGAACTCTTTTAAAAGCTAAATTGTCAACTGAAATTTAAATAATTAAAGAGAAATTCTAGATTGAAACATCGACTCGTTGGATGGGGCACCTCGAGGGTTGTGATCTCTTCCGTACTTGTGCTTTTTGTTTATTTATTCGTGTACCGATCGTTTTTTCAATCACTGGAATGGTTCTCGCACAAACGGCGATTGCAATTGAGAGAACCGTGGCATCAAGTGAGCAAACTTGAGATCTGATGACAGAGTTATACAGTAAAGAAATCTCTGAAACTCAGTTTTCAGTCTCCTTACACGAATACGAGCATCAAGGGAAACACTTGGGAATTCTTTTGACATTAGCTGTGGTAATTTTTAATCGTTATCTAAAAATATGCAATTTCATTCAGTTATTCACTACAATAACCGCTTGTTTATGGTTATTTTCAACGGATAATCCGGCTGAACTTCAAATTGCTTGTGGTAGTTTCTCAGATGCCACTTTTGCTAAAGCCAATTTTTTGTACACGTGAGTTTTTTATTGCTTTTCTTTTCAAATCGTAATTTACTGTTTTATATATTGGGTTGTCCAGTTATGAATGCGCGTTTTTTTATTATTTTTTAAATTTCTCATGATACCGAAATCAAGAAAAAGATATATATGAGTATTATTCGAAAGCTGAAGCTCTCCTCTACATTTTCATATAAAAACGTTTTTGAATTTGTTCACCTTTTGGGCAAATTGATGGCACAGAAGAAGAGGTGGCCAAAAAAAAAAATGGAAGGGTGCCTTTGGATCATCCCTTTTGGCTCCGCTCAAATTGAGTTAACCGTTTGATGTTTGGCACAATAGATATATCAATACAGCTTTTTTTAAAATATAACAATTTCAGAGCATCTTTACTTTTCTTTCCTGGGAATAGCTAAGCTGAAATGAGTTTTTAAGTTTTCTCAATAAAACTTGAGGAATAGCTAAGCTGAAATGAGTTTTTTTCGGAAACGACCCTTTGTGCTCTTTGTGCAGTCAATTTCCCAAAAAGTTGCATGAATTCAAAAACTTTTTTATTCCAAAATGTAGAGGAGATCTTTAGCTTTCGAATGATATATAACACTCATATACATCTGTTCGATATCTGGAGAAATTTACAAAATAGTAAAAACGCGCATTCATAACTGGACAACCCAATAGTTGGATTTACTTTATCAACTCGTCAACTGTGTTACTTTACTTGCATTTCATTTCAATACAGCTAAAGGAGGTTGTAGGTTAGACAGTTTTTAGACAAATCATTTCTTATCTTTCTAGCTTGATCTGGCTTTGAGCGTGACTGACAAAAAGTGGGCGGATTTGAACCTACCGTAAATACTGTAATAGTACCCCACCCCCATAATGACGGTGCAGAGTGTTGCGTAGTCTAGCTTTGGACGAGTTTTTCTCGAGACTGGTTTATGCTACAATGGGCGCTTAGGTAACAAAGAATAGCTCTGAATTTCAGCTTTCATTTAATACTTAAACGAACACTGTAGCATAAACGGGTGGCGAGAAAAATGCATTTAAAGTTAGACTACGCAATGCTCCGACCGGCATTATCGGGGGGGGGGGGGCTACTATTAAAGGTATTAAGCTTTTCTTAGTTTAGCTTAACCTTTATCTACTATAACATACCGTAAATACTGTAATTGGACCCCCCCCCATAATGACGGTGCAGAGTGTTGCGTAGTCTAGCTTTGAACGAGTTTTTCTCGACACTGGTTTATGCTACAATGCGCGTTTAGGTATCAAAAAATAGCTGAAATTCAGGGCTATTTTTTGATACCAAAGACGCATTTGTTGAAAGTACGGGCGCTTTGCAAAAAATGAAATACTAAAAAACTTTTGCGACTACGCGACTGTACAAGGGCGGTGGGGTACTATTGCAGTATTTACGGTAAATATCGATATAACTGGATCGATTGCTGTAGAACAATAGAGCTAGAAGGATTGGTCTATGAATGTTTGCTGAAATGTCAATACTGCTTTGGTTTAATTCACTATTCACTACACCACGCAAAGATTTTCGCGTAAACCTAGAGAAATGAAATTGAGCTTGATTCAGAATTCAGATATCATTACAAAGAAAGATCATTCAAAGATCATTACAAAAGAATCAAAAGATTCTGCGATGGTGTTCATTTGAAATTGATAATGTGAACTTTAAGTTCTCTTCTTTTCATCGACACTTTCAATCTGACTGCTTACATCATGATCTGGTCAAGAAATAAGCAATTATGCAAAAAGTTTCATTCAAAATTTTATTAAAACTATCATTTTTTTTAGATCAGCTTATGTAACAAGGGTTAAATATCAAATTCAAGAGAACCTTTATGTGTTGGGAATGGTTTTTCCAATTGCTCTTTCGCATTTTATCGTTTTCGGTTTTGATATGGGATTTTTGTTATTATTGCGATCGCAAAAAGAGAATTTGAGTCTAAAATTGTATCGAACGTTGTCAATGCTTGGATATGTGAGTTGAAAATGCTTAACAGGCTTAACAAACTTAATGGAAACATTAAAACTTTCGAATGCTCTTTAGGTAATCCCATTTTTCACGATCATACTCCCGATTACCATTATCACAATCGAATATCGAACACAGGCGAAAAGACGACGAATTTTGGCATCAACAGTGAATGTCGATTCGACCGGCGAAGTGTATTTTCGATCATTGCAATTACAATGGGCACAATGTTAACATCAATTTATCCGACATTCTGCTCATCTTTTTGCATTTTAATATAACTTTTCTTTACTTTATCAACAGAAAGCACAGAAAATACAGAAAACAAAGAAAACACAATTCTGCTCATCTTTGACATTCTGTTCATTCTTTTCCCCCTTTTAATATAACTTTACTTTACTTTAATATAATCAACAGAAAGCACAGAAAGCACAGAAAATACAGAAAACACAATTCTGCTTATCTTCGACATTCTGCTCATTCTTTTTCCCCTTTTAATATAACTTTTCTTTACTTTAATATAATCAACAGAAAGCACAGAAAACACAGAAAGCACAGAAAACACAGAAAACACAATTCTGCTCATCGTTTTCCCTTTTAATATAACTTTTCTTTACTTTAATATAATCAACAGAAATCACAGAAAGCACAGAAAACACAATTCTTTATAAATTTACTTATTTCAATATTCAATTCAATTCAATATTTACATAAGAGGTTCGTTTAAAAAAAATTGAGCACTTCTTGACAGAATGTTGTCAACTTTTTCTTGTATCGATTAGAGAAATGGGGCAGAGAGTCGAGGCTTTCTGGAGTTGGAGATTTGAGCTGTAAGAAACAAATAACGAACATTCACATAATGTGTACTGAGTGTAAAGTTAACTATAAAGTTGTTCCTCTCGCTATAAAGTTCTTTACTCATCTCAATATATCATTTTCGATTTTTGAGAGTACAATTATCTTTCTTTACAAACTCGAATCATCAATTTGAATTTCTCAATAGTTTGCCACTTTTTTTCTCTTTTCAATCATGAATTTGAATTCAAAACATCAATTGTTGTAATTGTTCTGTTCTTTATAGGTGTTGAAGACCTACAATTAAACAATCTTTCACTTAAAATTCATTGAAATCTGAAATCCTGAAATTCTAACTCATAACAGTTCCAAAAAAACAATGAAATTCAGCTATTGGTCGGTTTCAAATAGAATTCGAGTTGACATGGGTGGGAACGATCGGTGTTGGTTGTTGTGATGATTTAGATGATCATCAATTTGAACTCATAACATCAATTGTTGTAATTGTTCTGTTCTTTATAGGTGTTGAAGACCTACAATTAGATAATCTTTCACTTAAAATTCATTGAAATTCTGAAATTCCAACTCATAACTGTTCCAAAAAAACAAAGAAATTCGGCTATTGGTCGGTTTCAAATAGAATTCAAGTTGACATGGGTGAGAACGATCGGTGTTGGTTGTTGTGATGATTCAGAGGGAGGGGAAAAGAAATGAAAAGAAATGAAAAGAATGGTAAAGTCAGGAAAAGATAGGAAAAAAGACGAAGAAGAAGAAGAAGACAAAAAAAGATTGGAAAAGAGGGGTGAGTCTGGATGGGGCGGGGCGAGACTGGCAGGTCGATCACTCTTCCCCTTCGCCCGATCCTTTCCCGATCGCTATCCCGAGCGATCCGTACTCCTCTTCCCAATTCCTTCCTTTTTCTCATACCCAGTCCTTCTCCTTTCCATTCCCATCTCTCAATCAACCTCGACTTTCATTTCTCTCTTCTTGTTTTGAGGTATTTGGGTGATTTCCCAGTCTTTCTCTCAATCAATCGATCATCGTTTTATTCATTCACTTCGAGAATGGGCTCCTGCTGCAGTAAGAAGAAAAAGAATGAGGTGAGTGAAGAAAAGATTTAGAAAATAATGATAAAAAGGAAAGTCTATCAAATTCAAATCATTAAACAATTGAAAAGATCAAAAGATAAGCTTTCAAATGTGTTTTAAATGTTCAGTAGAGGCTTTTCGGTACATTTATATCTTACAAAGACATTCTAAAGAACTTTAGAGATGATGAAAAGGCTTGTTTCATTGGATTAGTTATCTAGAATCTAGTTATCTAGAATCTAATTATCTTACTTTTCAATAGACTTTCCCAGCAATTAAACCCTCGAATCTTGATCTAACTAACACTTTCCATAAAAGGAAAACCTCGAAATCCTTCTCAAACCCAACCAATTCATCTCTCGATTCCCCCAAATTGTTTAGCAGTCATTCTCTCCATAAAAGTGATTGATTCTCTCACCAATATCAAAAAAAAAGCTCGCTAAAAATGTGTTCTTTTTCAAGATAAGCCGATTATTTCATGGACATTCTCATAGAGAAATGGAGTAAAAGAGAAAAAAAAGTGGCAAACTATTGAGAAACTTTAGAAAGTTGCATAGAAAAGGGTTTCAAAAGCTGAGAACAGATACTTACATAATTCTATAACATTTTTGGAAATTTTTGAATAACTTGACATTTACATGTCATTGTTGATCTTGTAAGCAGTTGAGTTGAGCAGTTGAGTTGAGCAGTTGAGTTGAGCAGTTGAGTTGAGCAGTTGAGTTGAGCAGTTGAGTTGAGCAGTTGAGTTGAGCAGTTGAGTTGAGCAGTTGAGTTGAGCAGTTGAGTTGAGCAGTTGAGTTGAGCAGTTGAGTTGAGCAGTTGAGTTGAGCAGTTGAGTTGAGCAGTTGAGTTGAGCAGTTGAGTTGAGCAGTTGAGTTGAGCAGTTGAGTTGAGCAGTTGACTTGAGCAGTTGACTTGAGCAGTTGACTTGAGCAGTTGACTTGAGCAGTTGACTTGAGCAGTTGACTTGAGCAGTTGACTTGAGCAGTTGACTTGAGCAGTTGACTTGAGCATTGTTACGAAATTTTCTAGGTCAACTTTGCATTGAGTTAGTTCTGCATTCAATTAATTGTAAGAATTTTATGATTTAAATGCATCAAAGTCAAATTCTGATAGTTTATTGTTGGCTGTACCTGTTTTGAGTTAAGAATTGTTTCGTTTTTCTCCAAAAATGCAATACTTTTTGGGGAAATTTGAACCAATTCAACGGAAACTATTTTCCTTTATTCATTCTCCATCTACGAATAGATCATTGTTTGACTCAGTTTCGAGCATTGTTAAGAAAAGAAAAGAAAAGAAATGGGGGAAATGGAGGTGAATGAAGAATTTTGTGTAAACAAATATGGGAATGGGAAGAATGGAAGAATCGAGGTGTCAAAGAAAACAAAAAATTAGAAAATAATAAGCTGCTTGTGAGAAAGGCAAAGTTTGCACGAGTGATTTCGAGAGGAAAGTTGGAATTTGGAAGACAGCTTTATTTCATTGTTGATCAAGTTTATAGCTTCATTACCGATAAGTCAAAAAAGAATTTAGTTCAAAGATTTTTGGTACTGAAAACTTGAACTTTCTTTAACTTTAATCTTTAACAATAAGATTGTTCGAAAGACACAGGCATAGCTAGGCTAGAAATTAGAAAATTAGGCTAATTAGGCTAGATCTAAGTCTGATTTGGAGTAAATTCAAAAGAATCCTTACTATTAGATCGATCAGCTAGACCTGGACTTGGCTTAAGTAGGCCCCAACTTTTCGATTTCACATTTGAACTTTTTCTTTTTAAATGGGGAAATGATTTTATAGTATTCTAGAGAATTTAGAAAAATTTCTTTATCATAAATTAAACTGTTAGAACTGATACAGATTGCTTGATTGCTTTGCTTTTGCTCAATTTGCTTTTGCTTTTGCTCAAACACATTGCTCAGGAAAACACTGGGAAATCTTGAATTTTTTTTTTTAAATCCGATTATTATGATCCAAAATAGCGGAATTGACGATATTTCGTCATTTTGTCATTTTTCGTTTTCTTTTCCTATCCCCCGTTTCTTTTTGACTTCTCATTTAGGTACTTCATCATTGACGTAAATATGTGATCATTTTCCACTTTTTCTTTACAAAATTTCAATTGAACCAAACCAAAAATTCCTTTTTTTTCCTTTAAGTCGATGACAAAGCGTTGAAATGATAAGCGAAAGGGAAAACAAGAAGGGATTATCCTAAAGAATTACGTTTTAAATGGAGATGTCAGGGGAAACGGGGAAAAATGAAAAAATGAAAAAAGAAAAGCAAATCGATGTTTAGAATGATGGAGGCGAGATTCGGGATGATGATTTGAGGGGAATCTTTCGGGAATTCGATCTGAATGGAGACGATTTCATCCAAAAGGTGAGGCAAAGAGAAAGAAATGATCAACTTGAGTAAATGAAGCACTCAACATCACGAAAAGATTCCAATTGTGAATTCCAGGAAGAACTCCGAGCGGTGATGCAAAAAATGGGACAAGCGCCAACGGAAGAAGAGTTAGAGGCGATGTTTAGTGCAGCGGATAAAGATGGAGATGGCAATATCTCATTTGAGGGTAAGGAAAGTGATTTGAGGATGAAAGATCAGAGATTCATTGTAGAGTTTCTATCGATAGCTCATGCCAATCCATTGTCCCTGTCGCTGAAGGCAGTTTTCGAGGAATTGGATGTGGATGGAGATGGATTTATCACAAGGTTTGTACAGGGATTATTGAGCTAACAAATTGATAGTTAGCAGACAAGTTAACAGTTAACAGTACAATGAATTGTACTGTTATTGAACATTGTACTGTTAACTGTTAGTTAACAGTACAATGTTCAATTCTTCAATGATAACAGAAAATCGGGATTTTCCAGTCAAGTTCTAGAGCTTTTAAGCAAGCCTAGCAAGCCAAAAGCCAGCTTCAAGCCTTTTGTGGACCAGCAAAGATACTAGGACCTGGGTTTTGGCTTGACTTTGGCCTTTCCTGGCCTGGCCTGGCCTTATACTCTAAAGACTATGACTTTACAAATAGTTTTGACATCAAGTAGACATCAAAAATCAAATTAATCATAGAATAGACATGGAAAAATTCCAATCCGAACCTAATTTCACCTTCGTTTTCTTGACCGATTGCTCTGAAATCGATAAAAATCAGCAAAAATCAACATTTTCAGCTTGTAGACAAAATTACAAAGCAATCGACTGAGAAAACAAAGTTTGAATTAGGTTCGACTTGTTAAAGTGTTTGCTGGTCCAGAAAAGGCTTGAAACTGGCTTTTGGTCTTACCTTGCTTAAAAGCTCGATGTCTATAGCTTTATAGTGTTGTTTTTTTCTTCAGATCCGAACTGAGGACAGCTTTCCAACGAATGGGACACGTGCTTTCCGATCATGACATCAAAAATATCTATAAACATGTCGATCAGAATAATGATGGAAAGATTAATTTCAAAGGTGAGTACATTTCAAAGATCGAGTATTTCTAGATCTTTAAAAACTTTGGGCAACTAAGCTAGTAAGTGAAAGAGGCTTTAAATGGCTTTAAAAGCTTTAAAAGCTTTAAATCAATGGCTTTAAAAGCTTTAAAAGCTTTAAAAGCTTTAAATGGCTTTAAAAGCTTTAAATCAATGGCTTTAAAAACTTTAAAAGCTTTAAAAGCTTTAAATCAATGGCTTTAAAAGCTTTAAATGGCTTTAAAAGCTTTAAATCAATGAATTTAAAAGAAACATTTGGTATAAACACGAATACAAAAGCACAATTCATAAGCCCTAAATGTAAAAAAACAACTAATAATCTAGCGAGGATTGAACCATTGACCTCTTTACTAACAGGATTCTTAACCAAATAAGCCATGGCGGTGGATTGGTTTGACTTTCAAGCTCAAAATAACGTTTTCTTCATTGTTAACTACAGAAAAGAACAAAATTACTAACAAAATTTTGCTTTTTAGAATTCTGTGAGATGATGACGAGAAAGAAATGAAAGAAATCATCAAGAATAAGTCTTTTTTTTTTTCGTTTTCATTCTTCATTTTTCATTTTTCACACTATTTATTGATTTTTTTTTGTTTCTCTGTAATCTTTTGTTTAAAAATCTTGCCCTTTTCTTTGTTTTTAATTGTCAATTTGTCAATTTCTTCAAATCATTGCCAAATATCATTCCTTTATCGCAAAAATCTCAAATTCGAAAATAAAAAATAGTTTTTTTTTTGTCATGTAGTTGTTGTGTGATGCCCAGATTTGAAAATGATGTGATAAAATTTAGATCTAAAAGAAAAAGACACAGATTTTCATGTCATTACAATGGGAAAAGTTCTCGATTTTTCACAGAAAACTTAAAAAAGATGATTTAATTTTTTTTCTCCTCTTTTTTTTTTTTCTCTTTTTTTTGTTCATTTCCCCTTTTTTGTTTTCGTTCCTTTCGCTTGATTGCGCCTTTTTCGTTTCTAAAATTTTCCGAAAATTTTTTTGCCTTTTTTTGAAATTTTCAACTTTTTTTCTTTCTCTTTTCTATTGACACGAGATAGGTTTCTTTGCTAGACCCCGCCATCCAGTAGCCCTTTTGACTACCCGACTTCATACTCTCAAGAAAATCCAGGCATTAAATTTTGTAAACCCGTTTTAATGTTATTTTGCAGAAAATAATTGCTTTTCTAATGAAATCAACCGTAGTTTAATTCGTGCATTTGTTGGCTTGACGGCCGGCGAGGAAAAAACCTATGCATCCACCCCCTTTTTTTTCTTGTTTTTTTTGCAAAAAAATGGAACAGGAAACGGGGGGAGGGGGGTTAAATCGTGAAATAATGATCGGGGTTTTTTTGATTGATATTTATTGATTCATGGGTGGTTCCAGTTGCTCATTTCACCTCAAATATCACATATTTTAATCAATCAAATAATTCAAATCATTCAAATCATTCAAATCATTCAAAATGTTCAAAGATTTGTAATTTTGATCGAATTTTAAACGCGTTTCACAGTTCTTAACTGTGAATTACATTGTTGTAAAAGAAAATTGCCTTTTTCTATGTCATTTCACTTGACTCATGTGTTAAAATGATGAAAAATTGTCAATTCAACAATTTTAAATCATGATAATTGGATTAAATGGATTTCTAATGTTTTAGCAATCCTTTGAGCAATCCGTTTTCTAAAAACGGGAGGAGGGGGTTTAAATCGTGAAATAATGATCGGGGTTTTTTTGACTGATATATGAGTGGTTCCAGTTGCTCATTTCACCTCAAATACCACATATTTAAATCATTCAAATAATTCAAATCATTCAAATCATTCAGGTCATTCAAATCATTCAAATCACTCAAATCATTCAAATAATTCAAATCATTCAAATCATTCAAATCATTCAAAATGTTCAAAGATTTGTAATTTTGATCGAATTTTAAACGCGTTTCATAGTTTTTAAATGTGAATTACATTGTTGTAAAAGAAAATAGCCTTTTCCTATGTCATTTCACTTAATAAATCACTTGATCATGTGATAAAATGATGAAAAATTGTCAATTCAACTATTTTAAATCATGATAATTGGATTTTCAATGGATTTCTAATGTTTTCCTTTGAGCAATCCGTTTTCTAAAAAGTGAATAAGTTTTGAAAGACTATTGTAATCTTACTTTTAGATTTCCCCATTTTCTATTTAATTTTGATTACACTAAATTCTTTGTCTAATTCCTTATCAAATGAGATAAAGTTTAAAGGAATCAGAGAAAATCGAAAAGATTACGATAGCTTTTAAAAACAATGTAACTGTTTAAAAACATTTCAAAACATTGTTTACTTCCACTTACCACACACCGAGAAAAGCTCTGCTCTCTTTTTCTTCAGAAAAACTTATCTAATCTCTTTGTTCTTCACTTTGTTTTAGTTCAAAAAAATGAAAATTTTGATGAGAATTTTAGAAACGAATGCCTTTTCCAAGTGATCTTTTCAGTGTCATTCAATTGGGCTTTGGTTTCCTCGTGCTTTTATCGGCTTTCAATGGACAAGGATTTATTGAGGTTTGAGAAATTCGATTGAAATTTAATTGGAAAGTCGAAAAGGATCTCTCAAGTTTCTAAGAGAGGCAGCTATTCTCTTTAAAAAAAAACTAATCAAACTGATCTCTCAATCAAATTTTCGTTAGGTAGCCGTTTTGCGGAGTTTCTCGGAGAAGGAGAATGGGGACACCGGTGTTTCGGCAAATTCCGGATATTATAGGTAAAAAAATTGTTAAAATAAAATGCTTAAAAACATTAAAATTTTCATTATGGCCATTATTTACCTCTTCATGACAATCTCCGAGTTCGCCGTGCCCACGGTGATCGATAGAATTGGGGCAAAGGTTTGAGACTTTTGGAAGATGATGAGATTAGATATTAAAAAAGAATTTTTGTACAAAAACTTGAAATTTCAGTGGTCAATGACATTGGGCTCAATCTTTTACGTATTCTTTTTACTGGGTTTCCTACATCTTTCCGCTTTTCTCTTGTATACTCTATCGGCTTTACTCGGGATTGGAGCTGCGTGTGAGCGATTTCGATTTTGATTCGATTTTTTGATAAAGATTAGCTGTAAATCTTGAGTCAAAATAGCTTTTTCAGATATTCAAGAGCTTTTGATTTGAGTATAAAACGCTTTATACCTTTGCCAGAATGAAATATTACAATGCCAAAGTTTACAGTACTCTGGACGGCGAGTGGAGTGTTTCTCGTTGAATTCTCCACTGATGGCCAATTGACAAGAAATAGTGGCATTTTATGGGCGATGATTCAAGCATCGCTCATCCCTGGAGCTGTCTTTTTGACATTTCTCTTGCAAAACGAGTAAGTGTTTAGTGAGAAAGAAAATGCGATATTTTTGCAGAGATCTCGTAAGCTCATATCGACTCTTGTACAGTGTTTTTACCGGATTTGCTTTATTTGCCGTGTTCACTTTTCTTTTACTTTCGATGAGACCAAAAAGTTGGAAAGTATTTACTTTTGATATAAGCTTCATTTAGATACCAAAACAAAGAAGAACATTTGTCAGAATTTCTGCATTTTTCAACGAGTTACAGAGAGTTCATTGCGAAGAAAAACCGTGGTCGAGGATTTACGTAATCAAGTTTCTGAGATCAAGTCAAGTTATCTTTTTTCTTTAGTTGAAATCGGTAGATTGATGAAAAGCCGCAAAATGGGAACTCTTTTGGTGATGTTTCTGTATTTGGGAATAGAGTCTGCTTTTGCGAATGGAGTTTACACGGGATGTTTATCGGGTTGGTGAAGAGAGAAAAAAAAAGGTTATAATCCTATTATATCCCGTAAAATTAGCATTATTAAAATCGTTCTTAAAATAACATATACCGTATTCTCTCTAATAGTAGTGCGCAATACTATTTTTTCAACCCCCTCCTGGACCGCAATACTATTAGAGAGTGCACTACTATTAGAGAGAATACGGTAGCCAAAAATCGAATCCAAAAGCATATAAACCAAAAATCCAACCAAAAATCGAATTACACACTTGAAACAGTTGTTTTGAAGCTTTTTAAACATGCAAATTTTACGGAAGTATAATAGAAAAGTGTCACAAAAAAAAAGTTTGAAGATACTGTGCTATCATAACGTATTCGTATTTAGCATTGAGCTAAATTGCCTTCAAATTCTTTAATTTGATTTAAAGATGACTTCAGAATAGTTTTCGTCATGCTGTGATCAATGTACTTTTTTTTGGGTTATACTTTCTAAGACGTGTCAAATTTTTGAAAACTATCATACTCTTATCTCTAATATTGGATCGTCCAGTTATGAATGCGCGTTTTTACTATTTTGTAAATTTCTCAAGATATCGAACAGATGTTTATGAGTGTTATATATCATTCGAAAGCTGAACATCTCCTCTACATTTTGGAATAAAAAAGTTTTTGAATTCATTCAACTTTTAGGGAAATTGACTGCACAAAGGGAGAGGTCGTTTTCGAAAAAACCCATTTCAGCTTAGCTATTCCTCAAGTTTTATGGTGTAAAATAACCGCCCAGAAAAGAAAAGACAAGTAAAGATGCTCTGAAATTGTTATATTTAAAAAGAAGTTGTATTGATATATCTATTGTGCCAAACATCAAACGGTTAACTCACTTTGAGCGGAGCCAAAACTGGATCCAAAAGCACCTTTCCATTTTTTGGCCACCTCTTCTTCTGTGCAGTCAATTTGCCCAAAAGCTGGACAAATTCAAAAACGTTTTTATATCAAAATGTAGAGGAGATCTTCAGCTTTCGAATAATACTCATATATATCTTTTTCTTGATTTCGGTATCATGAGAAATTTACAAAATAGTAAAAAACGCGCATTCATAACTGGACAACCCAATAGTTAACAGTTACGGTAGTTTTTGGAAAAAAGTTTAATACTTTAGAAAACTTACGAAATAAGAAAGAATACAAAGAATTAAAGTATTTGAAAGAATTCAGCCACTCGTCGTCTCACTGAAACAAATGAATCTGTGATCGCGTATGCAATCTTCAGTATAGCTTTTGGGCATATAATTGGTGAGATATAAAAGAAATGAAATACAAATAGTTAAGAAAAGCGACTTTTAAAATAAAGCTCTTTACAGGCGCTTCTTTATTCGGAATGTTTTCAACGCAAACGATGAAATTTGGAAGAAAATCAATAATCGGTATTGGATTGATTTGTCATCTTGTTGCCTATACATTATGCCTTCTCATTTTACCTTTTGAATCACCACTTGCAAATACATGGGATAAATCGATCATTGAACCAAGGTAAAGCTAACCTGGCTGTCTTTTAAATTCAAATCACTGTATACTGCTTTACTATAGTCCTGAAGAACTAATTCTCCATTCAGATTGATTCTCGTCTTGTTTACTGGCTTCCTTCTTGGTTTTGCTGGTTCCTGTTGGCACACTCAATCATTGATTATGATTGGTGATCTTTATAAAGGGCCTCAATTACCATCTGCTATAGCTATTTATCGATTGTGTCAGGTAAAGAAGGTGTCAGATGATCACAAAGCAACAATAACAATTTCAGTCATTTGCTGGCGTTCTCGTTTTTCTTTATAGTGCTCATTTTGCATTACAATGGCAATTAGGAATTGCTTCTTTATTTGCAATCATTGGTTACTTTGTTTATCATATTGTTCACCAATGGGCAACGAAGGAATTCGAGAGTAAAAATGAAGAAATTGTGAGAAGATGTGTGATTAATGAAGAGATTCTGTGATAAAGCATAAATAATAAAGAAATTCAGTAAAATTTCAAATTTCGTATCAAAAGTTGAGTTCAAAAGGTATAAAAATCAGATAAATAGGTTAAAAATTTCAAGTGAAACGTTGAGAGCTCATAAAAATTAATCTTTAAGGAAAATGATAACAACTCGGTCGTATGTAAAACCGAAAACATCAATATTTATGTTCTCTTTTGTCGAAAACTTCACTTGCACAAAAATGGCTCACTTTTGAATTTCATCTTTAACAAACCAAGTGACGATTTCAATGAATTTCATAAAAATCAAAAATCTCTCGCTTTTCCTTTAAGTTTTCGTGTAAAACTTGAAAGCGTGAAAAAGGCTGTTGAATACTTTCGAATGATATCAAACAACTTTCTCAATATTGCTAAACAGAATACCGAACCATCCTTTCTATAAAAGTAGAAAAGCTGCAAGTGTTTACAATACAGTAAACCTTTTTGTTTGGAATTCCATTGCCGAGAATTAAATCAATCTTTTTAAAAACATCGATTTGACAATCCGTAGCATTAACGACAATGTCGAAAGAAATTGACGGAATTTGAGAGAAATTCAGATGTAATGCGCCACTTGAAAAACATAACGACTTGCAATTTTCGAGATTTCGATTGAAAAATTGGGCAGTCAAATTTTCCCCATCAATGAAATCGATTTCAGTGTTCATTTTCAGATTAATCTCAGCGTTGATATGGATTTTTATAGACAAATCCGAGTAAATATCAAGCTCTCAATAGGTTCATCAATTCTCATAAGCAAGTTTTGAATGTTTGAATGATTTGGCAGAAATTTCATAAATATGAAATCTGGCCAGTGAAAATTCAGACAATGGTTCCCTAAAGTCGAAGAAATTTCCAAGAAACGACATCGCCAAAATCTACTATATATAAAGCAGAAGAGACGCCTGTCCGTCTGTGCCCAGTCATTGGAAAAAAAGGGGCGGGGCTTAGATTGCGTGGAAAACGCCAACTTTAGTGAGCGTTTTCCGCTGGTAAACGCAATAATTTCAATTCAGTTGCACCAACAGCCAGATCATCATTGAAACGATAAGCAACTTTTTCTCTAAAACGCTGCGAACAGTGATAAAACATCGAATTTTGATGTGTATAGACGGAACACTTAACAAAAACGCAACAAAACAACAAAACTCAGGAGTGAGACAAATACGACCTTTTTTTTGCGCACCCGGCCCATGGGCGCACCTTTTTTTGCGTTTTAAAAAAGCTAATATTAACCAATTCCTATTCCAAAAGCTGTTTTTGTGGGTCATTTTAGGGCGTAGAATTCAAATTTTGACATATCAGAGCTTGTGGAAACAAATGGACCGAGTTATACATACCGTAATACCTGTAATAGTAGCGCCACCACCCGCCCTCCATAATGACGGGGTATTGCCGCGTAGTCTAACTTTACACGCTCCGTTCTCCGCACTGCTTTATGCTACAATGTGCGCTTGGGTGTCAAATGATAGCCCTTGAAATTTAGTATTTTTTGGCACCAAAAGTGTAGTTGGGAAAAATCTAGGGGCTGAGAAAAAAATGATTTTCTAAAAAGAAGTTAGACTACGCGACTGTATGGGGGGCGCTACTATTGCAGGTATTACGGTAGGGAAAAATCGACAATTTTTTGTATGTTTCCACAAGTCTCGGAACTGGGAAATTTTATTTTGGAAACAGGAAATTCGGAAATTCGTGGCTTAAAGGGAAAGGCTTTAGAAGGGCTGCCACGAATTTTTCTTGAGAATTTTCTCATTTCGTTTGTGCGCGTTCACTCCTCGTAGTTTTTTTAAAGTCCGCTTATTTTGTGTCTTCATCGGGGGTGGGACAAATGCGACCTTTTTTTGCGCACCTGGACATTTGCGCACCTTTTTTTTTGCTGGAAAAGGCCTTAGGAAAGGTCGTAGAGCTTCAAAACTGTTGTCATAGAAGGGAATCGTATGCGTAGATTCCGAATTTTGACAAATCAGACCTCGCTGACACGTCAAATTTGGGCTAAAAGGCAAAAACTACGCAACTGAACGCTTTTCCGCAGTTTTTGCCTTTTAGCCCAAATTTGACGTGTCAGCGAGGTCCGATTTGTCGAAATTCAGAATCTACGCATACGATTCCCATATGTAGAAATATTTTCGAAGCTCTACGGCCTTGCCTAAGGCCTTTTCCAGCAAAAAAAAAAGGTCGCATTTGTCCCACCCCCTCTTCATCTTTGTATTCTTTGATATAATCTATCATCTTTAGAATGGAATTACAAACTTTGGCCAACAACAACAATGTTGTCGAGGACCACAAGAAGACGGAAGAGTTAGTCGAGCAGAAAGGTGAAGCACAGCCACGGTGAGTTTTGTTGCTTTGTTGATTTGATTTATTTGTGCTTGCTTTGAAAGCAGTGATGTTAAAGCTTGGTTGATTTACCTGGTAGAATGGTAGATTGGTTGATTTACCAAAGTTAATTCTGGTAGGTAGTTTCATCATTCTAAATGCTTAAATTTAGTTACTCGCCGATTGTGAAAGGGATTGGTCATGTCTATCGACTCGAAAACAAGGAATGGATCGATCTCACGCAAGAGGCGATTCCGATATTCATTTTCTACGATAACCAACAAAAAGAAGACCAGTACAAGATGCTCGCATATGCTGGAACTCAGGTTTGTTGCTTTTATGTATGTTGTAACGGTTTGTGTTTTAGCCGGTTCTTCCAATGACTTCTCTAAGCGCAAATTGGAAATTCGCATGTGCCAGCCAAAAATTCATCTCACTTAACACTGGAGAACGGACTTTTGGATTTGGGTTCAATCATCCAAAAGACGCAAAAGCGGTTGTTTTTATTTATTATGTTCATTAATTATTCTGGTTTAGTTTGCGATGCAATTAGCAGCTGTTTACTCGGTTATGCAAGGAAACGAGGCAGTGGAAGAAAAGCTAAAGGAACGACTTGCTGATGTGGCAGTTAGCAAAGTATTTTGAACTTTCGGATTGTTTACGTTTCAAATTTTAGATCCAAGCTGCACTTGTCAATCAAGAATGTTTTGATCGAACTGCCATCAATTTGCTGGCCGGATACAGAGATCATTTCAAGGTATTACTTTAATGTGAATATTTAATAAGTGTTATTTATGTCGCTCAAAATCGGCCAACAAATAAAGCAACTTTGGGGAAAATGAAAGAAGAAAAGGATTACACTTTCTGGCCAGAAGATTCACAAGCAGGGGGAGATGCAAACTTGCTCAAGCAAGGTCTAATGGCGCAGGTTGGGTTGTTTCTTGATGTAAGGAGTAGCTCGAGTTTAGGAACAACAACGACACATGAGAGAAAGCAAGCAAGGATATCCTGGGGAGCAGATCAATGTTTTCAACAATCAAAACAAAGGATTCGAACAAAGTGGAATCTATCGCGAACATGTGCCGCCTAATCTTATGGTGTTAACTTGTCAATTTTGTATGCTTAATTTTCAAGTTTAGTTATCACAACGTCGACACAGCTACAGTGATATACCGCATCAAAACATTGGAAGCGGAGGAGGGGCCATGAACATTCAATCACCTCGCTCATTTACACAAATGGATACCATACATGAGGTAAATATCAATAATGAGCAATTAAAGCATACTGGTTTAGTCGCAACAAGGAATCGGCCGCTCTCGTCTGCAAAGCTTGCCTACAAAAGGACAATTTGAGTATGGACCTGGATTACTCGCAAGAAGGGATCTTGCCAGACCACCATATGCTGTTTCAACGGTTTTGTTTGTGATCTTCCTCAGCAAAGACTTTTAGATCTCTGATTTGGCACAAGCTTCGTTGTCATCACCAGCGGTTGTCACTAGTGGGGATGCTGTGCCCGATTTGCAACGCCAGCAGCTACACATCGTATGTAGCATCATTGGAAGCTATACAAAGCTATTCTTTCAGATGAATGCCATACAGCAAGGCTATGGAATGCAAGGTTTAGTCGGGATGGCCAATCACTCCAACTTTCATCTTCCAGGAATGCCAGTACCTGCAAGAATTGCAGGTTTTTTTTAATGTTGATGTAAAATTTTTAAGTTTTAGAGTTGTTTTCCTCACCATCACCAAGTATTCAATCAACAATCAATAATGGCCGTTCAAAGAGCAGCTTGGGAACTACCACTACGGTTAGTTGGATTGAAAAATGTGGTTTATTGGATTTTATTCGACTTTTAGGGTAGTAGATACAACTTCTCGCCTTCGCTATCTTCTGACGTTTTTGCAAGTAACCAACCTACGGATAGTCATGCTTCAAGGTTCAAGTATTCTCAGGTCTGGTTAATTGTACTTCTAATCAATCTTACAGTGTTCAGGGTCTTGGATCGCCTTATTCACCGTCACTCTCGTCGGAGGCTTCTTCAAATCCGTACTTGAGCGCTCAGATGCGCCATCTCAACAATATGGAGGTTGAATTTTTATCTAGTTGGTTGGTGATTTAATTTATTTAGCATATCGGATCGCCAGCTTCTCCATCACTCTCATCCGAAGCTCTTCTTAGTCCATTCTCACCGGTGCCACAACACAAGTTCGATGAAGATCATGTAAAAACTAAAAAAAGATAAATAACAAACTTTCTTTGTTTCAGATTTCAAGTTTTGATCGATTGTCGATGAATACTCAATCAATCGGGGCTCATCAAGTGCCCAAGGTACATCATACTTTGTTCTGCTGCGCAAACACTTTTATTTTAGAGACCATCGTTGGATGAACTGATGACTGCTTTTGAGCCGCTTGGAATTGACAACTCGAGCTTTGGACATCCAATGAAGAAGAACAACCATTAAATGATAAACAATAAAGTCCTAGGTGTGCTCGGGCAAATATTCTTTTTCGTTACAATTCGACGCAACTACTTTTATGCTCTAGGGTTTTAAGAATTTTCAGGCACTCACCTTTGTTATTGTTTCAATTTTTAAAATTTTTCCGGATACTGTTTTCATGATAAATCGTTTGTTTTAAAAATTTGGTGAAGAATAGGAGTCAAAGCTACGCTAACGCAAACATTTTTGTTTCCGAGACGTGTGATCAGATAGGGTTAAACTTTACATGCCTGTTTTAAAATTATTCTTGTTTATCCAGACCAAACCAAGGTTGTTTCTTGGGCGGAAATTTACCAGAATGCGACTTCTCAGAAACCGTATGCAGCAGATAGAATAGCCCTCTTGTAAAATGTCTACAGGTATTCGGTACTAATAAAGTTGGGGGGGGACACTTTTCAAAACCACTCTTTCTAGGGTAGTTTTATACGTAGATTCCAAAAAAACACAATGAGAACTTGGGAAAAGGTGTTTTAACCCGAGTTTCGGGGCTTCAAAGTGCGCGCTCATGGGCTTAGGCTTAGGCTAAAAATGGTTTTGGCCTCTAGTTTTGACCTCGAAAAGTGCTTCAATAGTCGATAGCTTCGGCTCCTATAGAGCGCATGTGCGGGATGGCCGAAATTTGGAAAAATTTTTTTTTTATTTTGCTCCAATTTGATTAGAAACGTAATCAGTAGGTTAAATTATGCCAGAAGAAGTGTTTTTGGCTTCAAAAAAATGTTTTGAGAGACCATTTTTAGTCCTCTCCCTTTTGTGTATCCCTCTCATCACACTGTATGAGCGCGCACTTTGGAGCCCTGAAACTCGGGTTAAAACACCTTTTCCCAAGTTCTCATTGTGCTTTTCGAAAGCTACGCATAAAACTACCCCAGAAAAAGTGACTTTAAAGAAAAAAAGTGCCCCCCCCCCTCCCTAACTTTATTAGTACCGGGTATTCCTTTTGGTTATTGTTTGACAAGTGTCGGAGTTGTGAGCTGCATTAAGCTTCTTTTCTGACCAACAAAAATGAAGTTATTGCCAACTCATGTTTTTATTTTGGGTAGAACTGTCGGAGAAGAAACGAGCCACTCGTCATTCAACAACTCCACCTTTTCTAATGCATTTTGAAATGCTAAAGTGCACTACTTAATTTTTCCTTATTTTAATGAAACTAAGTTGCTTAACTAAATATTTTCATGCAATATGTAGATAAATCCACGTTCGCAGGCTAAATTTTCATTTTTCCCCGTCTCCCGCTCACTCTCTTCCGACTTTTATAACGCGACTATCTGGCCATTCTCTTGCTTTCCATGTAGTCTATAGTCGTGCGAGGTTTTCAAAATTTGAAATTTTTCGTCATTTTTCCCTAAAAACGTTCAGTTACGGCGCTTGAATTGTTTAGTGGCTTACATCTTCAAATAGTTTAGTTTACTTACTTTCTTTGGTCTTGTTTGGTTTTCATCAACTTGTGGCCTTTCTAACCTGTTTACTTTAGTCATCCTCCATCACGGTTGGTAGACGAAATCAAACGGAAGAATGCCACCAAAGTTCGACCCGACTGAGATCAAGATCGTCTACTTGCGTTGTGTGGGCGGAGAAGTGGGAGCCACATCAGCTCTCGCACCCAAAGTTGGGCCCCTTGGATTGGTGAGTTTTTTGTCTTTAAACTTTGATGTTTATCATAGCATAAGTTGCATAACTGGTTGGTTAGCTCGCTAGGGGGCTTACTTCTTTTACATTGTTAATACATGAAATGCTAACGATTATTTTTAGCTACCCTAGAATCCTAAATCACCAGTAGGTAGGAATTAAACTGAAGATGATTAGAGAATATTAGATGTAGGCTGGATGTGACGTCAATTCTTTAAGTATTGAGGTAACTCTCAGCACTCGAGTAAACTCTTGGCTACCATAATTTAAACTCTAATTTGTTTGTAAACAAAGTTAATATTTTTTGTTTAGTCGCCAAAGAAGGTCGGAGACGACATCGCGAAGGCAACGCAAGACTGGAAGGGATTGAAGGTCACCTGCAAGCTCACCATCCAAAACAGAAATGCCAAGATCGATGTGGTGCCATCAGCTGCGTCGCTCATCATCAAGGAGCTCAAGGAGCCACCTCGCGACAGAAAGAAGGTCAAGAACATCAAGCACAACGGCGATCTCACCATCGACACCATCATCAAAATCGCGAGGACCATGCGCAGTCGTTCAATGGCAAAGAAGTTGGAGGGAACGGTGAAGGAGATCCTCGGAACCGCTCAATCGGTCGGCTGCACCATTGATGGACAACACCCACACGACGTCATCGACTCGATCAACAATGGCGACATCGAAATCCCAGCCGAATAGATTTTGTATTTATGTTGTCATGATTTCGTTGATCGTTTTTTGTTTTTCATTGACTTGTTATTCAATAAATAATTTCAGTTAATATGAAGTCAATGTTTGACGAGATCCTAAACCGGGCCGAAAAGCTCTCATCACAGCACACGTTAGCTGGGCGAATTGCGGATGCTGCTGCTCAAAACCATGAGGTTCTTTTTGGGGTTAAATTTAATCATGAAAGATTTTTTGAAACAATGGTTATCTTAATAGATAGATTGTCGTAATAGAGCAAATTTGGCTATTCTCAGACATCCGGCTATAACTGTTCCATTTAGCCCTCGGCTCCCACTCATCCTCACGTTGTTGACAAACAGTTAGGCATTGATTTGACCGAGATCTTCCGAGCCAGCGAAAGTCTTGTCAGGAAAAAACTTCCTGGCGAAGCTCGTGCACAAGTAATTATTCAAGGGGCACCTATTAATGGTTGTTTTTTAGAAAAGCTATCTGTTTGGGAAACATGGGATCATCTTTGGCGGAGCTCCAAACATCTCGCAGGCTGCTGCCGTGGAGAAAGTCGTAGTACCCGATGGTAAGAATAATCTGTTAAGATTCTGTTATCAATGATTTTGTTTAGACGAAGAGGCGATAAATGTCTTAACAGATCGAGTGCGTCTTGAAGCTGAGCGGGCTTTTTTTAATCAGGTATGTGAATTATATATTTAAATCTTCAAATGTTTTAGGTGCTTCTCAACCGACCCCATCCATCATTTCATAGTGTTCGTCCTGAATCGGTAATTTGGATTGTCTTTAGCTTCATAAACTATTCTGTCCAGAGTTTTGGAACAAATCTACCTTCTACTCCTATGCGACCACTACCTGCTTCTGTGACAGGTCCTCGACTTGGTGATCGACGGGCAGCCATATTTTCTGATCGTTTCCGAAGTTATTTGCGAAGTGATAAAAGAAAGGTTGTGATTTTGAAGAGTATTTGATAAAGTTCTTTTAGGACCTTTCTCAATTGCTGAATGAAGCAGTGATCGAGTCGAACAGTGATCCAGTGGTTGCCGATATGTGGGCTCAAATTACAGCAATGGTTGGAAAGCGATGCACGAGTGCTTCGGGGGACGTACCAATCATCATGGAGCTGGTCACGCGAGCCACCAACTATTTGCACAAGAGGTTGGAAGGCGATTTAATGCTGAAGTTGGTGGTTCAATTTAGTTTTGTCGATCACATGCAAAGATGTGTCGACCAGAATTTGGAGCGTGCCCGGCGAGGAGGGATTCCTGGAACCCGAGCTTTGGCTGCTGCGTATATCAAGGTTAGTTTATAACCTATGCATATTAAATATTAGCATCATTTAGGGATGTTGTGATATTGCTTCTGACGTTGAAGATGGTTGTCTCGGTGACGACTGTCCTGTGTGGCAAGTAATCTACACGTGCTTCCGAAGTGGTGATCTGGCTGCTGCAAGTGACGCTTTAGATGTATGGTTTAATACATTAATGCGCTCAATCGCTTGTCGATTTCAGAAAGTTGCGACTAATCAACGAACCAATGTTCTTTACAAGGCTCTCGTGCATTTGAAGAGCAATCCCAAGTATGAATCATTTGTTTTGCGTTTGATGCATTGGTTTTAGATTGACGAAGGAACTCAAAGACAAGCTAAAGGTCGAATGGAGACACGAGCAGAATTCAGTCAGAGATCTCTTCCGACGGTGGGTTAAAAGGCACTTAAACACCAAGGTATTAAAAATTTAGATCGATGTACTGCGCTTTACTTGGTGTTGAAGCGCCGATCGCCGATACAATGGAAAATTGGATATGGTTTAAGGTACAATTTTTTGCAGGACATCTCAATTAGATTTCAGTTGATTCCGCTTCGCTTGGATCCATCGATGACCGAAGCTTTGTACACGGATCTTCAAAAGACGATTTCATTGGATTATGGTTTGTTGGCGCTTTAGCTTTATGTCCGAATCTTTTTAGGAGAAGCTCATTTTATGGCCGATGGAATGAACGAGGCACCACTCTACTTTTCAGCCCTTTGTTTGAGTGGACAATTTGAACGCGCAATTGATCTGCTTGTTCAGGTATATCTCGCTTCAATAATCATGACTTTGATGTTTTAGATGAATTGCTTGGTTGATGCTGTTCACATGGCAATCTTGGCTCACGAGAATAGTTTGCTGCGACTCACCGATGCTATAATGGATGCGCATAACATCAAGCTTTGTTTGTGGGCTTCTCTATAGCAAAATTGTTTTTGTTTTAGTGAACTCAACAGATCAATCAGTTGATGCTTCGATTTCACTTGCTCGCCTTTTGGTTGCGTACACAAAGCCTTTTGAAATGGATGACATTGAAACGACACTCGACTACTTTTATATCCTCAAGGTAGCAATAGTGTGAATTTTACACATCGAACTGCGAAGTTCAGGATCAAAAGACTGCGCAAGGGCGTGATATCTTCGAATCAGCTGTCTCTCGAGTGCTCTACCTCACCGGGGAAGTTCGGAAAGTGATTGGCGAAATTAAAAGCTCAAAACGAACTGCAGCCTTGATTGACAAGTAAAAACACTGCCATATACAGGAAAACGTTTTTTAGTTACGACATTGATACCACGGCGGTCATCACTCGCGTAGCTGAGGACACGGAACTATCGGGAAACCCGGATCAAGCCATTGAGATTTTGCACATTTGTGGTGAAGATGATCGAGCAATCACTGTGATGTGCAAACGGCTCGCTGAAGCAATCACACAAAATGACGAAAAGCTGCGTGAAAGGTTGATTGGTGCTGCACAAAAGCTTGCAACAGGTAAACAATGTTGCCATCGTGAATACATTTTCGATTTAGATGCACCGGCCGCTTCACATGAACGGATTCAAACACTATGCGTTTTGCTGGACACCTTGCAGCTGCTGATTAGATGTCAACAAGCCGACTATGAAAGCGTTCTACATGTATGTTTCTTACTTTGTACTTTACAGAAATTTTTTTAGATAATCAAGAAAACTGGGCTAATTCCAACTGATCCAGAGCAAGTTCACGCTTTTACTTCACAAGAACATTTAACTCCTCCACAGGTTTGTGAAAGTAAAACTGCTCAAAAGACCTCAATGTTTAGGTGACGACAGTGCTTCCCGATGTGTGTTTGGCGGTGATGAATTGTCTCGCGGTCGGTTTTCCTCAATCGACAATTCCTGTTCAACAACGTATGCAAAGGTGAAAATTTTGGGTAGACTATCTTAAAATTTTACTTTAGATTGGGCCAAGCAATCGTAATGTTTGCAGCTAGCACTGCTTACAAGTTCCCGCAGAACATCATCTCAAAGATTCTCGTGACTCAAGCAAAAATTCAGTAATTGACAATTGCCGCCATTTTCTAGTCTTCATTAATATGATCGTTCAATTGTTATGATTTCTTCGTCTTTTTGATCTCGTTGTGTTTATTTCTATTTATTCTGGACTGTTTACAGGTATAATTTAAGTATCTCATTTTGTGTCTTTATTGCGTAGTTGTACGTTTTGATAAATGGTTTCCAAAAAAACCCGAAATAAAGTCCTAAAGTAAATGTGCGAGGGTTGGTGTTGTAGTATCGGTGGAGATGTGTTTTCTGTGGAGTCATGGAGAAAGGCAATGAGAAAAAGGGAAAAGAGCTCTGCAGCGCATTCATTCGGTCAATCGATTTGGTATATTCTCGGGGAAAAGAACAACAATATTGACTGTGTTCTGTATTGCGAGTGATAATGCCTGTAAGTTAATTTATACCACGAACTCTTATCTTTGTATGTGGCTACTCGTAATCATACTCGAGGTAGGATTTTTGAGTTTGGGGTTGACCCTTTTATAGTTTGTAGCCCGTTCATCGCAGAAATGTTTGGCCGGCAATTAGGCTTTGTTTAATAAGTGGATAATTCCAATAGATTTATCTAATTAGTGTCTATTTAATCCAACCTACTTTTTCAGATAATGCGTCGCGATCTATCGATAATACTCCAACTCGGTTTCGGGTTTCTTCTCGTTTTCGCCGCTTTCAACAGTCAGGGCTTTATTGAGGTGGGTTGCAGTGAGATGATTCAAGTGTGACAATGCTTTAAATGCAAATCATACGTGAAATCAATCTTTCCAGATAGCTGTGCTTCGAAGTTTGGCCGATCAGAGCACGGGAATCACCGCGAATTCCGGATATTACAGGTTGAGTCTAGAAAAATTGAGGCTAATGATCGGAAATCAACGTTAATCTTTTGATGTCTAAGATCGATTTCAGCATGTCGATCATCTATTTTGTCTTCACACTGTGCAATCTCATCGCTCCGCCAGTTATCGCAAGAATTGGACCAAAGGTGGGGAAATGAAAAGACTGCAGAAGTTTGAGTGTTAGTGTCCAAATCGACTAAGCATACGGGACTACGGTGACTTGAGTGCACACTTTAGAAAAGAATATACCTTGGGGCACAATAGACGACTTCTTGTTAAAATCAATTTTATCATTACCATGTTTCCAAAAAAAACATCGATGGTCGGATGTGTTGGGAGGGATTAATAGAAACAAAATTTATTGTCAATTTCAATTTCTATGTCTATTTCCCAAAAATACTTTCAAGTGGTCGATGGTTTTTGGTGCCGGTTGTTACACGATTTTTCTTCTCGGTTTTCTTCATCTTTCCGCCTGGCTACTTTACTCGTTGTCGGCTTTATTGGGACTCGGTGCCGCGTGTGAGTTTTTAGAAATTCAAAAACTTGTAAACGAATTTAATTTGCATTTGCATAAGGAACAGTTATAAAAAAAAAGTGCTAATAAAAGACACTAAATGCACTACCGTAAATACTGTAATAGTAGCCCACCCCCCCTCGTACAGTCGCGTAGTCGCAAAAGCTTTTTAGTATTTCATTTTTTTCAAAGCGCCCGTACTTTCAAAAAATGCGTCTTTGGTATCAAAAAATAGCCCTGAATTTCAGCTATTTTTTGATACCTAAGCGCACATTGTAGCACAAATCAGTGTCGAGAAAAACTCGTTCAAAGCTAGACTACGCAACACTCTGCACCGTCATTATGGGGATGGGGTACTATTACAGGATTTACGGTAGGTATTTAAGGAATAATTTTGAATTAAATCTACATCAAAAGTTTAGTGATTTGGACTGGCAATGGTGTTTACTTGGTTCGTTTCTCGAGAGAAGGGAAAATGGCGAGAAATAGTGCGATCATGTGGACAATGTTGCAGACATCACTCGTTGCTGGCGCCATTTTTCTCGCATTCGTCCTCCACACTGGGTGAGCCTAAAGGAAACCATTCAGCAGTTGGTCCTTTTACGGGGTTGAGGCTGGGAATACAAAACATGGTCGGCACCGGGATTCGAACCCACGACCTCTCGCTTACCGTGTGAACGCTCTGCCAATGAGCAACATTGAGACCTTACTCAGCTTATGAGTAAAAGTTGATTCAAAGTTTTTCTAGTGATCTCGTCTCATCATTTCATTTCGTTTACACGGTTTTTGCGGCCGTTTGTGCTGCCGGAATCCTTGTTCTTGTGACATTGCCTGGAAGCCCGACGGATATCATTTATGGTAAATTTTGTTGACTTTTAATTAGAGATAATTCACCTATAAATTAAGTATAAAGGAAAACGAATGATTACAGAAGAAGATCGAGAGGATCTCATCGAGAACGAGGAACGTAGAGAGGTGGAAATCCCTGCAACTCGTCAATCCCCTCCGGCTGTCGTTTTGAGTTTCGGCGAGGAGTTTGGTGAGTATAAAGATTAGTAAAATTTTGTAAAGATCAAAGAATACCAACTTCAGTTCGAACTTTTGCTTTGCTTAAAACGCAGAACATGTTGACGTTGATCGTCGTGTTTTTATTCTCGGGGATTGAGACGAGCTTTTACACGGGAGTCTTTACTGCTTGTTTGTCAGGTAAAACGTCTAAAAATCTATATGATTTTTTTAAATATAATGAATCTAAATGACGCTAGATTATCTCGTTAAATCTAACTTGAACTTATTATAAAATATAATGAATTAAAGCATTTCAGCATTCAAATCGTTGAGCTCCGTTCACAAGGCGATTATCGCTTATGCTGTGTTGGCGATGGGAGGCGGGCAGATTGTTGGTGAGCGGAATTTTAAAGAAATAATTAATCAATAGAATTTTTGTTTGATAAAAACTTATTAGTAAACAGGTTTTTAAAAAAAAAACAAGCATTTAAACCTTTCAGTGAACTCATTTTGCTAGTAAACTGTTTTTTCGATACTGATGTGGTTCGACATTGAATTTTAAAACCAATTTTTCAATTCACTTTACAGGCGGACTTTGGTTCGGACTTGGCGCCAAAGACACATCGAAATTCGGTCGAAGTGGCGTGGTTTTATTCGGAATGTCTCTGCACATCGTCGCCTATTTCCTTTGTTTCCTCAATTTACCGATGACGGCTCCTCTTGGTAATACGGGACCCGGTGAAGTGGGATACATTGAGCCAAGGTTGATGAATCTTGATTGAAAGAAAATTCATCGAAGATTTAGTTTCATCGCTGCATTGATCACCGCCTTTATGTTGGGGTTAGCCGATTCGGCGTGGCATACTCAGCTTTACACGATGTTGGGAGGGATTTATAAAGATACCGATTCGTCGGCCGCATTCGCGCTCTTCAAGTTCTTCCAGGTGACGAGGAATATTATCTGACAAGGGAAAAGCAAGAGTAGGATTTGGGTCAAATGAGATAAGCGATAAACCATTGGACGCAGAATTTCACGCTGATTCCGAATCTGTTTTCCGTTTTTGCAAAATGACTTTCTATAAAAGTTATGTATTTAAAGTTTTAGGATGAAAATGCGAAATTTTAGAGCTGGATAGCCTTTATAAGGGATTTCTCACGGGTCTCAAATATGGCCTGATGGTCTAGTGGATAAAGGGCTCGCGTACAAAAGGAGCGGTGCCTGTTTTGCTTGAGTTCGATTCCTTTTGGAATATTATGATTGTAAGAATGAATTAGAAATTGAATATTGATTGGGAAATGGATTATTGTCTTTCATAAGGTTTAGCTGAAACTAGTCTAGTTTAATCTCTAGCTTCATCTCAGCTTCTCTAGCTTAATCGTCTAGCTTAATCTCTAGTTTAGTACCGTGGATTAAATTTTCATGTAAGAAAAGCTTTTGATTTATAGCTCAAAATCTTTAAATAAATAACTTTTTTGCCTCTTAATAGTATTTAAAATGAATTAGGAATTGAATGATTTAAATGAAAATAGTTTTAGAACAATAGAAAATGCTTGAAACGTTAGTTGAAGTACTTCTAGCAACTCTAGCCAAATTTTTACAATTCCGAACAAATCCTTTTTTCAGTCACTAGCTTCTTGTGCAGCTTTCTACTATGGGAGTGTTCTTCTTCTTCATTGGCAACTTCTTTTCTTGGTTGTAATGGCTGCAGCCGGAGCTGTCTGCTTTTTCACCGTTCACAATGCAGCAGCTAAAGAGGAGAATTTCTTGCGAAACGAAGATTAAAGAATTTCTCAATTCGATTTCGATTTATAATGTGTGCCTTGTTTTTTAGTGATTTTTTTTATCTCTCTATGAACATAATATTTCCCAATTGTTGATTATCTCAAAATTTCATTCAAAATCTTTTCTATTTACCGAAATCTTAATGGAAAGCTTTTCGTGGGGTAGGCTAATTTCCGCCATTCTATTTGTGCAACTGGGTTATTTGCGGAACTGGGCCGTTTGCGCAACTCGCCATAACTTTTTTTCTAAGTCGGCCAATCTTTATGATGTTGGTTTCATTTTATTGCACTTATTGAGATCTACAAAATGAAACCAAAATCATAAAGATTGGTCGACTTAGAAAAAAGTTATGACGAGTTGCGAAAACTAGCCTACCCCCTTATTCATTGTTCAGTGATTTTCAATGCTGGTATTATTTTTGTGTTAATATGGGTTAAATTTAAGTAAATTTAAGTATTTTTTTTGTCAAATTACATTACAAATGATTGAAATCTTTGAATCAAATTTCTGAAATCTCGTTTTTTATTGAAAATTCTTTTTGATTAGATGGACGATGATGTTTGGACAGTGACCCGGCTAGGATTGGCTTTTTTCTTCATCTTTTCCGCTTTCAACAGTCAAGCATATATTGAGGTAAATATAGAAAAAGGTTAAGGAAACAAATAACACAAGAAAAGTCACTTTTATTACTCATTTAGATTGCTGTCCTTCGAAACTTATCCGAAACTGGGGATTTCGGCCTTTCACCAAACTCGGGATATTATAGGTATTGCAGAAAGTTATTAGCGATCATTTTAAGCGAATCATTTCAGCTTTTGCATTATCTATTTCTCGTTTACAATCGCGAACCTTCTAACGCCACCAATCATCGCAAAATTTGGAGCAAAGGTGGCAAAGCACCGAATCCAAGCAGCTCTTCTTGGATAAAAGTGCATGAAAAGCTTTAGAATTATTGAGTGTTTTGGGACGGGAAATGGGGTATATTTGGTGCAAATTAAGGACTTTAGAAAGATTTTCAGTCGATTTTGATCATCTGATAAATTTCAGGCTTTAAAATCAATTCAAAATTTAAGATAATGCATAAATATTAGATATTCTTTAAATATTCTTTAGTGGTCAATGGTTATTGGTTGTCTCTGTTATTCCTTCTTTCTCATCGCTTTTCTTCATCTTAATTCATGGCTTCTCTACTCTCTGTCAGCTCTTCTTGGAGTCGGAGCGGCATGTTAGCGGGTGTAAAAGTGCATGAAAAGCTTTATATAAATTATTAAGTGTTGTGGACGGGAAATGGTGTATATTTGGTGAAATTCTCTCGTGGTCAACATATGACAAGGAATAGTGTCATTATGTGGACAATGTTTCAATCGTCATTAGTGGCTGGTGCGGCATTCTTGGCCATCGTTTTGTTGAGGGGGTTTGTGTTTTAAAGAATCGATCAATTACAGGATTTTATATTGGGTTGGTGAATTGAAAACTGCGGGACTTTGAACTAAAATTTATTCAACATAAAACCATCAATTCATTCCAAATAATTTCCATTATTATTGACAACTTCTGCCCGTCGTAATTGCTCGTAAAAGACGTCGTAATTGCTTGTTCGTCTCGATCAGTCAACTTTTTCCTCCGGCGCCGTGTTTCTTTCTTCTTAGGAGTCACTTTGATCTTGAGACACGTTCGAATACACTTCTCAGAACGAGTAATGTGACGAGCAATGTCTCTGTTAGAGTGACTAAGCGTGTGAAGTACATTTCTGCGGTTTTGTTCACCACATCCATTTATTGGGTTGGTGAATTGAAAACTGCCGGACTTTGAACTAAAATTTATTCAAAATAAAACAATGAATTCATTCGAAATAATTTCCATTATTATTGACGACTTCTGCCCATTTTGAAGGCAATTTGCGGATTCCTCTTTCGTAGTAGGATTTTGGTTTGTGTGTGAGACAAGTGTGAGACTCAAAAATAGAGGACTGGAGATGTCTCAGTTTGAGCACTTTCTTCAAAAGAAACCCATTTTGGTGTCAATAGAAAAGTTGTAGAGAATCAAAAATCAAGCTTATAGCCAAATGTCCAAAAAGATACACTTAGTAGTTTCGCTTAAAATGCAAGTTTTGTGAAAATTCATCAATTTGGCATTTCTTGAAAACCAGTTTTTGAATCGTTCTGAAAATTTGGATATAAGCTTGATTTTTGATTCTCTACAACTTGTCCATTGACACCAAAATGGGTTTCTTTTGAAGAAAGTGTGAGAACTGGGACATATGACAATAGGCGGCAGTTTTCAATTCAACAAAACCCAATAGATTGAAATTAGCCTTAACTTGCGGAGAAGTCAAGGTCCGATTTGAGGATTCAAAGCCGGCCAGATTCGTTTGTCAAAGGGAGAGGGAAGGGGGTTATGTAAACGCCCTGCGCCAGACGACGAGCGACTACGTGGCCGTACAAAGAATACACAGAACACACAATTTGATTCTCTACAACTTTTCCATTGACACTAAAATGGGTTTCTTTTGAAGAAAGTGCTCAAACTGTCACATATGACAATAGCCAGCAGTTTTCAATTCATCAACCCAATAAATCTTTCTTTAAATACTCGACTTTTCAGTGATTTGGTCTCTTCGTATCGTTTTATTTACGGGGTTTTCTTTGCTCTTTGTTTTCTTGGTTTTCTCGTTTTACTTACATTGCCAAATGATATTAAAATGATGGAAGAAGGTGGATTTTGCTTTAATTCTTCTTTTAATTGAAATTCTTTTTAGCTGAACCGTTGCTTGGAGAAGAACCAGCACAATTACCAACAAGTTTACAAGAGGAATTTGGTGAGTTAAAGGAAATTCTTTAAGAAATTTTCCATTCAGTTTCTACATTTACATTGTTGATGAGCAGAAAAATGGGAATTTTCACGTTTATCTCGGGTTTTTTGGGGATTATGGGATCTTATTTGGGAGGCATTTATACTGCATGTATTTCGGGTGGGTTTTAAAGAAAAATCATTTATAAGTTTACATAAAAAAAAAAACGACTCTTTTCTGTTTTCAGCAACAACTCGTTTAAGTGGCTCAAATGAGGCGGTGATTGCGTTCAATGTGCTCGCAATGGGAGTCGCTGAGATTATTTGTAAATTTTCGTAGACTAACGCGATTTTCGGTGGTCTAAATATTCAGTAAATAGAAATATGTTTATAATTGTTCATAGTTAGAATCAGAAGCTGTCCATCAGGCATTTTATTCTTAAAATTTAGAATTACCGTTCTTTCTAATACAGTGCGGTGCAAAACCATACGCCACTCCTTAAATTTCAATTTTCTGCCGCTCCCGTGCTAGTGACAAAAAAACTGAAAACGTAGTTAGATTCAGGACCAAAAATAACCCTTAAACCCCAAAAATCGTCGACATAGCATGAATAGGGAGAATGTAACAGCCAAAAAACGGAAATTCACTCGGTGCAAAAACATATGCCAGCCCCTAAATTTCAATTTTCTGCGGCTCCCGTGCCAGTGACAAAAAAAACTGAAAACGTAGTTAGATTCGGGACCAAGAATAACCCTTAAATCCCAAAAATCGTCGACATAGCATGAATAGGGAGAATGTAACAGCCAAAAAACGGAAATTCACCCGGTGCAAAAACATACGCCACCCCCCAAATTTTGGTGTCATTTTGGTGTCAGAAAAATGTTGCATTTTTGTTCAATTTTTATGATAACAAGGTTTATTTATAACAATAACAGTTTAATATTTTGTTGTCTGTCCCTGGCGACTGATCACGTGAAATATTCGACTCAGCTATTAGAGAGAATACGGTAAACTGTAATCAAATGAAACAAGATTCCCTTTAGAAATTGAAGCCTTAATTTGTAGCCAATTTCTCGAACTTTTCAGGTGGCTTCTTTTTGAGTTTCCTTGCTCAATCGCAACGCATAAATTCATCTTCAAAATTTGATCGAAAAACGATAACCTTAATCGGATCGATAATGATCATTGTTGTCTGCATTTTGTCATTTTTAAATCTTCCTGTTGAATCAACGATGAGAAAAACGAATGAAATCGGAATAATAGAACCTAGGTAAGAAAAAAAAATGATAGAATATTGGATAGAAATTTCGAAATTTCATTTCAAACTTTAGCCTCCTATTGTCTCTATTGACTGCCTTCTGTTTGGGTGTGGCTGATTCGTGTTGGCAGACACAAACACTGAACATTCTTGGAGATACATATAAAGGAAAAGAGGCCACTCCAGCCTTTGCACTCTTTAGATTCTTTCAGGTAGAGAATTTTGAAGAAAATGATCAAATAAGGTGTTTGATGTTGGTGTTGTTAAGATCAAGTTTTTATTTTGAACAAGGCCGACATTTAGCTCAGGTTTTACCTGCTCTTCTTCAGAACATTCTAGAAGATAAATATAAAGGAAATGAGTACATAATTCCACTCCAAAGTACATAATTCATTTTCTCTAAATATTGCAGGCAATGTCAGCTGGAGTGGCTTTTCTCTATGGTTCTCTTCTTTCTCTTCACTGGCAATTGTTGATAATTTCAATCACTTCAATTCTCGCTTTCGCTGCTTTCGATCAATTCGAGTATTGGCGATTGCAAGAGAGAGCAGATCTAGGGGAAATTGTTGATGATTAAAATCTTGAAATACTTTTTAATTAATAATAAAATGTATAGGCATTGAATCAGGACTATTTGCATTTCTCCTTTTCTCCTTTTCCATTCCATCTTCCAGTTCTGTGATTTTTGTGGTGCTCGGTAAAAAAATGATGTCACTTAATGGGTTAATTGAATAAATTGAATAAAAAGCTATATAAAATCGTTCTCTTAAAAGAGAAATCTCTTTGAAATACATCGAATTTTAAAGATTTTTTGTAGAAAATTTGAATTATATAGTGATGAAATGAGCGAAAAATGGAGAATTGGTCAGCTTGGATTTGGGCTATTTCTCGTTTCATCAGCCATCAATTCACAAGGATATATTGAGGTTAAATGATTGCTTTTTTTTAAGAGTTACCGTATTTCTTCGAATAGAAGACCCGGTAAAAGAGTATCATCGTGTACTCCTGCGTAGCAGCCCTCTTTAAAATTTCTTTTCTGCATAAAAGCTTTCAATGAAGTGCTATAGGGCTGGAAAATCACTCAAAAATGCCACATAAGCTAACAGATTTTTCTGTTCTGTTAGCTCTGTTATCTGTTATCTCATGTGGTATTTTTTGAGCCATTTTCCAGCTCTATAGCACTTGATTGAAAGCTTTTATGCAGAAAAGAAATTTTAAAGAGGGCTGTTTCTTCGAATAGAAGACCGGGTAAAGAGTATCATCGCGCACTCCTGCGCACTGCGTACTCCTGCGCACTGCGTACTCCTGCGCACTGCGTACTCCTGCGCACTGCGTACTCTTTACCCGGTCTTCTATTCGAAGAAATACGGTAAATACCTTCATGATATCTTCATTTAGATGTTAGTGATTTTTCAAAAGAAATAATCAGCCTTTTTTTTAGTGCCAAGTGAAAAATGCGATTCTTTTCCAGATCGCTGTCCTTCGAACGATCGCTGATGAGGGAGAAACGGGGATCTCTGGGAATTCCGGGTATTACAGGTGAAGAATTCTCTCTCTAAAAGATTGTCTAAAGCTTTTCAAAAAGCTTAATTCAAAACAAAACCTGAATCTTGCAGTCTCGCGATCAACAACTTCTCATCAGCTCTCATCACCCTCATCTTGCCATTCTTTATCAAAAAACTCAAAGCGAAAGTGAAATTTAAAAAAAGGTTTAAAAAGGATTTGAAATCTGATTTTCAGTGGTGTATGTCATTGGGTGCTTTCTGCCAATCAATTTATCTTTTCGGTTTTCTCAAATTATCTCCATTCAGTCTCTATTTTCTATCATCTCTTCTGGGAATTGGAGGAGCTTGTGAGTTCATTTATTGACTTTATTCACTCAAAAAGGTTACCGTATTTTCTGTAATAGTAGTGCAGTCTGTAATAGTAATGCAGGCAGGAGGGGGATTGAAAAAATAGTAGTGCGCACTACTATTACAGAAAATACGGTATATAGAAACTTTTAAAGACTTTGTATGCTTTAGAAAATGTCTAAAACGAATGAATATTTCAAAAGATTCAACGAAATCAACGAAAATTCCAGTTCTCTGGACTTCAAATGGGAATTTCCTGGTGTTAAACTCGAGTGAAGAGAATCTTTCTCGTAACTCGTGCCTAATGTGGTCTTTATATCAAGGATCTCAACTCTCATGTGCTCTTTTTCTCTTCATTCTTCTACTCAATAAGTGAGTTGTTTTTTATTTCAAAGAAAATAGGTATATGAAATTTTGATTTAAAAGAAAACCAATTTCTATTGAAAAAATTAAAATCGATTGTATCCAATGGGGCAATTTTTGGCAGTTTAACAGCGATCAAACATCTGAATTTGAAGAAATTTCCCATCTTTTTTATATGGATTACCCTTTTATTTAAAAGAAAATAGGTATATGAAATTTTTATTTAACACATTCGCGACGAGGCGTTTTTGCGTTTTTGCGTTACTGCCCCAGTGGACGAGGGGTGTCTTGCAAAGCTATTAGCCCCGAAATACACCACCTATATGTAAAATTTCATACTGAATCCGAATCTCTAATCATATTTTGAAAATATTGCTGCCTCAAAAAGAACTAATCGAGTCTTTTTACATTTTGAAATTATCTTAAAAAGTCGAGAAGTTATAGCGCGTCAAAAATTTCGTCCACCGGTGGACCGAACCGTCCCAGGGGCCAGACAGCCTTCGTTCACCGGTGGACCGAATCGTCCCAGGGGCCAGATAGCCTTCGTCCACCGGTGGACCGAACCGTCCCAGGGGCCAGATAGCCTTCGTCCACCGGTGGACCGAATCGTCCCGAACGTGTTAAAGTAAAACCAATTTCTATTGAAACATTTAAAATCGATTCTATCCAATGGGGCTATTTTTTGACAGTTTGACAACGACCAAACATCTGAATTTGAAGAAATTTTCCATGTTTTTACATGGATTATTCTCAAATTCCTCCAAATTACCTTAAAACCTTTTTTGACAAAAGTTCTATGGTCCAGCACTAAAGCACAAATTCGAAAATGAAACCTTTTGTGGTAGATGTAGATAAATTCGCTTTCTAAAAGCGTTTGCAATTTGTAAAACTATTGTAATCATTGAGATTTTTTTTGTCTGATTCATTTAATTTGTTGATTTTATTCGATTCAGAGTCGAACTTTGAAATGAATGGGATTCAAGTAAATTAATAGAATCAATAGAATCAAATAGAATCTGAATAAAGAATAGTTTATAAATTTACTTTTTAAGAAACTTACTGTAGTCAGAGTTGCTAAAATGAGAGACAAAAATCGATATTGAGTTAGAAAATTGAAATTGTTATCTTTCACAAATCATATTTCAGCTTAGATTCAAATTTTATACAAAGAGTTCTTTTGTTTTCTCTATAAATCTAAACAAATAGAAATTAGTGTCTAGTAAAAGCGGGGTATCCTAATTTCCGCCATTCTACAAAATGGGTGTTCCAAGAAAAAGCGCAAGACAAAAAGAAAAGATCAAATATGAAATAAAATCAAGTTGATATTCAGAAAGTCCACAAAAAATGCGACAAAAATAGTTTTTAAAGTAACAAAATTGGATTTATCTAACGCAAGCTACATCGAGTTGAAGTTGCCGGATTGTTCCAAACTTTTGGACCCTACTGTATTTGTGCAACAGGGTCATTTGCGGAACTGGGTCGTTTGCGCAACTCGCCATAACTTTCTTCTAAGCGGACCAATCTTTATGATGTTGGTTTTATTTTGTTGCACTTATTGAGATCTACAAAATAAAACCAACATCATAAAGATTGGCCGACTTAGAAGAAAGTTATGACGAGTTGCGCAAAAAATTTGGCGCAAAGTAGTCTATCCCGTAAAAGCTTGGTAAACTTTTTAAATAAAACAGTTTTCTTATTTGGTAACTATTTCTTTTTCTGGTAATTTATTTCCTTTTCTTTTCTAGAGATCTCATCTCATCTTATCGACTCGCTTATTCAATATTTGGATCAATTTGTTTATTTGGTGCCATCACTTTTGCATTTCTACCCGAGAATCGAATTCTATTAAGAAATGAGCAAGAAGTTGAAGAAAACAATGCAATAAGTAAACAAAGATTGCTTTCTTTTAACGAAAACCTTTTAGAAATCACATTTTCTCTGCTGAAAACAAAGAAAATGAGATATTTACTTGTCATTTTCCTCTTCATCGGTATCGAGACATCATTCTTATCTTCAATCTACACATCTTGTTTATTAGGTGAATGAAAACTCAAAAAGAACTCTAAAACAACAAATCTAAACTCTAAACAACTGAAAACTCTAAAAAAGTAAACTACCGTAAATACTGTAATAGTACCCCACCCCCTCGTAAAGTCGCGTAGTCGCAAAAGTTTTTTTAGTATTTCATTTTTTTCAAAGCGCCCGTACTTTCAAAAAATTCGTCTTTGGTATCAAAAAATACCCCTGAATTTCAGCTATTTTTTGATACCGAAGCGAGCATTGTAGCATAAACCAGTGTCGAGAAAAACTCGTCCAAAGCTAGACTACGCAACGCTCCGCACCGTCATTATGGGCGGTGGGGTACTATTACAGTATTTACGGTAGATTCATTTATTACACTTTGTACACTCGGGTATAAGAATATAGAGAAAATTTGCGTCAAAGTAACTTGAACTACCTACCTGGAAAAGTTGATCAGCTTAGATGGTCTGTAACTCGAGTTATAGAAATTGAATCGAAATCTAAACTCTAAACAACTGAAAACTCTAAAAAATGAAACTAGATTCGTTTATTAAAAACTAAATAAAAGCTTCTTTAAAACTTAAAAATTAGATAAAAATTGATTATTCTTTAAATAAAAACATAAGATTATTATAAAGTTTTGTTTTTTTTGAAAACCCATTTCTAGAGTAGAATTTTTAGATAAAAACTGTTTAAAGTGTTTAAAAATGAACCAATTCAAAAGAAAAAGCTAAAATTGATAAAGTTTACCTTTTCAGAACACTTTTTGACTAGCTTTTAGTCATTAATTTTGATTGATTTTGAGTTTTGTGAAATAACTACCGTAAATACTGTAATAGTAGGGGTACTAGAGATGATGATACTAGAAGAATCTAAAGATCTAAGAATTACCGTAAATACTGTAATAGTACCCCACCGCCCTCGTAAAGTCGCGTAGTCGCAAAAGATTTTCAGTATTTCATTTTTTTCAAAGCGCCCGTACTTTCAACAAATGCGTCTTTGGTATCAAAAAATAGCCCTGAATTTCAGCTATTTTTTGATACCTAAGCGAGCATTGTAGCATAAACCAGTGTCGAGAAAAACTCGTTCAAAGCTACACTACGCAACACTCCGCACCGTCATTATGGGGGTGGGGTACTATTACAGGATTTACGGTATGTTTAAATTATAGTTCTAAATTGAATTATAGTAGATAAAGGTTAAGCTAAACTAAGAAAAGAATATCGTAATACCTTTAATAGTAGCCCCCCCCTGATAATGCCGGTCGGAGCATCGCGTAGTCTAACTTTAAATGCATTTTTCTCGCCACCCGTTTATGCTACAGTGTTCGTTTAAGTATTAAATGAAAGCTGAAATTCAGAGCCATTTTTTAATACCTAAGCGCGCATTGTAGCATAAACCAGTGTCGAGATAAACTCGTTCAAAGCTAGACTACGCAACACTCTGCACCGTCATTATGGGGCTGGGGTACTATTACAGTATTTACGGTAGTCAAATCTTTTAGAGTCATTTGAATGAAAGACTCAAAATCTTTTATTGAACAATGGAGAAGAGATCTTAAAGTTATAAACTTATCATTTACCAGCAAAAGTTTAATGAATCAATTCAGCGACAACAAAGCTCAACGATGGAAAAGAGATCTCGATCGCTTACAGTGTTTTCTTCATTGGAATTGGAGAGATTTTCGGTAAAAGAGCTCAAAGAAAATAATTCTCATCAAAAAAAAAACTGATTTAAGGCGGTCTTCTGTTTGGTATTGATCTCAAAATACTCAAAAATTTCGGCAAAAAGCATGTGATTTCCGTAGGAAGCTTGTCGATTCTCTTTGCTTATCTCTTTACTTTCATCAATTTGCCAAACGATTCACCGATTCACAAAACGAATTCCACTGGCCTCATTGAGCCAAGGTAACTTGGAAAACAAGATTTCAATCAAAAATCCTTAACTTTAAACTTAACTTTAAAGTACTTTATGCTAAAATTCGTAAATAAACGCTTTCTAGTGACCTTCAAATCGTTTATTTTCTTTTCTTTTCGTTTTCGTTTAAAACAAAACTTTACAGATTCGATCTTGCCTTATTCACCTCATTTCTGATTGGTTTTGGTGATTCGTGTTGGCAAACTCAGGTTTTTCCATTGATTGGATCAATTTTTCATGGAGATTCGATCACATCCGCTTTTTCTCTACAACAGTTTTTCTTGGTTTGTTAAATGAAATTCAATGAAACCAATGAAACCCAATTTAGACTCTTTCCTCAACTTTTCCATTCTATTATGGATCGATTCTTCGTTTACATTGGCAATTGATTATTGGTGGAATGATAACGTTGATCTCTACATTGATTTTTGTAATAGTTTTTCAAAAAAATGATCTCATCTCTCAAAATGATGATATAAACAATGAATCTTATGAAAATGATCGATTTTTCAATGATGAATAAAATTATTGAAGTTTTTCTCTATGATTCTTATTGAATACGGGCAAGAGTAAAGCAAAGAGTAAGCTAGAGTAAAGTAATCACTCAAAGAGTAGGCTGCTAGAGTAAAGCAATCACTCATATCAATTTAGTAATTCAACAAGTAAAAGCTACAAATTAAACTGGAAACTTTCTTCATTTGTTTATCAATTTTGAAATTTTCAAAGGAACACCAGGCTATCGTTTAAAGCATTTCAGCATCCAGGAAACTCTATGATTCTTATTGAATACAGACAAAGTTGTAGAGTAAAGCAATCACTCATATCAATCTAGTAATTAAATTCTATGATTCTTATTGAATTGAATCTTATTGAATCATAGAGTTTCATTACTAGATTCATATCAATCTAGTAATTAAACTCTATGATTCTTATTGAATACAGACAAAGTTGTAGAGTAAAGCAATCACTCAAAGAATAGGCTGCTAGAGTAAAGCAATCACTCATATCAATTTAGTAATTCAACAAGTAAAAGCTGTAAATTAAACTCGAAACTGAAAACAAATGAAACTCTTAATTTGTTTATCAATTTTGAAATTCTCAAAGGAACACCAGGCTATCGTTTAAAGCATTCCAGGATCCAGGAAAATGCAAGAGAAATGAATGGGAAAAAGGATATGACAAAGACAAGAACGAAGAGAAAGGAAAGATGAGAAAAGGGGTCGATTCATCGTTATCACTTGGATATGGAAAGGGGGAAGACTGGGGTATGACCGAAATCCTCTAGATGGGAGAATTAGGCCCTCTCTTTGATCTCTTCTCTCATCTACTCCCTTTTCTCTTTTCCAATCACTCTCCTTTTCAATTCTTTATCCAATCCATTTGTACTTTTCTTCATTTTTACTTATTCTTCTTGTTTTTAGCCTTCCGATGCTAAAAGTGGTAAGTGATTTCTTATTTTTGTCTACTTTACTACTTTACTTGATGTCTACTATCTTGTTGATTATATTATTTACTTCATTTTACTGTATCTTGTAGATTAAGTTACTTTATGATACTTTATATTACTTTATATTACTTTATGTTATTGTATCTTGTAGATTATGTTACTTTATCTTACTTTATATTATTTTCTGTTACTTTATGTTACTGTATCTTGTAGATTATATTACTTTATGTTACTTTATATTACTTTATGTTCTTGTATCTTGTAGATTATGTTACTTTATATTATTTTCTGTTACTTTATGTGATTGTATCCACTGGTGACTCCACAAATGATTCCCGATTTGCTGTCTTGCAAAGCTAATGCATTTCTTTTGTGATATTTGTCTAAATTTAACTAAAGAGTGAAAAAAAAACTAAAAGAATTGATTTGTAGGCAATTCTAGAGAGTTGAAAACGAAAACGACGATTCTGCCGAGATGTTGGCACCTCTGAACTTCGAAGTATTGGGTTGATGGAAAAGTCCTTTCCGATTTTTTGGGAGAGTACCTTAAATCGGTCGAATTTTCACGTTTTATAGCTCATCCTAAAGCTGAATTCAAGACGGATCGATTGGTAAAAACCGTTTTGAGATATCTCTTTTTTTAAAAGTTTTGACAGCTATTTTAGTAAAGGGCGGCAGAGCCAAAAAATAGCTGTTTTCACGTTTCGTTAGTTTTCCGTGCAGAAACCTAGGCTAAAAACATGTGTTTCGTGATCAGCGTCAAAAATAACCCCTAGACACGCATTTTCAGAATCTTAGCAAAAAATTTTTGAAAAATATTGTCACCGGTGGAAGTCGAACCAGCGACCCTCAGATCAATAGCCTTTCCGCCGCTTTTCGCGATTTTCCTTCGTTTTTCTTGTTTTTTTTTGTTGAAGAATGCCCTGATGGTCCCACCAAACACACAGCATTGTCTTTTTTGGGTGAAGTTCTGCTTTTACCCTTGGAGTTGCTTGTTGATCGAAATCAGCCCATTCTTTCCTTGACTTCACATTCACGTAAAGACATCATTTTTCGTCACCTGTCACTATCCGAGGAATAAATCGACGATCCTGACCTCGGGTTTTCATGTGCCTATCAAGAAAAAGTTCAGCTACCTCACATCGCTTCCGGAGAAAAGAGATGTGGAACCGAGGATCCGAGCTTTTCCATCAACCCAATACTTTATGTTGCATTGTGTTACTTGCTTTTTGCTGTATCTTGTAGATTCTATTACTTTATATTACTTTATATTACTTTATTTTACTCTATCTTGTATTTCTATTTGTCTATTGAAAAATTGAAAAAGTTCTCTGAAAATATCTTTTTTATAAGCAATTAAGCCCTAACTTTAAAGTCATTTGGTAACTATTAGCGGTGAATTGATGATTAAACGATACGATAGCTTTATTAGAAGAGAAACAATAAAGAATAAAAAGGTTTAAACAATAACTAGCCAAATTTTAGAACGAAGCCGGTTGGCTTGACACCGGTCATGGCTACTCTGTACCAGTGATCGTCAAGATTTTAGATCCGCTCACCGTTTCCTCAGTTGTATCGGTAAATTTCGTATTTAAAGGGTTAATTTTTGTCTAGAATTGATTTTGATTCTAGCTTACAACTTATAAGTGTGATTTTTCTTCAGACTCGACTTTAGATTATAGATCAAACAATACAAACTGTGATTGAGTACAACTGTGATTGATTTCTAGGGACAAAAAATGATCGTCGAAGAGCCATCCCGTCTATCATTGAGAAAAGAATCGAATATTCATGTGCAAGATATCTTAGAATTAAGGTAAATAATTAGAAAGAATAAAACATTGATTTTGACATTGATAACTAACTTCCAGTGAATCGTCAGAATCTCACGTTCTTTACGCACTTCAGGAGCGATTTCGGAATCGTCGAATTTATGTATGTTTAACTCTGGCAACCTAGAACAGTCCGTTAGCCCATTTTTTCAATATTTTACTTGTTTCATTGTTAAAGTTTCCTTCCTTTTACTTAAAGTTATCCTTTTTAGACTTCTCTTGGAAATGATCTCGTTTTCATCAATCCAAATGAACATCTTCCAATCTACGATCATTCCGTTATTAATCAAATCTTTAAAAATAAAAATGATAAAGGGTAGATAGAGATTTAGAGCTTAAAAGAAACTATTTAATAAGATTTAGTCATATTTTTGCTACAGTTCGCGATATAATTGCGAGAATTCGAGAGGGATCAATCGATGAAACTATCATTTTTCGGTGAATTTCTATTCAAAACTAATATCAAAATATAGAAGAATAAACTCTAAACATTATAGAATGAAATAAATAAAGACAAGAATTCAGGGGTGAAACTGGATCAGGCAAATCGTTCAATAGCTTTCAAGCGATGCGTGCTGCTGTCAAGAATGCGCCATCGAAGAGCGGAAAGATTACGGAAGATCATGTGAGTTTAAGTTGATATTGTTTAATCAATAGATATCAATCAATAGATATTAATCAATAGATATCAATCAATAGATATTGTTCAATAGATATTAATCAATAGATATCAATCAATAGATACTCTTCAATCAATAGATATCAATCAATAGATATTAATCAATAGATATTAATCAATAGGTATCAATCAATAGATATTGTTCAATCAATAGATATATATATATAAATACTTTATTCAGAAAGAAATAAAGTGCAAAAACGACATGAAAAATGTACTAGATAAAAGATGACAAAGTCACTTAAAATGCAATGAAATAGCCCTTTTAAAATCAGACACGGTGGAGATCAAACGCAACTTATCGGGAAGGGCATTCCAAACTTTAGTCACACGATTTACGAAAAAAGCTCAATATCAATCAATAGATATTGTTTAATCAATAGATATCAATCAATAGATATCAATTAATAGATCCCAATCAATAGATATCAAGCAATAGATATCAAGCAATAGATACTGTTCAATCAATAGATCCCAATCAATAGATATCAATCAATAGATATTGTTCAATAGATATTAATCAATAGATATGAATCAATAGATACTCTTCAATCAATAGATATCAATCAATATATATTGTTTAATCAATAGATATCAATCAATAGATATCAAGCAATAGATATCAATCAATAGATATCAATCAATAGATATTGTTCAATAGATATTAATCAATAGATATTAATTAATAGATATTAATCAATAGATATCTATCAATAGATCCCAATCAATAGATATCAATCAACATATACTGCTCAATCGAATATATTTTAGGTGGAAGCTTTACATCAAATTTTTCACTCGTTCGCAACCGCTCGCACCTCGAAAAACCCAATTTCAACTCGTTTTGGCTACTCGATCGATTTCAATTTCAAAGAGTTTAATGAAAATTCATTTTCTTAAAGTTAACAGTTTTAGTAATAATATTGAAGGGTTTTCTGTGAAAATAGTCTCCCCTTTGGAAGTCTCTCGAATTGTTTCGCTTCGATCAAATGAGAGAAATTTTAATGTTTTTTATGAATTACTCTCGGGACTCCCGGAGAATTTGAGGGAACAATTTGGCTTCAGGGATCAGCAAAAGTTTTTCTATTTAACAAAGGTTTGATTATTTCTATAACCGAAATTCTTAAGCTTTTTTTGAATTCAGGGAATTGGAGAATCGATTGATTCGAGTGATGGATCGAATTTTGTGAAACTCGAGAAATCTCTTGAAACTCTTGGATTTTCAGAAGATCAACGGACATTCATTTATCGATTACTTGCATCAATCCTTCATTTAGGAAATATCTATTTTCGTCAAAGAAAGGTTTGGTTAAGATTTTTGAATAAAAACCTTTGACTACTTATGCTAAAGAGACTATAAAGTCTCACTATTCAATAATCTATAATAATTCAAAAAATAAGCATTATGAATTATGTTTTTATGTTTATAAAGAACATAATGATAATGAAAATGATTTGATTAGTGTCTTAAAGATTCAGCTTTCGAAATAGGACTTGAGTACGTTTGGTTTGATTTATCTTCAAGTTTTGATCAATCTTCAATCAAGAATTGATTCCAATCAGCAATTGGAATCGATTCTCGATCTCTATCAGCAATTGGAATCGGTTCTCATCCCTATCAGCAGAATCGATTCTCAATCCCTATCAACAGAATCGATTCTCGATCCCTATCAGCAATCGGAATCGATTCTCGATCCCTATCAGTAGAATCGATTCTTGATCCCTATCAACAGAATCGATTCTCGATCCCTATCAGCAATTGGAATCGATTCTCGATCCCTATCAGTAGAATCGATTCTTGATCCCAATCAGCAGAATCGATTCTCGATCCGAATTCCCCTATTTTCAGTTACCTGATGGTGGAGATGGTGTTGAATTTGGATCAGAACGAGAAATCTCGCTTACTTCTCGTTTACTTGAAGTGAACGAACAAAAATGGGGATCACATTTTGTGAATCGTTTCTTGGTTTAGTGAAAGAATGAATGAAAGTGATTGGAAAATATTTAGAAAACAGAGAATGGAATCCAATCGATGAGTCTGAATATTGAGCAGGCATTGGATACAAGGTTTAAAGTGAGGGTATTGATAAAAAAAGCAATTTCAGAGATTCGATTGCTCAACTCTTATACGAGGAGTTGTTTGCCTGGATTTTGGGAAGAATTTCTCAAAATTATAAATGTTTAAATGCTCAGGGAATTCTTCGATTCATCGATATGTATGGATTTGAGGTAGGAAAGAAAGTAAAACTATTAATTAAAGCTTTTCTTAAAGAGATATGCTTCAAATGGTCTTCATCAATTATTTATAAATACAGTCAACGAAAGAATGCATCGATTTTATTTAAAGAAAATCTTTGAAGAGCCGTTAAATGAGATGGAAAGCGAAAGAATTGAGCATAGTTTTGAGGTGATTTTATGTTTTTGAATAGACAGGGTGCGTCATTAATTATTGCAACAAGATACTCAAGGCATTGCACACCGAGTTTCACTGGAAGTTTCACTGGAAGAAGATTTTGAAACAGAAATAGCTTTATTTAACAGTAAAAAATAAGGAAACCAAGAGATCATTCGATATGATCGCCTTTTGCCTTGATAACAGCCCGTTCGGATATGCCTAATCGGTTCGGATATGTCTCCACTGCGGCCCGAATGTCATCTTGAGGAGTCGCCTTCCATTCTTTGGTCAAAGACTTCTTCAAAGAATCCAAACTTGTGTGTTTTCGAGAGCAGACATTAGCCTCTAAGATTGCCCAAATGGAAAAGCCCATCACATTGAGATCCGGTGAGTTTGAAGGCCATTCATCCTTGGTGAGTGAAAGTTGGCCACACACCAGTCCTGAACCGTCTTCTTCGTGTGAGCGGGAGCTCCATCTTGCATGAAGGTTCAATTTTGATTGTTATTGGCTTTACACGCTCATGACATCACATTCTTGACATCACATTCTTGACATCATATTCTTGACATCACATTCTTGACATCACATTCTTGACATCACATTCTCGACATCATATTCTCGACATCACATTCTTGACATCATATTCTTGACATCATATTCTTGACATCACATTCTTGACATCACATTCTTGACATCACAAACGGCCTTTGAACTCTTGTTGCAATAATTATGACGCAGAAATTGTTGTAGAAATTGTTTCCTTTTAAGTTTTCTGAGATTGACAATGGAAATGTGGTGGAAATGTTGATGAAAAAACCGTCTGGTTTATTGCCGTTGCTTGATGATGAGTGTAAATTTCCAAAAGTAAAGCGAAGTTTGAGAATTTGAAAAGATTTATGAGATTTTTAGGCCACTGATGAAACCTATCTTCAGCACACAAATCTAAATCATTTAGATAAAAGTATTTATGGGAAAAGCCGGAATAAAGACAAGTTTGTGCTCGATTGAAATATTTGAATGACGAAAATTCTCCTTTAAGATGCGAATTTTCTGTTCGTCATTATGGTGGCACCGTTTGGTATTCGGTGATCGATTATATTCGATCGAATCGACGAGCTGTTCCAATGGGAATCCTCAATGCTTTCGGTTTTAGTCATAATCAGGTGGGAATCGAGAAATTCATGATAGCTAGCTGAAAGTAGTCTTGAAATATACAACGAAGGTTTACGGTTGTTTCAATCTAGTTTCCAATCTAGTTTCCAATCTAGATTCCAATCTAGTTTCCAATCTAGATTCCAATCTAGTTTCCAATCTAGTTTCCAATCTAGTTTCCAATCTAGATTCCAATCTAGTTTCCAATCTAGTTTCCAATCTAGTTTCCAATCTAGTTTCCAATCTAGTTTCCAATCTAGTTTCCAATCTAGTTTCCAAACGACCTTACTAAGGCTTTCAAATGATAAAATAGAGTTTGGTTCGACTACAAAATTCTGAAATTCAAGGAAAAAAAAACGCTTAATTCACATCGAATTATCCAGAAGTTTTGCTGTAAAATATTGCCAAATTTAAGCCAAAAATCTTTCTCATGAATTTGGGCATATTAATGGTAAAGCCAGCTCCTTTCCCTTTACTGATTCCAAAAGGAAAGCACCTTATACCAAAGCGATTTGCCAGATCGCGAGTGATCGGCCACCCAAAGAACAAGTCAAATTTGGGCTAAAAGGCAAAAACTGCGGAAAAGCGTTAAGCTGTGTAGTTTTTGCCTTTTAGCCCAAATTTGACGTGTCAGCGAGGTCTGATTTGTCGAAATTCAGAATCTACGCATACGATTCCCTTATATGGAAATATTTTCGAAGCTCTACGACCTTTCCTAAGGCCTTTTCCAGCAAAAAAAAAGGTGCGCAAATGTCCAGGTGCGCAAAAAAAAGGTCGCATTTGTCCCATCCCCCAAAAAAACACATTTTTTGTTTGTTTCTCTAAAGGTTTACTATACAAAAGAAGCTATTTAGCAAGAAATTTATACTTGGGGGCTTTCAGAGTCGGTGAATCTATTGAAGATATCCATTTAATTGAATCTATCAAATAGACCTAGATCAAAAACCTCTAATTTTACTTACAACAAGTCTAGCCAACTATATGTTCTATTGTTCAATGTTTTACAGATCATCCAACAAATCTTTCGTCCACTTTGTGGCCGAGAGTTCGGCGATTTCATTCAATATTCCGGTCAACAACACGTTCGATCAATGCAGCTATTGTTTGAGCAGCTTAATAAGTAAAGATTTGATTTTGATTTGATTTTGATTTGATTTTGATTTGATTTCGTTCTTCAAACCAAAAACCTTTTAGCTCAACCATACACTTTGTGAGCTGTGTTCGAGGAAATGCTGAACGAATCGTGGCCAAATTCGATTTACCAACAGTTTCCCGGCAATTAAGAGTAAGCTAATCAAAAAATAAATCAATCAAAATTTGTCTTTTAGTGTTTGGCTGTCCTAGACACTACTCGTTTCCGTGTTTCGAATTTCCCGATTCGTTTTGAATATTCCAATTTTGCGCGTCGTTTTCGTTGCCTTCTCCCTGGAATGATCTCGATTCATCAGAAAATCAAGGAAATTATTAATGATGTTTTGCTTGGACAAGGATTTTCTTTTCAACAACACTACAAAATTGGTTGGTAACGATCAAAATCCTACAAAACAATAAAACAAATGCGCTAGAAAGAGTGCATTTATAAGAGTACAAGCAAAGCAGAAGCAAAAAGCAGAAGCAAAAGCAAAGCAGAAGCAGAAGCGTTAGCAAAGCAGTACTTGACAGTAAGCTATTAAGAGCTATCTTACATACAAGAAAAGCTATCATGGAGACTTTGATCTTTAGTTATGTCAGCTAATGGATCTAATGGATTCAAAAGATGGCAAAGATTTGAATCATTTTTTAACCCAAGCTCAATTCAGGCTCAACTCTTGTCTTTTTGAGCGATCGTTTGGCGAATCGATTGGAGATGAAAAGAGAAGATGTCATTGATGAAGCGGTCATTGTATTGCAAAAGACGATTCGGGGATTGATTGCAAGAAGAGAATATAGAAAGAAGAGGAAAGCATCGATTAGGATACAGGCAGCATTTCGAGGATGGAAGGAGAGGTGAGGGGATGGGAAAAGTGTTTTTTTTGTGTTCTAAAAGTCTAAATCAAATGTTAAATGTCTAATAAATTGCTTGGTTTTAGTAATTTTGATAAATCTAAAAGCTAAATCAAGCCTAAAAGAGAAATAAACTTTTTAAGAACTAACTCAACTATCGTTAAAAAGTCTTGCTGGAAAGTACTAGGGTAAAACTAGGTTAAATAGCTTGAAATGACTTGGAAGAGTTTAATTTGAAGGTAAATAGCTTGATTTGACTTTGGAAAAGTTTAATTTGAAGGTAAATAGCTTGAAATGGCTTTGAAAAGCTTTAATTTGAAGCTAAATAGCTTGAAATGACTTGGAAAAGTTTTTTTTTGAGTTAAAGAGCTTGATTTGATCTGGAAAAGCTTTAATTTGAAGCTAAATAGCTTGAAATGGCTTTGAAAAGTTAAATTTGAAGCTAAAGAGCTTGATTTGACTTTGGAAGAGTTTAATTTTAAGGTAAAGAGCTTGATTTGACTTGGAAGAGTTTAATTTTAAGATAAAGAGCTTGAAATGGCTTTGAAAAGTTTAATTTGAAGGGAAAGAGCTTGATTTGATCTGGAAAGAGTTTAATTTTAAGATAAAGAGCTTGATTTGATCTGGAAAAGCTTTAATTTTAAGCTAAATAGCTTGAAATCACTTGGAAGAGTTTAATTTTAAGCTAAAAAAACTTGATTTGACTTTGAAAAGCTTTATTTTGTTTAAAATTCTAGAAAGAAATATTTGGAAAAGCTGGAAACAAGAAATCGAACGCTTACTCAAGAAGCCCGAAAAAACAAACGTTTATTGGCTTATCATGAAATGATTCATGGAGAAATTATGATGAAAAATGAGGTTGGAAAGTTGAAAACAATTGAATAACTTTCAAAAGCATTTCTCAGCTTTCTCTTGGTCCAATCGATCATTTGGATTTGGGAGAAGAAGTGATGAGAACATTGGAGAGTGGATTGGAAGGGAAGAAGAAAGAAACGAGGACACTTCATCATTACCTTTCAACACCACAACAATTCATTAAACCTTTGATTTCACCGATAACAATTGAGGAATTTGCGGAGAAGAATTTCAAGGTAGTTAAACGAGTTTTCCCAATGTAATTATTTCAAATCAGGGTCATCTACTTGAAGTCCGTCGCTCGCCAATCACAACTCCATTTTTGATGAAAATTTGTGAAGCTGATTTTTCTCTATCACTTTCAATGTTTAAATTAATATTGAAATATTCAAATGATCCGAATTTATCAACGGAAAAGTTACATCAATTGGCGAAATTCATCATTCAAATGGTTAGTAATGAATTTTTTTTTGTGTAAATGGAGTAAATACAAGCTTTTTAGACAGGCATTATTAATGGGAAAATGGGAATTGAGCGATTAGAAAGAATTGAATTGTGTTCTTGGGTTTATTTAGGCTATTTAGACAATCTCAAATATCCATCTTCGCGACGAGCTTTTCCATTAGAAAGAATTGAATTAGAAACAATGGAATTATATTCTTGAGCTTATTTAGACTATTTAGGCAATCTCAAACATCCATCTTCGTCATAAGCTTTTCCATTAGAAAGAATAGAATTATATTCTTGAGCTTATTTAGACTATTTAGGCAATCTCAAACATCCATCTTCGCGACGAGCTTTTCGTTCAACTTTCCAATCAAACGTATCAGAATCGAAATCGAGAAAATCGTGAAAGAGTTTGGAGTCTAATGTTGTGTGCGTTGAACTCTTTTCCACCATCGATTAACGTGCTCGCAATGTTGCTTGGGTAAATGCTCTAATTTGTGTTCTAGAAAAGAATCCTTTCAGATATTTCTCCACTCAATCAGATCCCCTGAAAAACTCGTTAATGGAATCGCTATTGCGAAAACTCAAAACAACAAATCCTACTGTAAATTCATGAAACAATTGAAAGTCTATAGAGTTTAGGCATCTCGAAACTATGCTTCGAATAAGCTTGAACAGCTATCATTCACGAGTCGACAAACAATGGCTGTTCAAGTGGATTTGCCTGGAATTGGAGACTCATTTCTTGTTGAAGCACAACCGTGGACAACAACCAATGAATTGGCAGCTAGAGTGTTGAAAGAAAAGTTCGTAACACTGAGAAATTGAAAGATTATCAAATTCTAGAATAATTATCATAAAAAAATAGCTAATGTTTAGAGGGATTTGTAATAGCAATGGTTGGAAGAAAAAAGAGCTAGTTTAGAGGGATTTGTAATAGCAATGGTTGGTAAGAAATAGCTAATGTTTAGAGGAATTTCTAATAGCAATGGTTGGACTGTGGCTATTGAGATTGATGATTCGATTTATGCACCGATGTCCGGTAAATGAATTTTGCAATTCAAGTGAAATATCAATTCAGGTGATTTCTTTCATGATGTTATTTGTGAAATCGAAGGAGTGAACAGTGATCGATCGATATTTTATAAGTATTCAAATATTGGATTAGGACAAAATCAACAGAAAGTCTTGACAAATGGAGAGATGAATCGGACAAAGTAAAGAAAAGAATTGATATAAGAAATGTATGAAGTTTAGAAGTTCACCGGTGGAAAAACGACGAGAAAGGATTTTGTCGGCTCAACAAAGAGATACAAGCACTGATGAATCATCGGGATCACCGAGAAGTCAAGAAGAGATTGGGAAAGAGATTTACAGCTATGCGATGCCGTGGAAGGGCGAAATGAAACAAAGAAGTGAGCGAAAGAAAAGAATTTTTAAACTTCAAACACATCTTTATAACCTTTATAACCATAGAACTCGAGAATTTCGAATAGAAGAACCGATTAAGAATAGTTTTAAGTTAGCTCAACTTTGAACAACAAGAGCAACCCAAAAAGAGCCTTTAATTCTTTTAAAACTTTAAAATTAATGATTAATGAATGATTAATGAATGATTAATGAATGATTTAATCAATTGCGAAACATTTCTATCTTGTAATTGAACTTTTCAGGTGTTTCAGAGGATCCTCGAGGTGTTTCAAGAGAAAGTATGACAAGAGATGAGCGAAGAAATGAATATGATGTAAGTTAATCAAATAGAATATCTATCGGTGTAGCTTATTGGTAGAGTGTTCGTTGGGAAGCCATAGCTTATTCGTTCGGGAAGCCAGAGCTTTGCCAGAGATCAAGGATTTGAATCCCGGTGCCTCCAGATTTTGAATTCCCAATCGCGTATTCAACTATACATTTTGAAAGCTTTGATGATATACTTAGCATTTTTTTTCCAATCTTTGACTCTAATGTCTTCAGCCATTCAAAAAGATTAAGAATAGTTTTAAGTTAGCCAAACTTTAAACAACAAGAGCAAGCCAAAAAGAGCCTTTACCCTAAAGTCGCGAGTATAAGTTCTGTTTGGTTTTCGCATGCAAATTGACGGCTGTCTCCGGTGCGGTGTGTCGAGGGTTCGAACCCCGCTGCAGCATAACTTTTTTGCTTTTTAAGAACAATAATAGAAGTAAATTTATTGAGGGTTATAGCAATTTTATGCTGTTATTTGTTGCTCCGGGCGTGGCTCGGCGCGTCCGCCCTGCTCCTCTCCGGTGCTCAGTCTTATGGATCCCTCCCTGGCCTCTTCATCCGGCCAAAGTCCACGTCGACGGTCGAAAGAGATGCTTTCCAGCGTCTTCTTCAACACTATCGTCTGGATGTATCCATGCATATAACAAATAGCAATGGTGATAGGCTGTCACCCTGTAGTATCCCGCGCTCCAAGAACAATAATAAAAGTTTATATGTCGCAGCCGATTAAGGATTTCAGCCGAAGAAGTCTCAGACTTCTTCGGCTAGCCGATTAAGTCTCAAACATGAAATCTTGAGTTATGTATTGACTCAAGTCAATACCACAAACTCAAGCTCTCAAAAAGGCGCTTAAAAGCTAAAAACGCTCTCTAAAAGCTCTCTAAAAGGCCCTAAAAACTAAAAACTTGTAGTGCTATTCTCTCTTGAACTGAATCAAGAGGTGCTTTACAATCATGGGATCAAAGGCAATTTGGACAAACCTAAGAAAGTCGTCAAGAACGAGGAGCTCTTTGGCCGGTTAACGATCAACAGAAATTAGTGTAGCTTAAACAAAAAATGCACAGTAACAAAAAGAAAAAATAGGATTGAAATCAGGGGTTATGTTCGATTATAAACAGATTAGTGGTAAATAAGTTTTATCGATGATCCAACAAAGGGGCAAATTGACTTACAAAAACAAACAATTCTATTTCAAATAAATGACGAATCAGATAGAAAATGGCGAAAAGGGCCCTTTCATAGCCTTTGGTTACAGTATGATAAAATGCGCACTCTTTAGAATGCGTTTTTAGCTTTTAAGCGCCTTTTAGAGAGCTTGAGTTTGTGGTATTGACTTGAGTCAATACATAACTCAAGATTTCATGTTTGAGACTTAATCGGCTAGCCGAAGAAGTCTGAGACTTAATCGGCTAGCCGAAGAAGTTTGAGACTTAATCGGCTAGCCGAAGAAGTATGAGACTTAATCGGCTAGCCGAAGAAGTTTGAGACTTCTTCGGCTGAAATCCTTAATCGGCTACGACATATATAACAATAAAAACCCAACAAAAAGAAATTCAAAACAATTAAAGCGAATGTAAATTAAGGCAGAACTTATACTCGAGACTTTAGGGTAAGTTAGCTAAACTTTGAACAACAAGAGCAAGCCAAAAAGAGCCTTTAATTCTTTGTTGGAATGCCTTTTCACAAAATGACTTTAATTTTGATGAAAACTGAGAAGTTTCTCCTTAAAACTTTAAGATTAGCAAAACGCAAAAAGCAAAAAGCAAACGAATCCTCGTTTTGCTGGAAGATGAATCATTTTTAAACTATATCTACCATTTGAATTGAGTCAATTTCAGACGATTAGAGATCATCGGCCTGGATCAAGGGCTCCTTCGCAGAATACATTGCGCAGGTTTGAAATGAGAATTGAAATCTCGAGACTTTTCTTTCAGATACCATGACTCTCAGCAAACATTCGCTCAAAGTCAACCGATGATCCAACCAATTTATGTCCCGCAGACAACAATGGTAAAGAAATTCTTGTCGCTATCTTAACTCTTTTCTTGCCAATCTCTTTACTTTATTATTCAGCAATACATGCCAATGATGCCTGTAATGATGACAACGAATGGAATGAATCAACAAATGATACAACCAATTTATGGGAATATCACTGTGCAGAGAGGTTTGAGTTTGAGTGAGAGTTTGATTTGTTTGATTTATATGGGATTTAGAACCCTGGCATGCAAGAGATCTATCGAAGGATTCACTGATTGATGACAGAAGTGATCAGGTATTTGATTTTAGAATTAGACAAGATTTGTATTGATTAGTGTTAAGACAAGACTGTTATTTGACTGTTTAGAAAAGACTGTTATTTGTATTGATTTTAGATCCAACAAACTCCAGCCTCTTCCCGTTTAACAGAAAGAGCTACAAGTTGTGATCGTGTTCCATCGGAATATTCGAATCTCTCGGTTGCTTCGAGAATTCGACGAATCCCCGTTCCGAGAGAGAATGGAGATGTTGATCGATTTTTGGATGAAGTTTTTCAACAAGTAATGCAATACAAGTAATACAATACAAGTAATACAATACATATAATACAATCATAAATAATTTCATTTAAAAGTACAAACATTTTCATTTCTTTCAGGTGATTCCACCAGATTATGACCAGCGAAAGATCTCGAATGTGACTATCGCTGCGTCGATTAAAGGAGGAGTTAATGTCAGTTGATTTACTTAATAAAAATTGGACAATTGATAAGATTTTTTTGAATATAAAGTAGTCTTCTAGACTAAAAACAAATCTTTTATGCAGGCATTATTATGAGAAAATGGGAATTGAGCGATTAGAAAGAATTGAATTGTGTTCTTGATAATAAGATGATGATTATTGATGATTATTTATCCAATCTCTAGGGTTTAAAAGCAAATCCACCTGAATCAAATGGTTATGGAAGTAGTGATGCGTATGATTATGTTCAAAGAAATGATATCAATCAAGAGAATAATCATTATTCCGATGGAAATCCAAAATATTATCAGGTATTTAAAAAAGAAATAAACAAACATTCGATTCTTTAGATCTATGAAAATGATTTCAAAATGAATGGTGATAATGAAGAGGTTTGAAAAAGAGTTAGATCGGGGGTAGGACAAATCCGACCTTTTTTTTGCGCACCTGGACATTTGCGCACCTTTTTTTTGCTGGAAAAGGCCTTAGGAAAGGTCGTAGAGCTTCAAAAACGTTTTCATAGAAGGGAATCGTATGCGTAGATTCCGAATTTCGACAAATCAGACCTCGCTGGCACGTCAAATTTGGGCTAAAAGGCAAAAACTATGCAACTTAACGCTTTTCCGCAATTTTTGCCTTTTAGCCCAAATTTGACGTGTCAGCGAGGTCTGATTTGTCGAAATTCGGAATCTACGCATACGATTCCCTTATATGAAAATATTTTCGAAGCTCTACGACCTTGCCTAAGGCCTTTTCCAGCAAAAAAAAAGGTGCGCAAATGTCCAGGTGCGCAAAAAAAAAGGTCGCATTTGTCCCACCCCCGTTAGACCTTTTTAAAAATGATCATTTCAGGTTTATGGTATGGCTCGTGGTCGACAGAGAAATCTCTCAAGTCGACAAAGCAATGTCACTTTACAAGAACAGAAAAGAGAAAGACATAAAAGTCAACCATCTAGGTAGAAAAATGACTTTAAACTTGAATTTCTCTTGATTCATTTAGAAATGTCTATAAGCAAAATTATAATCAACAACCAATGTACGTGATGGTTCCGATGCAAATGGGACAAAATGGACAGCCGGTTATACCACAAATGGTTCAATGATTTTTGGATTTATCGTTTTCTCTCTAATAGTAGTAGGATGATTTGATAGATTGAAAAAAAAATCATCTTTTCTCGCTAATCTCTTACGAAACTTGCTTGCTTTTGCACGAATATTTACTTTGATTAACGTTTTCTCTCTAATAGTTGTTGTGGAGTTGTTGTGAGCCGAGTTGATGACTATTTTACGGTTTCCAAGCTTTTGCAGAAGCTCAAGACTCTAATCACCGTCAAGATCTCATCGTCAGCTGCATTTTCCGCCCCCACATCGATAGGTTCTGATAAGTGCTTGTCGAGATTTCAAGCAATTTAGGCAACGCTCAGGGTCCACTACTATTAGAGAGAATATGGTAGTTATGCTTGGCAATTTACAATGAAAACCAATAATAATCAATAGAATTTTCAGATGATGTGCATGCCAAGTGCTGTCACCTCACCACAAATGATTGGACATGTACCGAGGTTAAAAATCAAAGCAATACACTACACAGAAATACACAGCAAAAAATTATAGACGCACTTTTATTTGATCAAGAAAAAAGTTAACAAAAATAAAAATAAAAACATAAAACAAAATAAATTAATAATTTGTAGGTCATCCTTGTTTTAGCCCTAACTTTAAAAAGACGTCTCGGTATCAAAGAGACCATACATAATCCACCTCAAAAGTTCCTCGTGCTGAAGACCATGCCCGGCTTTTGTGAATCCCTTCAGTATCCTCCAAAATCATCAACACCATTGAGGTTTTGGAAAGCTGTCGGCTGAACGGTTCGACCCTTGAATGATTTTCGTTCATCACGACGGATATTGCTTGCCTTGTAAACATCTCGACGAGTGGCCCCACACATTCTCAATAGGATTCAAGTCGGCTGCAAGCGGACCAAGCACAGTGCCGATTTTGTGCGCTGTCAGCCAATCTCTTGTGCAGCACGCATGGATACTCGCGTTATTGTGCATAAAAGTGAAGTGCTTATTGTGCCCGAGTTGTTAATTCGACTGTGTCATCCAGGTCGAAATGAACTCTAAGCGGACCAGCACTCTCTAAAGGCCCCCACCCCCCCCCCCCCCAAGACCATGCCCGGCTTGCCCCTCACCTCCAAACCCCCCCTGAGGTGTACTTCCTCCAAATGATATAAAGAAAGATATTGCTATTAAATCAATCTCCTCTCATTTGGTCTTCTGGTTCTTTTCAGCAAATTCGATACGGGCGACTTTATGGTCTTTTGTAAGTCGTGGAGCTTGCTTCATGAGTTTGTACTTGAGTATTGGAGATTGTTTGACAAGATTGTCAAACGTTTGGCAAGTGACCGGAAGCTTCATCTTCTTGCGAAGCTCTTTGAGCGATGTCGTCGTGTTGGAAAGGCGTCGTAATTGCTTGTTCGTCTCGATCAGTCAACTTTTTCTTCCGGCGCCGTGTTTCTTTCTTTTTAGGAGTCACTTTGATCTTGAGATACGTTCGAATACACTTCTCAGAACGAGCAATGCGACGAGCAATGTCTCTGTTTGAGTGACCAAGCGTGTGAAGTACATTGCTGC